>JAMLFY010000005.1:2369681-2391206 GCA_030441495.1 Dalbergia oliveri | reverse complement strand
ATGTACATATACATAGCAAAAGAAAACCAAAAGTACATCAGCTTAGGTAGGTAAGGTCCTAACACTATCCTATGTCTATGTACAATGCATCTTTATAGGTCTTACTCCTCGTGGAAGCCATTGGCCATTTGAGCGATGACCTCTCCTCCATCCTGGGCACAGGGTTTAGAGGGATTGAGTCAGATGAGGAGGATGACGAAATGGGTGCGTCTCCCTCTGTTATACTTGTGGAGCGAAGGGGATTTCAAACATGATGATGGGCCATGTGAGTGGCACACCGTCATAAGGAATGGGTTTACCATCCTTAAGATTGAGGTATTGAAGGAGCTACCAAACATATAGATCTTGAACCTGGCACACCTAGTCTGCATACAATGTCTGAAATGCTGATCAAATTGCCACACCCACCCTGCCGAATCAGAAAACATGAGGGATGGCATCTGTCGAATCTGGTAATAAAATACATACAACTGAGGGTGGGATAATATAAAATTTTGAGGAGGGTAGTTTCCCCCATATACAATATACAACAGGAACAAGCAACTCATGCATATACACTATTCATATAAACACCTTCTCAGAATCTTGAAAGTTGCAGGCCTGGAAATTAGGACAGGATCACATATCAATCAGTAACAATATGCATAATAAACTCCATTTCTCATGTCCTTCTCAATTTTCTCAACATAGGGAAGACTTATTTCATAAGGAGATACATTTACAATTTCATAATTTTACATATAGGACTACAGACCTTGAGGACATGAGCTCATTTTCATTTTAGATGATCGAACTTCATTTTTTCCATTTCCTGATCACTCATAGGCTTATGCTAGCCAACAATTGCTGATTGACTACATACTTTCCAGAAGTCCTTCTTTTGCCTTCCTCTCAATTCTTTCTAAGCCTTGTTTGCTTTTGATATGTCCTCTCAAACATAGATAGGAGATACGCACATACTATCACAATTTTTAGCCATTTTCACATTTCATTATCCTGGAGAATTGAAGTTCTAGGCACAACAATTTGTTATCATACCAAAAAACCATTCCACCCTTAGGAAAATTTCACATGACACTTCAATGTGTCTAAAACAACCTGAAAATTTCAGGGATACTCAATCAATTGCTACGATGATTAAAAATTCTTGTGAGTTTGTTAATTTTCACCTCAAAAATTATAATAGGACGATTACAATTCCATTTAAATTTTTTGAGGCATCAAACCTTAAATTAACCCCCAAGAAAAATCCTATTTAGTTTAAGGACTTAACTACAACATATAATTTTCATGGCTCACTTACCATGAATTTTTCAGAAAATTCATGTAGAAATTCTGATTTCTGAACAGAATCAGCTTCTGCTACTTAGTTCCAATTTCACTTGAGAGAAATCATTTTAAAACTATCCAAACAGAACACAAAAATTCATACATCAATATCAATACGTTAACCATGAAAATCATCAAAATTTTCGAATTAGGGGCAAGCTAAAGAATTAAAAAATTTCAAAAGGAGGAGAAAACCGACTCTTGAAGGTGAGGAAGCATCCAATCTTGAGCTGTTTCAAGTTGATTCTTCACAACCAAACTCCCCACAACCTCAATCTCCTTCCTTTTTTTATCAACCGTATGTGAGGATGAAGGGTTCTTGAAATTTCAAATTATATAATTGTAGGTGGAAGTGTAATCATTTTTGTGAAGGAAGAGTATTTTTGATGATTCTTAGAATGTGTTTTTGTGAGATGAGCAAGATGGAGCTCTTGGCTATGGAGGCACTTTACCTTCCACTTCTTAGCCAAAATGATGCTTGGCTTTGGAGGAAGATTGGTGATTAGGCTTATAATACTTAAGGTAAGAATATTTGTTAAAAATCATGATGACTTGTGACTAGGCTATTATGGATGGCTAGGATTCATCTTGGATTTCAGATTGAATCCTAGCCTTCCACTTGTCTTAACTTGGGGATATTGTTTAGTTGTAGTGCATGGAAATGTCTTTTGTGTTAAAAACCACAATCAAAACCCCTACGAATCAGTCTTGTAACCACTGAATCATTATTCTTAAATTTAATTCTAGGTATAAAATTATCTTCATACATTCCTCATCTTATTTTCATTTTCTTAACTTTGACTCCCGTGAATTCAGCCTCGCCTCCTGACTGAAATGCCCCGAAGTACAATCACTTTTTTTTTTGTAATTCTCATGGAAACATTCTCATTAATTTCGTTCCCTCAGATTTTTATAATTTTTGAAGTTTCTCAATTAACAATTCTAGTAAAACTAGGATTAACAGCTGGTCTTAAACCCTCCAGAAGGATGAGAAGGCAGGATCCTTTGATGGTCGGTATCGAACGTCTTGCGTCAGGCACATACTCGGGTAACCTTCACCGTTTAGATGCCCAATTACGTGACCTCTGCCCTTGTCTTGGACCGTCCCTCAAAAATCATGTCGTCGCTCAAAGGGGGATGCTCAGTTAATCCAAAGTTAGATGGAATGAAATATTATTGTCCCCATGTATGCAATGCGAGTGCAATCACCTCCAAGTGAGGATCTATGATCAGATAGTGTGTTCCAAGTGCATTAACAAAAATCACGTACCATATGCCATTTCATGTCTAAACACACAATTGAAAAAGACAGAGAGAATGGTGAGAATTCTGTAAAGAATCTCGATGTGGAATCCTCTATCCAGTGTCGCGTTCAAATCTCCAGGACCTTGGTTTATTATGAAAAGGTTAAGCATGCATAAGTTCATTATGAGGTTTTCACAAAGGCATTAATATCCAAGGTTCATGTCTTCATAATGATTCTTAGACACTATGGAACATAGACTTTAAGCATGGATAAGTACTATTCACATTTTGATCATGGAGTCATTTCATTAATACCCTTTGCCAGGTTTATATTCCCATCAAGTTTGAATTAAGATTGAAGAAAACTTAGGATGTTACATTTGGGATCCTCTTTATGGCATTCAAAGGGGGATGTCGACCTCCACTTTCCTAAAAGTGTCAAACAACTCTTATCTACTTCATTATTTCCTTGTTTGAGCTATTCGTTGGAAGGGACTGAGGTATCAAATTAGAATTCTTGCAACATCTGACTTTTTCTACTTCTCCATTTTCGCTCATCATTTTTTTTCTTAAACATCATTCCCGCTTCATCACTGCTAGTAGATTCATTTTTATTTCTCCAACTCCTTACCACTTCTCAAGGAATAGCACTCACATTCCCTTTGATTGATGATCTATCAGAAGGTTTGGCCTAACCTTTGACTCTGTTTATCTTAATGAGTTGCCAACTGTCCATTTGACTGGATCTTGAATTGTATAATTCACATTCGCTGAATTGTAGGTTAAGTCGCCATTTGTTTCACCAAATCCTCCAATGTAGGACTGTAACTGGGTACTGCATGGTTGCATTATATTTGCGATATTCCTGCCTAAATGGAGGTGCCTGTACTTATTGCTTTGACTTGGACCTGTCCTGTCTTGAAATCTTTGTTGCTTGGTACATTTGTCTGCAAGGACCATATCTCAAATTAGGATGATCTCTCCACCTTAGATTATACCTCTCAGAAAATGGATCATATTTTTGCGTTGTTGAGGTTTGTATGGTTGCCTGCTGTCTGCCCAATGAACATTCAGCTGACCTAGCTAGGTCTTACTTCTCGATCAGTTTCTTAATGAGGACATGCATCAGGATATGATCTGGTGGCACATATGCTGCATACTTTTAGGGGATTTGATTTGCCGCCTTGATTTGGGCTTGTTTAATACTAGCCGTCTAATAAGAGAAGTAAGCTCAATTATCTATTTTTCCAGCTTCTAATCCTCAGTCCCACCACCTCATTCACTCCCTTAACTGTGCAAAAGGTTTAGCCAAATTGCCTGAGTTGCGGCTATGTTAGCAATTAGAGTTCTGCTTCCTAAGTGTCTTGTCCATTAATGCTCCACCACTGCGCATCAATCATATTCTATCATTTTGAATTAGTCCTTCATAGAAATATTGGATGAGAAGTTGTCACTAAATCCGGTGGTGAGGACATGTTGCACACAACTTTTTGAATCTCCCAGGACTCATATAATTTCTCCCAGAATCTTGATTCACAAATATCTTTTCTAATGGATGCCTTTGATGGGAAAAAACTTCTCTAAGAATAATCTTTTCATTTCATGCCAGGTAGTAGAAGAACCTGGATGAAGGTAATACAACTAATCTTTTGCTTTAGCATTAGAGAGAAAGGAAATGCTTTCAACTTGATATGCTCTTTTGGCACTCCTTAGGTCGCAGATGGAGCACACAACATGAAACTCCTTAAGATGCTTATTAGGACTTCACCTGGAAGACCATGAAACTTGGGCAGCAAATGATTGACGAGAATTAAGCTCAAATGGCACTTTAACCAGGATATTGAATACACAAAGGTTGATATGCAATATCAGGTGCAGCTAATTCTTTAAAGTTCTCTGCTGATTAGCCATGCTATCAACACTAGTTTTATGCACAATCAAGATGCACTATCAGTTAAATCAACACTCTTGATTACCTTGGAGTATTATGAAAAGCTAAATTCCTATTTTACTCTATTCAATCTATGAAAAGTTCTATCTATTTCACGATCATGTGCATATAATTCACCAGGATTACCTTGTCATGCACACACAAACAACATAGATAGAATTCAGGCACACAACTCAAAATAGCCTATATACTGAAATAAAATAGAAATTGAAAAATCATTTGCTTTTTTTTAAAAAAATAAATAACACCACAGAATTACTCTTAAATGCTAGGAAGAACCACCAATTTTTTTCATTTTTAAAATAGTGAAAACAGGAAATAAATAAAAATAAGCATACCAAGGCAATCACTCTATGAATACCTTGTGTCAATTATTTTTTTTTCTATTTTTACGAATTTTTCAAGGTAATATAAAAAGTAAAAAATTACCTGCATTTTAGCTAGGAAAGAAACATAGCCTACAAAACCACTATTAGTGACAACAGAAGATCATTCAACACTTACTATATAAGATGAGATAACATAATATGTGCATCCCGAACGGCGCCAAATTTTGATATGCACTGCCAAGTCCACTATCAATAGTCTAGTTCCTTATTGTAGTATAAGGTAACTGAAGGTCATTCTTCTAAGGATAGATGGTGATTTCAATTAACCAAATTGCTAAATAACAAAGGGGGGTTTGTGATTTTAAGAAATGATAGAAAAGTAAATGAAATACAATTGATCAAAGAATCAATCCAACATTAACGATTATTGGAGAATTTATCATGGTTCAAAAAATTAATCTATGCTAACTTGTTACCCAAATTAACTATATGATCATATAGTTATCATTCAACAACCTTCAAATCACAATTTAATTAAATGAATGTTGAATTACATGGGTTTTATTAACTTGGATATATTATCAGCTTAACCTTACTTGATTTCAACAATCAATTCTGTGATTAATCATATATAATTCAAACATAATCATGTTCAATAACTGAATTCATATTTGAAATTGAAGTTGAGAAAGGAAAGCATACATACGAAATGGAAAATTACAAGAGAAAACTTCAAATTCAAACCAATTATCTATGATGTCAAGGATTGAAAGAAGTTTAGTCTTCTATAGACATCTATTGAAAGCTCTATTTTGAATACAAAGAAAAATGAAAAGACAAGTAGAGAGATGATAGGTTCTAGATGTGTTTTTGAATGAACACCTTAGGCTTAAATAGAAAATGAAAAGATACAGAAAACTTGAAAAATCGAAAGAAGGATTTCCTCAATCAAAAGTGTCCTTGCATTATCCAGATGTTATCTATCAAAACAATTTTAGATTTTCTAAATCTGATCTGGATAAGATAATCCTCTCTGGATAAGCTTTCCATAGACATATTATATGATCATTTGGACTAGAAATGAGTGATATTGCCCAATTATGTGAGGAAAGGTCTTGGACCCGCGTCACATTAGCTCCGCACTTCTTGCAGAATTAGGCCAGCCTTAATTTGATGAAGCTTGTGAAACCCAAAATTGTAGATTCTCTTAGCTTTTAAAGACACCAAAATCACAAAAATCCAATATTTATAGAGCCCAAAATGGTGTACGGAACATGGAAAGGTCATAGTGAGTGTAAAATCAAGATTAACCAAGTTTTAACAATTAAATCCAATGAGACCCAATAATGCAAAACTTAATCAAATCATTAGAATTAAACACACATAGAAACTAATTAGGCCAAGAATGAAACCATAATATATGCCTAAAAATTTCTCTATCAATAGTCCCATACTTATACAGTGTACCCCTCATTTGGGTATGTAATCGGTTCACTCATGTACCCCTTTGCTCTGGAGGCGCCGCTCCTTGTCCGTGCCTTCTCACATCGATCACTCCCTGCCTATCCAAGCGTACATGCCCACCAGCTTCCACTTAGTCCGCCCCTACACCGTACTAGAAGAGTAGGCCAATACCATTTGTAACATGCCCGCCGCTTTATGGATTGATGTCGCCCCACAAACTAATATCCTGTTTTCACCTTTGTCCTCACTCACAAGCTTCTTGGAAAAACTTCCCAGAGGTCACCCATCCCAAAATTACCCCAAGTCAAGCACACTTAACTATGGAGTTCTTGTGATGGTACCGAAAAGAAATATGCATCTTTGTGGCATGGTAGTACCAATCGATTCATATAAGCCCTCCTTAACTGGAGTCTCATACCATATAGACTTAGGATCCTCTCATTTGAGTGTGTAATCGGTTCATTCATGTGCCCCTCCGCTTGGAGGCAGGAGCCGCTCCTTGTCCTTGCCTCGCAGGACCCCAGTCCCCCCCGCCGTCCCTGAATTACATGCCCACCAACTTCCGCTGGTTCCCGAACCACACTATACAGGAGAGGTGAGGCTCTCATACCATTTGTAACATCCGCGCCTTTATGGATTGCCCTTCCACAAACTAGGATTTTTCATGCTTTGTCCTCACTCACATGCTTCCTGAAGTTTTTCCAAACGTGCGAGTGTGGACAAGCACGTTGAAAAGACCTTGTTTATTATGCTGGGACAATCGCCAATCCATAAAAGGGAGATGTTACATGCATCACATCTCCTTGCATAATTCCATTAGCATATTATCAAACGTTATCATTTAGCAATAAACATGCTCCTAGGATGATTTAAATCAAGGACACCAAACTCAAGCTAATGCATATAACGCTTAAGGATATATATATATACACACACACACAACATACTAGGGAATCATCATTCACAAAATTCAACACATAAGCATATAGGGTCACCAATCCACTTTATCTTCTTTAGAACACACTTATTTGCACATTTGGGGTTCTGAATTCGATTATATGTTCTGGTAATCAATTACTAGAATTTAAAACTTGTTCACAAAGAGCATCCTGTAATTAATTACTTGACCTGGTATCATTATCAAAGCCAAAACTTGTTTTGGGCACAAAGCAACATGGTAATCAATTACTTAAACCAAAAACTTGTTCCAGGTATGAAGAACATCATAGTAATTGATTACATGAATGTAACGATTACCAGGTTCAAAACTTGTTCTTACAAAGAATCATCCTGGTAATTCATGACCAGAATCCCTGGAATTGAGAAATCTAAGTTTTACACATTTCAAGCTACTCTTCACTTCAAGACCATTTCAGAACATCATTATAACATTCCTTTTGAAATCAGTTCACATTTTCATAGAACAAAACAAGCTTCACTAAAACTATATACATCATAAAAAGGATTTAAATCTCAAAGAAAAACAAACCCAACATTATATCATGGCTAAAATACATTCAACAACCATGATCAAGATTTCCATTTTAAGATACAAATCGGAAATTCTTTGAGCTCTTAGGGATTTAGGTGATAACAAGAATAATAAACATGTTATGCAAACCTCATTTTAGATCTTTATCATTATTAGGTGATGGCTTGAAATTTAAATATGATATGCAAGATTTGAAATATAAATATGAGGATGCAAGTTCATTTTTAAGTCTTCAAAGTTTAGGTGATAACTTGAAATATAAACATAAAATGCAAGGCTTGAAATTTAAATATAGAAATGCAAGTTCATTTCTTTAATCTTCAAGACTTAAAGTGATGACTGAAAATAAACATGATATGCAAGTGTAACACCCTAAAAATTATTTAAAAATTAATTTGAGCTTTATTAGTCATAATTTCAAAAGTTTGACAGTTTTAGTAGTGATGAGGATGACCCAATAGACGTGTTAAAAAACAACTCTCTGACGGGGTGAATAGTGACCTTGCTGCTTTACCTGCCTTTCAGGGTTTAAACTATAGAATTGGGACCTAGAGATGCCTGAAATTGAGAAAAGAGAGGATTGAGGTTAGAAATAGTTATGAAATAAGGATTTTATACTTGGAATTAATTTTTATACGATGTTTGATGACCCAGGTATGATATTTTACCCATTCAGGAAGAGTTTGATGCGGGCTTTTAACACTGGACAAGTTACTTGGTGGCCAAGTAACCTTTACCAACCACTTTATGCCAAGTGGATGGCAAGGATTGAAACTTGAAAAATAAGTTTTAATCATTTCCTTTCATTTATTGTTATTTTACCATGGTGCCAATTATATCATCCGTTTTGTAATTTTGTGTTCAACTTTAACATTTAAAAGCTACTTACTCCTAAGTTAAAGTGAGCCACTTATTTTGAGCCAAGTGGATGGACAAGATTCATTCTTTGACCAAGAAAACAATCCTAACCATTCATTTCATTTCTTTTTCAAAAGAAAGAAAAAGAAAACTTGAAACATAAATACTATCACCAAATTAGGATAAAACAGAGAACCAACCTTATCACTCATTCATCTTCATTTTCGGCCAAGAGGCAAAAAATACAGCCCTTCCATTGTTCTTCCTCTCAAATCTCCATTAACAAGCTTCATGCTTCAAAAACCTTTGCTCAAAATCACTAAAACCACAAATTCTCTTCACAAAACTTGTTCTACTCCTCATAATCTATTAAACTAACTGATTGGAATTTCATTTCCTCACCATTTTTCACCTTTATATCTCATGTCCTACTGCGAAAGGGAGGGTTTGATGTTGGTTTGAAGGCCTTGAGTGAGAAAAATCATTCTTGGAATATCCTTGAAGCCAGGATCTTAAAGCCACCAAAGTAAGCTTTTTGAATTTCTTCTCAAATCATTTTTCTATTTTTAATCACTGATTTAAATTGAAATTTTTAGTTGTATTAGTTGATGATATATAGATATTGATGTATTTTCATGGGTGAAGTAGTTTGTTATTGTGGAAAATTCATTTTTATGAAAGTGATTTTGAGTCATGCTGCCGATTTTCAATTTTTGAATAGGGAGATTAATTACAAATTTTCTAGGAATTGTGGTATTTCATGAGCTAAAAAATATATGTTGAACCTAAAATCTAGGCTAGTTCCAAAAATTTTATTGAGCTCTTATTTTGACTCCTAATGTTTTAAAAAAATCAAGAACCGAAATGTATCCATGCCTGGATTATGAACGAAGCGAATTTGTCTAATTTTTTTACCAATAGCAAATGATTGAATTTTCCTTGAAAATTTTACAAGGTGTTGGCAACATCTTGAAGTATAATTGTGATTTTTATTTTGAATTGATTCAATCATTTGCTAGGGTTAAAAATTATGAATTTTGGGTTTTGAGTTGAGGTTAAGTGGTTTTTGAGCACCAAAACTTGTCTAATTTTGTTAACATAGTTAGAGAAATTTTTTTCCTCTGAAATTTTTATGGAACCTTGTGGATACATTGAAGTGTCTTGGTAATTTTTATAGCCTCTGAATTGATTGTTTGATGAGTAAATAAATTGGTGCTACAATGGTGTGAAATATATCCAATTGCTAGAATTAACCCAAGACTTGAATTGATAATGTAATGGCATTTTGGTTCTAGTATGACATGAATACTTGATGTTAACTATTTGGCCATATGACTTGTGACATATAAATGCATGCTAGAGGAAGTAAAGAGTGGTTTATGAGGCATGATTGAAATTGTATTGTAAATGAATGCCTACATGTGCTTTATGCATGCATTTGGAAAAAGAAAAGAGAATGTATAAACTTCAATCGTGCATGTTTTGACATATGGACAAAATAGAAACAAGACTTAGGTTGAATGAGAGGAAGGAAAAAGAGGAACTTTCCCAAGATATTTTGAGTCGGACGTATCGACTGAGGAATAGAACTGTGTTATTTCAAGAAGAAAAAATGAAGTTCAATGAACACGTATAGGAATGAGCTCAATCTAGATAAACAATTATTTCCCGTGTATGGTGTGATCCACTATAAATACCATTTGGTATAAACTATCTATTGTGGAGTTGTCCACTGGATAATACCCATTGGGTATAAACTAATCTTTCCTATGTAGATGAAAAGAAAAATGCAATGATTTATTTCTATGGCCATAAGTGAAACCAAGTCACTTTGGGATAATTTTACTCATTTAGCATATGCATAATCATATCATATGATCCCTTGATTGGAATTACTTACTATGTGTTTGAGCTTCATGATATAAGTGTACTAAGTGATTGATTTTTAAAAGCTACCCACTTCGGATGGATGATTTTAGAACTTTACAATGAATCCTTAATATGTATATTGCATTATCATATTTTCTATAAGTCGAAGTAGCTGGGTGGTGACGATGATATCATGATTATGTAACTTGGGAGTTGCCCTACTAGAATTGTACAATTCTCATCCCTATGTGTTTTTGTGTTCCCGTGTCGCCTCTAGGTTGATCCAGAACAATGAGGCTGAACGTGAAGGCTCAAGATTGTAGTAGCTTAGTAGTTGATGTTTTTATTTTACTATACTTAGTTGGAGTTATATGTATGTAAACGTAATAAGAGACATATATGTATTATAGCTCATAGAAGAGCTTCCTTTTTATACTTAACTATATATTCAATAAATGTTGTGTTTCTTTGTTATATATTTTAATAGAATTATGCTTAGTTATTATACACGTTAATTGAACTTGCTATAGATATTTAAGAAAGGTCCTCTAATTAATAAGTAACAACTTTCTAATACGATGTCATGACTTAAGGATGAGGTTGTACTTGGGGGATGTTACACAAGGCATTGAAACATAAGCATGAGATGCAAGAGCTTGAAATATAAACATGATGCAAGTCCATTTCTATTATCTTACTAGAGCTCATTTCAAGACTTTAAATAGTCAAACTCTCAACTCCAATTAATCTTAACAAAATGGAATGAGCTTTATAGTCCTTTAACACCATGGTTCCAAGAACTTCATCTCTTGGACTCACCATCAAGCTCAAGAATAATGGACAAGAAAACCAACCAACATTTTATTTATCATGTCTCTTTGAAACTAACACCAAGTTTTAGGCTTTAGAGGTTACAAGTGTGATAATTCCACAACTATTATTTAGAAACCCCCATCATCAAGCCATGGTCTCAAACATCAAGAAAGCAAAAATAATATTTCAAAGGAACCAACAACAATCATCATCCTTTAAAACCGAAAATGAACCAAACCTTGGGCTCTAGAGGCAAGCACATGGTGGTATCAACCCCACCATCAAGATCTCTCATCATTAAGCCATGGTTTCCCATTATCCAACAACAACAAAACTGAAAAGAGAAAGAAGCAAAGGGAGATTCAAAACTGAAATAGAAGGAAAGGAAAGAATAAAAACATAGCCATTTATTCAATGCCAAATCCGAAAATGAGAAGAAGCAAAGGAAAGAACACAAAACAAAATCCCCACCAAGTTGTTTCTTTGGTTGAAAATGAGGAAGCTTGATCTTGGAAATGGAAAGGTTATACATTTGAGAGTTAATCTAAGGTGGAGGTGTGATGGTTTGAGGTTGAGAGGAGCTTGAGAATGGAAGTGGAAGAGGAAGAAGAGAAAGCTTTGAGTTGAGAGAAGAGTGGATTCTTTGCCAAAATTTGAGCAAGACTTCAACCAAAAAAGCAAATGGTAAGTGTGTGGTTTTCTTTGAGTTTCTTTGAGTGTATTGGTGTCATAAGGAATTAAAATATGATGGGAAATTAGGAGGGAGGCCTCGGCCTTCTTGGCTCTTTGGGGAAAATTTTTGCTTTTTATTCATGTTAGGATATGGATTTAGAGATAGATTTGATTAATGAATGGGTTAGGAATTGGTAATTAGGTGTTTAGGTTGGTAACCAAGTGTTTAAGACTTTTCAAGACATGATTAAGAGTGTCTTGCATGCTTAGTTTGAATTAAACTCCATTAGTTTGAAATTCAAACTCCAACATGCTTCCTTGATTTAGGGAATTGGAGAGAGAAAACACTATTTGGCTTGACATGATATATTGTCTTTGATTTAAGAAGGAATTTGATTTTCCTTAAGCAATTTTAGGCCTTAATTAACCTCAAACAATTATTTAGACTCACAATTATTAATTAAAATTAATTTATCTTTAATTAGAGCCTAATATTGCATGTATTACATTAATCGTTTAGTTAGGCTCATATAGCACCAATCAGGGGCAAAAATGTAAATTCACACAAGGACTCCACGGACCACCTAACACTTTCCAGATATCATGCAACACTTATCGTTAACATTTTGAACTCTTGGTGATGGACGGGTTCATCCGTCACTTAATCTCACATTAAATTACCTCAGGGTACTTTGATAATTTCATGCACGGAAAACTAGGAAATCAATATTTTCATCTCTAACACATCCATTGCACACTTAATCCTCTTCAAACATTAGAATAACCCCTTGAGGATAGCCTATTGGCCGTCTTTGATTTTGAGAATGACCTAGGGCATTTTGGTCATTTTCGCACTCTGAAAAATCGGGTGTTACATTTCTTCCTCCTTAAAAGAATTTCGCCTTTGAAATTTGTTACCTGCAAATAACTTGGGTATTGTATCCTCATCTTTGATTCCAATTCCCATGTGAATTCCTCCGCTCTTCCTTGTCCCCATGCCACTTTGACCAAAGGTACAGTTTGTTCCTCAATTGCTTGACTCCTTTGTCATGATCCTCATAGGTGATAGGTTAAAGGTTAAGTCCTCCCTTAACTACACTTGTTCTAGCTCTAACACATGACTAGGGTGGGATTGATACTTTCTTAATTGAGAGACATGGAAGACATCATGAAGGTTAGACAAATTGGGTGGTAAGGCTATTTTGTGTCATTACCCTACTCTATCAAGGATTTCAAAGGGACCAAGAAATCTGGGCTCAACTTTTTTACTCTCATAGATCATCCTATGCCTGCTGTAAGGGTGATTCTAAGGAATACATGCTCTTCTTCTTGGAATTCAACGGCTTTCTCGTTTATCCGCATAGCTTTTCTGTTGACTTTGAGCTGTAAGGATCCTATCCTTGATCTCTTGGATCTGTTCTGTTGTTTCCCTCACAATTTTCGATCCCAACATGCTTTGCTCACCGGGCTCATACCAACATAAGGGTGATTGACACTTCCTTCCATATAAGGCTTCATACGGTGCCATACCAATGCTCGCATGATAACTGTTGTTATATGCGAACTCGATCAATGACAAGTACTTATCCCAACTTCCTCTTTAGTCCAATACACATGCCCTTAACATATCCTCCAAGGTTTGTATAGTCCTTTCTGATTGCCCATTTATTTAGGGTGGTATGCGGTCAAGCACAATTTGAACCAAACACCTTCTGAAAGGCTCCCCAAAACATGACATAAATCGCAGATCACGATCCGAGATTATCATCGTCGGATTCCATGCAACCTTATGATATCTTGGACATACAACTGAGCTAACTTATCCAATGAAGAAGTCACCTAATAGGCAAAAAGTGAGCCGACTTCATTAGTCGTTCCACAATCACCCATATGGCATCATGGCTAGCTTGGGTTTTAGGTAGACCTTCACGAAATCCATCGAAATACTATCCCATTTCCATTCGAGAATTGACAAGGGTTGCAACATCCTAAAGGTTTTTGGTGCTCAATCTTCACCTTTTGACAAACTAAGCACTTACTTACCATGTGGCCATGTCTCTTTACTCCGGGCTACTAAAACATCTTCTTCAGGTCCTTATACATCTTGGTAGTACCAGGGTGAATGGTGAAGTGGCTCTTATGAACCTCCTCCAAAATCTCCTTTCAAAGGTCACTACTTGCCGGATACAAATCCGGCCCTCAAACTTCCATAGCTTATCCACCCCTAGGGTGAAACCCTTCAACTTTCCCTTTTTTATAACTTTTAAGGTCTCCTTAAACTCCTCATCTTCTCGTTAAGCTCAAGTGATTCTCTCCTTAAAGTCACTCGTTACACTGAGATAGCACACCTTCATGCTTTTAGTGGTCAACGTCATCCCAAGTTTAGGTCCCTAAACTTCTCAATCAACTTCACCTCCTTCACCATCATATGAGACAAGTGTAGTGACTTTCGACTCAAGGCGTCAGCCACTACATTAGCCTTGCCGAATAATAGTTCAACCCAAAATCATAATCTTTCAAGAATTTCATCCATCTCCTTTGCCTCATATTCAACTCCTTCTGATCAAAGAGGTACTTGAGACTCTTGTGATTAGAGAACACCTCGAACTTCACTCCATACAAATGGTGTCACCACACTTTCAAGGCGAACACAATGGCTACTAACTCAAGGTCATGGGTTGGGTAATTTGCTTCATGAGGCTTGAGTTGTCTAGATGTAGGCCACCACTTGCCTATTTTGCATCAACACACAACCCAAACCCTTCCCCGAAATGTCACAATACACCTCAAATGGTACATTGGGGTCAAGCAAAACTAACACTGAGGTTGTGGTTAACTTCACTTTCAACTCTTGGAAACTCTTTTCATACTCTTGGAGAACAAAAAGGGCATTTTTCCTAGTGAGCTTGGTCAAGGGTAAGGATATCTGGAAAATCCCTTAATGAACCTATGGTAATAACCAGCTAATCCCAAAAGCTCCGTATCTCCCACGTGGAGGTCTCTAGCTCATTACAGCCCATCTACGGGATCCACTATGATGCCTTCTTTTAACACTACATGTCCTAAAAATCTCACTTCCTCCAACCAAAATTCACACTTAGACAACTACGCGTACAACTTATTCTCCTTCAAAATCTCCAAAACCAACCTCAAATGATGCTCATGCTCCTCATGAGTCTTTGAATAGATGAGTATATCATCTATGAAAACAACCACAACTGATCTAATAGGGTCTAAAGATCCTATTCATGTAGTCCATGAACACAGGAGGAGCATTAATCAATCCAAACGACATCATGTTAAACTCAAAGTGGCCATATGAGTCCTAAAAGCAGTCTTGGGTATGTCCTCATCTCTTACTCTAATCTGGTGATATCCTGACCTCAGATCAATCTTGGAAAACACCACCGCTCCTCTTAACTGATCCATCAAATCATCAATCCTAGGTAAATGGTACTTATTCTTCACCATCACTCGATTCAATTGCCTATAGTCTATACAAAGCCTCATACTCCCGTCTTTCTTATTAACGAACAAAATTAGGGCTCCCCATGGTGATGCACTAGGTCTCACAAACTTTTTCTCCAATAGCTCCTCTAACTGCTTTCAACCTTAACTCTAAAGGTGACATTCTATAGGGTGCTATAGAGATAGGCCCCATTTTGGACCAACTTTATAGAGAACTCAATCTTTCTCACTAGAGGGAACTCGGTATCTTATCCAAATACCTTAGGATAGTCTCTTACTACAGGCACATTGTTAATGTTTTGCTCAAAGTCTACTTCTGCGGCTAGGAGAACATATCCCTTACTTTCTTCCCCATAACAGTTGACCTTATAGCATTTAGGTAAAGACTTAAAGGTTTACTAGGCATAGCAAGAACAGGGAGAAAGATAATAGACTTTGTATAACATTAATATTACATGGTTGTTAAAGCCAATCCATGTCGAGAATCATGTCTAGACTATGCATAGGCAAACAAACTAAATCCAGAATAAAAGGTCTACTTTCAATAATGAAATGACAATTTAAACAATACCTACAAGTCATAACAGTTTTGCCAGGAGGTGTAGAAACATTAAGATCAAAAGGAAGTTTCGACACATATAATTGCAAATACTAACACTAGCATGTGATATGAATGAATGAGTTGAGCTAGAATCAAACAGTACAATTAAGGTTCTACCGTTCATTTCACACTTACCTTCTATGAGGTTTCTGGACTTTGCCTAGTCTTCCGTTTAGGGTAAAAACCCTTCCTTGGTGTTGTGGTTGGGGTGAGGGCCTGATTCCTCTGCATTCTCAGCATAGTAGCCAGGCTTCCCGCACTTGAAGCAAGCCCATCAAGCAGGTCGATCCCCATGTGACTTCCCACATTTGGTGCATAGCAGGAGGTGTAGGCTTGGAGGTGCAACCAAGGCCCTTTGGGGTGCCTTGCCCTTGGGACACTTGATCCCCCATGGTGGAAATTCCTCCTGGGCCTTGCGGCTAATTGTTGATGAACTGGGCTTGGACTATAGCTTGAAACTTGGAGCTTGTAGTGCCAACTTCTTAGTAAAGTTCAGCCTTGGGTGTCAGCTTTCTGCCCATCCTTAATGATGTGGCACTTGTTGACTAGGGTAGGGAAATCCCTAATCTCCAAGTGCGTAATGGCAACATTGATCTCCGCCTTCAGCCCAACCTCATACTTACATTTCCATTCATTGGATTCCCTTGAAAAATTGGAGAACTTGATCAACTCTTCAAACTTCATGATGTACTATGCACTCATTCCTCCTTGAACTAGCTGCATGAACTCTATGTCCTTAGCATTCCTCATAGACGTGGGGAAGTACTTCCGAGAATAGATCTTGAACATCTCCCAGTTGATCAACGTGTCGGATGGCTCCAACAATCTTTAGTGCCCATCCACCAGAATTGGCATCCGCCTCCAGCATGTAAGCAAAGGTCACCTTTTGTTCATGTAGGTGAATCACCAAAGATCGTCTCCATGCTCTTTATCCATTCGTCGACTTAGTTCGGGTTCATGGTTCCTGAAAATGGTGGAGGGTTTGTCTACGAATTCTCCAAATGAGACATGCTCGAGTCCCTCTACACGCTCTGCGACCGGCATCACTCTGACGGCCATCCGCTCAAAAATCATTTGCATGGCCCTTGCCATATCCCAAAGGGCTTCCTGCGTCTCTACTCTAATCACTCAAGCTCAGTCCTTTCCTTCGCGGTCGCACCATTGGTTCCTAAGCACATGAAACAATAACACTGAGGTGATCAAGCTCAATACTTCATGCAAAGTGGGATAGTTACCATGGTACACATGCACACACAGGGTCATGCATTGCTATCTTATAGCTTATTCTATCAATAAAGCACTACACATGACATAACTATCACATCATGCTTAAGAAGCATAGTCAAGTCCTATTTAGCTGTTTTGAGAACCAAACTGCTCTAATACCAAAATGTAGCACCCTAATATTCACCCTGACATGCCTAGGACGCACTTAAGTTAATTATTAGTTGTTACTCTTTTATTTCAGTTCTTACTTTAAACTCTTGAAAATACCTTAGTGAAAATATGGTAAAGTTTTTTTTTTTGAACTTTAAAAAGCAAAACATGAGCTTGCACATACATACAAAACTATATCTCGTCTCAGCGTAACAAGGAAGAAGATCACAACAAGACATAGGCATACATAAAACGCAACATCACAAACCATGAACAAGTAAGATCATACTTATATATATATATATATATATATATATATATATATATATATATATATATATATATATATATATATATATATATATATATATATATATATCATCAATAGTTAATCGTTCCACTTTGCATACTCATCATATACATAAAAAGAGTTATAACATGCCCACCAAGTTCAAAAGATAGTCATTCCGTAATATCCATGAATCAAAAGCAAAGTAAATTATAGTCAAGCTACATAAAGGACCTCTCATTACTCCTATCTAGGATGCGTCTAGGATAGATAACCTCTAATAAACAAAAGACAAAGGAGGCTATCCTCTCTACTGGACATGCACGGGTGCTCCAAGAAGTCTAGAACCGGCTCCTACTACTATTGCTTCTAAGGGAAGGAGGAAGGTAACCAATCTAGCGACCAGCTTGTTGGGTGTGGCAAGATGGTGGGCAAGGCAAGCAAGGGCACCTCAATGGGGTCCGGGTGGCTCCTCTATGGACAAGTGTGGCTCTTTTATCGGCTGCATGATCGCAGCCTCCCATCGCTACCAACCTCTATCTTCATAGGAACGGTGGGGCACATCAAGAGGATAGTTGGGTGGGTGAATCCTCGATGGGTTCGACCAAGGCTCGAGGTGGCGAGAAGGTGACCGTGGCATGTAGACCGGGATGTCCCTAGTGGCCGAGCACAGGTGGGGAGTACAGCGGATTTGCTCCTGATCGGATGAGCACACTCAAAGATGAGGTCTATCAAAAATGGAGTAACGAGAGAACCTGAGCGTGACCGAGTGTGTAAAGGGGGACTCCATGAAGACAAAAGGTGATAGCACATTCGACCCACAAAGTGATACATTTAATAAGTGGCATCGAAGCATCTCCCAGGTGGGAGCATCAACGTAGATCACGAAATTGCCATCAATCTCTTAAGACGACAATGGAAAGAAAAAAAAGGGATGAGAACCTTATACAAGAATCTCAGGAGGGATTCGCCTTGAATATGTGTCATCATCTACGTCCTTAGGAACCTTGGATTTTATTATGAAATTAGTGGGCATTTATACTTAGGGTTCATCTATTAAGTTCTAAACACCGTTATCTGAGGCCCGTACATTTTAGCATGAATCTTAATGCATGAATACAACATACTAGGTCATGAATGCATGTTGGTGCCATAAGCAAGATATCATAGTGGTCATGGTCAATGGACATAAAATAGAGAATGTAAAATTCTTCTAACATGATCTTTCCCCATTATCCTTTTAGGTGACTAAAACTTTCTTTTCTTTGGGGCCACCCTAATACTATCTCCTTTTGAAAGTTCTAGGTTATGAGCTCATACCTAACTAGTTGTCACTAGCTATACTTATCTTCTTGATAAGCTAAATTCCTAACTTCAGAGTGCGGCATAGGGGGCATGGGATCACCTTTCATAACCATTAATTTTTGGAGTCTAAAGGATCACCTTATTAGATCCCCTCATAACCTTTAATTCGGGAGTCTAGAGGATCACTTCCATATGTTTTATGTCACCTTCACCTTATTAGATCACCTCTCACAACCTTTAATTCAGGAAGTCTAGAGGATTATTTCCATGTCCCTTATGTCACCTTTAAGCTTAGCATATTATTTAGAATGTAGGACATGAACATATAATCATAACTTATCATTTTACATTTCATGCTCACAAGCTTCATAATTTATCTAAGTCCACAAATTTGATAGAAATCCAATAGCATGATGACCGGGAGTGGAGTTTCCCCAAATTTGCTCCATGTCATAAAACATATAAATCATATAATTGATCACATAACCATGCATCACATCTCCTTGCATAATTCCATTACATATTATCAATTGTTATCATTTAGCAATAAACATGCTCCTACCCATATGCTAGAAATCAAGGACCGGGCTTTAACTAATGCATATGCAATGCTTAATAGGATATATGTAACACCCTCCAAATTACCACATTTACCCGAGTATGGACATAGCAATTAGTAGATATTACTTGCAATTTCCAGATCTATACTAGTTGAAATAATCAATGACATGAAGTCGCAATACATATACTACCATAACAAGATTTACATATAGGGGCATAATGTCGCATGCCACTATATATACATCATAAGGGAAATGAACAAAATGACCCCAAGCAATAGGACCTTGATGAACGAGGCTAATTCCCCTACCTTAACTACTCAAACACCCCTGCTAACAAAAACAGGCATATGTACACAGGCAAGAGAAAGAAAACCAAAAGTACATCAGTCTTAGGTAGGTAAAGGTCCTAACACTATCCTATTTCTATGTACAATGCATCCGTCTCTGGAAGCTCTATATTGCGTAGGAAGCCATTGGCGATTTGGGCGATGACCTCACTTTCCTGGGGTCGGGGTCCTTAGAGGATCTAAGTCAGACTAGGAGATGACGAAACTGTCCGTTGGTCATACCGGGTGGAGCGAGGGAATCTCAAACACTACAGGACGGGCCATGTGGCACCGCGTCATAAGGAAAAGCGAGGTCGAAGTTCGCGACAAAGACCGAAGTACTGAGGAGCGACCAAAAGACATGTAATCCAGAACCTATAACCAACGGCGTACATGCAGTCCAATGCCGGATCATATTGCCACACCCATTGTGGCGAATCACAGAAAACACCAGGGATTAACATCTGCAAATCTGAACAATATAATACATACAACTTAGGGGTGAGAATAATATAAATTCCAAGGAGGGTAGTTTCCCCCATATACACAGCAGAGGGACAAGCAATTCATGTATATAAATATTCATACAAAGTCATACACAGAAGTCTTAAAACCTGGAGGCCCTGGAACTAGGATAATATCACAATAATCGATCGAGTAATAATATGTACAATCAGAAACTACATTTCCCATATCTTTCTCAATTTCCAACATAGGGAAGGCTTATTTCACAGAGAGATACATTCACATTTCACAATTTCACAGTAGGACCACAGACTGCTAGGACATGAGCTCATTTCTATTGAGATCATCGAACTTCATTTTTTTCCATTTCCGATCATTTATAGGTCTATGCTAGCCGATACGTCTATCGACTCAATATTTTCTAGGGAAGTCCTTCTTTTTGACTTCCCTCTCAGTTTCTCTAAGCCTTGTTTCTTTTTTCCCATATGTCTCAAACACACGATATATGTACATACTATCATAGAATTTCGGCCATTTCCATATCTCATTATCCTGTAGAATTGAAGTTCCAGGCACAATAGTTTATTATCATACCAAACAACCATTCAAACCTTAAGGAAAATTTCACATGACAATTCAATGTGTCTAAAACAACCTGTAAAAATTTCAGGCAATCAGAGTCATATAACCATTTCAATAAAATAGGCAAATCTAGTGGTCAGAAGCCACAAATTCATAGTCCAGACTTGTGTTCTCAAAATATTTAGCCCTAGAATTCGATGGAATCATGGTACAAGAAAATTCACAGAGTTATTTCAACATTTTATTAGTCTTGTGTAAAAATTTCAGGAGCTATCTCAATCAATTGCTATGATGAAAAATTTGGGCAAGTTTGTTACTTCAGTCTCAACAATTCAGAAACGAGCTTACAATTCGGTTCCTAATTTTTTTGAGGCATCAAACGTTAGAATTAACCCCTAAGAAAATTTGTGTTTTTAGTTTAAGGGTTCACTACAACATATAATTTTCATGGCTCATGAAACCACCCACAAAATTTCCAGAAAATTCATGAAAAGTTTTGATTAGAGAACAGGAGCTCAAGCAACCTA
>JAMLFY010000005.1:2293706-2369181 GCA_030441495.1 Dalbergia oliveri | reverse complement strand
ATTAAAACCATATAAATGTGTGCTAGGTCAGTAGCTAAATTATTTAGCTCAAGGAATAGATTTAAACATAAAACTTTGTTCATAATGTTCTTTAAGTACACCTAAGCTTAGAAAAATTCCAAGACATAGGCTATGGGCACTTATGATTAGATGAATCCCATCCAAGTCCATCATCATCATCATAAGGCCGAAATGACATTCTTGAAATGCCTACTTTTCCTAAAACTTTATGTAAGATACTTAGGTGATGGCATAAACTTAAACATGCTATGCATTTATTTCATTCTTCATTATAAGATAAAGTGAGAGCATAATCAAATGCCCTATTCTCCTCGTTCGAGTACAAATGACTAAAATGCCTCTAAGGTCGTTTTGCCCTGTAATTCTAAATTAAACCGTAGTCCTCAAATGGGTCAACTCAATGTTGAAGGGGATTATATTTGTTATGTTTGATATCCAAGATGAGAATCTCGTTTTGAACTTTCGGCTGAAAAAACCAAGATACCCTGTGTTTTATTAAAAGGTGTCGTTTGAGCCCGAAACTTTTCGAGGAAGTTTGGAATGATGTTTTGAGTGGTTTTTATACCTAGTCCCGCCTGGTCCTGGGTTTTAGTGCAAAATTACCATTTTGCCCCTAGAACAGTGTACAGTGAGCCTAATGACACAATTAAGCAAACCTAAGCAATATTAGGCTCTAATCGAAAATTAATTTATTTCGATAATTAATCTAGAGTCAAAATAATTTATTAAGTTTAATTAGAACCTAAGATTGCTTAGTAAACTCTAATTGCATTCTTTAATTCAAGATTCCTAGTCATGGAATCTTGAATAGTGTTTTCTCTCCAATTCCTTAAATTAAGGAATTGTGCCATACCTCATTTGACTAAGAAAATGAATTTAATTTGTTAATCTAGTAAGATTACCCTCCTAATCAAGTCTTGACAACCTTAATTAGCCAATTACCTCACCTAAACACTTTCTTACAACTCCTAACCAAAACCTTAATCAAAGAAACACCTAAACACATCACTAAAACACAATTACATAAGCAAATTAATCCTCCCTCTTGGCCCAACCTGGCCGAATGCATGGCCCTAGGAAAAGTGTCACATGTTGAATTTTATCTTACTCAAGAGCCATGCCTAGGCCATACCTCAAACCATACATCACCATGCTTTTAACCATGCTTTGCCCATGCCTTTGCCCATACCAATCAAGAGATATTTTCCTCCCCAAATGGCCAAGAGGCGTCGACCTCTCTCCCTTAGGCAGCCTCCATGTTGCCAAATTTCTATAAATACCAAGCTTGGAAGAATCTTGATACACTTTAGATCATTTGCTAAGTTTAGTTGTCTTGCATTTTCTTGCATTTTCTCTCAAAATCCTTTTCATCTTCTTCATCTTCTTCTTCCTCTCAAAGAACCTTGCCACCACCAAAAACCACCACTACCTCACCTCAAACCATCTCTTAAACACTCAAACTTTCCATTCCCAAGCTTAGAAACTCAAGGAAAAATCATCTTCCTTGAGCACCCTCCTTGGCCAAATCCATCTTCACTTCCAAGAGAAGATTTTGTCTTCTCAACTCTTCAAGAATCAAGCTTTCTTTCTTCCATTTCAAAGACTTCCTTAGGTAGGGGTTTGTTTTTAAGTTTTTACTTGTTTTCTTCAAGAAAAGTTCTAGTTTTCTCTTAGTTCAAACTCTTTTCCTCTTCTCTTTTTCATTTCGGCCATGAGGCCTTTTTATGAGAAAACTTTAGCTTGATGATGAGGTTTCAAGATAATGACTTGTTGATGTCTTGTGAGAAACCTCTAAAGCTTGAAACAACTTGGTCTTGGACCATACATGCTTGTGTTTCTTTCTTTTTCTTGCTCATGCTTTCGGATTTCCTTTCTTTTCTTCCTCAAAGGTTTCTTTTCTTTTCCTTTTCCTTGAATGATTTCAGTTTCCTTTTCCTTTGTTTGAACAAAGTTTGCTAAAAATGTTAAGTAGATCACAAAAGTTTTGTTAAAGAAAATTAATCCTATGTTTTCAAAGAGCTCTAAGCTTACCCTTGCCAACCTTAAAGTTGGTCGGCCGTTCTAAGAGTTTTACTCTAGATTGAAGCCCATGAGCAATAAAATAAAGAATATGACTTAGTTCTTTGTATTTTGTTTAGACAAAGTGTTGAGCTTTGTGTCTATTTTCTTGAGCTTGATGATGAAGTTCAAAATCAAAGGCTTCTTTGAAGTCTTGGTGCCAAGAACTCTAAAGCTCACTTTATGTTGTTAAGATGCATAATGGGTTAAGGTTGTAATGTTCCTTTAAAGTCTTGTAAGAGCTCTAGTTAAGATAAAATGAGTTGCACACATGTTTATGTTTATGCCTTGCATAGCATGTTTATTTTGATGTCATCACTAAGTTCTCAAGAATAATTAAATAGACTTGCATTATCATGTTTAAATTTCAAGCTTGCATTTCATGTTTATATTTCAAGTCATCACTTAATCTTTAAAGATAATAATAAGGTTGCATCTCATATTTATTTTATGCTCTCACTTTACTTTCTAATGAAGAATAAAATAAGTGCATATCATGTTTAAGTTTATGCCATCACTTAAACCTCCTAGAGCTCAAAGACTTGCCCAAGTATCTAGCATAAAGTTTTAGAAAATGGAGGCATTTCAAGGATGCCATTTCGGCCTTGTGGTGATAATGATGGACTTGGATGAGTTCATCTAATCATAAGTTCCCATAGTCTAAGTCTTGGAATTTTTCTAAGCTTAGATGTACTCAAGGAACTTTATGAATAAAGTTTTATGTTTTAAATCCATTCCTTGAGCTAAATAATTTAGCTACTGACCTAGCACATATTTATATGATTTCAATGAGATTAATTGGTTTCTAAAAGAGTTTTGAGTTCCTAAAATGATTCCAAAAGAAACTAGCAACTTATATGCATTTAAATCAAGTGATTATGTGATTCTATGAAGCTTATGTTTTCAGCCCTTGATGTTTGGCTATTGTATTAATTCTGTTCTAAGGTGTTAAAATGTGTAAAATTATGTTTGAGTGAAGCAAGGAACGATTTAGGGAAGTTAGAAAGAACAAGTAACTAAAAAGGACTTAAAATGCAAATTCTAGAACACTTAGAATGCACAAACTTGTAATTTTCCAGCATAATTGGACTTAAGGAAAATGGTTTATAATTAGTGGATATGTGTAGGAATCCCTCATAATTGGTTTAGGAGTTAATTATAAGCCTTAGGCAAAGACGGACTTAAAAAGAGTCTAAAATGGAAATTCTAGAACCCCGTAATCATATGATAATTTTTCTGCCCAAAATGCATAATGCTATTTGGAATTTTTAGTATGCCTAAATCTTAGTGAAAATTATAAGTGATGATCTCTTGGGTGTAATAAGGATGTACTATGGGTATAAAATAATTAGAACATAAGTTTAAGACCCTAAGGGCCAAAGCATAAAACAATATGAGACAGGAAGTATGATGTGAGAATGAGACCGAGCGAGTGTGCTTGTGTTATGTATAAATGTGTTAATGTCATGAGTTTGATAACATGAGGATTCATGTTGTGTTGTGATGATGATTTTGGTATGTTGTGGGCATAATGCATGAGACCATGTGATATAGATGAATCAAAGAAAGTATGTTTTTATGATTGAAAGGTTTATTTGATTGAGAAATTTATGAGACAACATGCATTATGTAAGTTATGTGGCATGACTCAAATTTGAGGAAATTCGGCAGCGTTATGCCTCGAATTTCCATCAAATTTGAGGGACTTAAGGAAGTTTTGAAAATAAGATGTTTAATGTGACATACCAGACATACTCTCCCTTAAGGTAAAGGTGAGGGCATCGACATTAGCCCTGCCAAGCGGACAAGTCGCTGGTCTTAACCAGTCGATGCGTTTCGAAGAAGGAAAAAGTCCCATGATGGGTGATCCTTAGGTCCCTACCCGTACTCAGGAGTCGGGATTATGATGATTATGATTATGATTATGATTCACTTATCAAGAGGATAAGTAAGAACTAGTGACGACTAGTTAAGGTATGAGCTCATAGCCTAGTTTAGGGTGTTACTATTATGATGCTTAATGTCACAAGTTTGAGAAGAAGGAATGATGTTCAAGAGAAGTTACATGCCACTTATATGATGATTGATTATTGTTTGGTTTGCCTAAAGTATTTCCATGCATTCATGCTCTGTATGCTGCATACATGCATTAAGATTCATCATAAAAGACACGGACCTTGGATAATTATCTGAAAACCTCATAATGAACCTTTGCATGTTTAACCTTTTCATAATAAACCCAAGATTCCTGGGATGTAAACGATGACACTAGGATAGAGGTTTTCCCTATGAGATTCTTTAGAAGATTCTCACCCCTCTCTTTGTTTCTCTTTCCTTTACGTCTTTAAACTGCGATAGCGTCGTTCGTGAATTTTGTTGATGCGCCCGTGTAGGAGCTACACTACGATCCGAATTACCAGTCCTACCATTTCGAGGGTCATTATGCTGTACGCATTTTTGCATACATGGGTCGTCCATTTGCATTCCTAGTCTCCAATTTCCTCTTCACCCAACTTCTCCCTATGGTGACGATTTGATTTTTGAGAGGACGTGACCCCGACGAGAGAACGTCGTGCCGACCATCATCTTCAGCGTACCCTATCCGAGTACATTCCTCGCCCAAGGCATTCAAAGACCGATCCGTCAGAAGATCCCCCTTCTCATCCGTTCTGGAGGGTCTGCCCCACGGTTCCCATGGATATTGGGAGGGGTAGCGAGGAGACGGTCACACAATGGAGGCTAGCACGACTCCGAAATGCACCCACGTTGTGGAGGTCATGTTCATCCACCCTTCCGTCTACATGCACCCGAGGAGCTTGCCCAGTTCATTGGGTATGTGCCATCGAGGGACGAGGAGGAGCGTCATCCATAGTTCGAGGGAGGGGGTCTTAGTTTTTGGAATGTATCTTTTGGGACTTCTCTGTATCCGCTATTTATGTTTCTTGTATTTTATATTTCTGTACTACAAGCTCTGCCCACTTATATGGGTATGACTTTATGCTTTCTTTTGTGTTTTAAATGATGTACCAAACTATTATGACTAATAGTATGATGAATATTTCTATGATTGGTGTGCTCATACTTGTTTTACTATGTGTGATTTATTTGCTCTTTCACTTTATGTTTCATTTACGTTGTACGCAATGGCTCGCATTTGTTTTACGTATTCCATTTCAAAAAAAAAAATTACCTGTATTTTCCGCTAAGTAATTTCATAAATGAGTTTAAAAGGAAGTAATAACTAATAATTAACCTTAATACGTCCTAGGGGTGTTTGGGTTAAATATTAAGGTGTTACAAATAAAATAAATATGAGATGCAATCTCATTATTATCTTTAAAGATTAAGTGATAACTTGAAATATAAACATGAAATGCAAGCTTGGAAATTTAAACATGATAATGCAAGTTCATTTAGTTATTCTTGAGAGTTTAGTGATGGCATCAAAATAAACATGCTATGCAAGGCATAAACATAAACATGTATGCAACCCATTTTATCTTTACTAGAGCTCTTACAAGACTTTAGAGGAACATTACAACCTTAACCCAATTTGCATCTTTACAACATAAAGTGAGCTTTAGAGTTCTTGGCACCAAGTCTTCAAAGAAGCCTTTGGTTTTGAACTTCATCATCAAGCTCAAGAAAATGGACACAAAACTCAACACTTTATCTAAACAAGCACACAAGAACTAAGTCATATTCTTTATTTTATTGCTCATGGGCTTCAATCTAAAGTAAACTCTTAGAACGGCCGACCAACTTTAAGGTTGGCAAGAGTAAGCTTAGAGCTCTTTGAAAACATAGGATTAATTTTCTTAACAAAACTTTTTGTGATCTACTTAACATTTTTAACAAACTTTGTTCAAAGAAAGGAAAGAAAACCGAAACCTTGAAGAGAATAAGGAAAAGAAAATCGAAACCTTTGAAAGGAAAAAGGAAAAAAAACTGAAAACTTAAGCAAAGAAAAAGGAAAGAAACCAAAAGCATGTATGGTCCAAGACCAAGTTTTTCAAGCTTTAGAGGTTTCTCACATGACAACAACAAGCCATTATCTTGAAACCTCATCATCAAGCTAAAGTTTTCCTCTTGGAAAGGCTCTAAGGCTGAAAAGAAAAGAAGAAGAAAGAGAGTTTTGAACCAAGAGAAAACTAGAACTTTCTTGAAGAAAAGCAAGTAAAACTTTGAAATAAAACCCCTACCTAAAGAAGTCTTGAAAGAAAGGAAAGAAAGCTTGGATCCTTGATGAAATGAAAAGACAAAATCTTCTCTTGGATGGCAATAAGGATTCGGCCAACAAGGTTCCTCAAGGAAGATGATTTTTCCTTGAGAAAGCAAGCTAGGAATGGAAAGGTTTGGTGTTTGAGAGGTGGTTTGAGGTGAATGAGTGGTGGTTCATGGTTGTTTATGGTGGTTTGTGGTGGTGGAAAGCCTTCTTTGAGGGTGGAGGAAAAAGAACAAGATGAAGAGAAAGTTAGAAGAAAAGAGAAAATGCAAGAAAGTTTGAACTTGGCAAAACTTCTAAAGTGTAACCAAGTTCTTCAAGGCTTGGTATTTATAGAAATTTTGCAATATGGAGGCTGATTTGAGGAGGAGTGGGCGAAGGTTCTTTGGCCATTTAGGGGAGGAAAAATATCTCTTACATGGGTATGGGCTTAGGCATGGCAAGCATGGTTGAAAGCATGGTCAAGGTATGGCTTGAGGTATGGCCTTTGGAGTGAAATAAAATCAACATGTGACACAATTGGAGACATGAATTTGGCCAACATATCAGCCAAGGGGAGGAGAAGAAATTGTTCATGTAATTATGGTTTAATGATGTGTTTAGGTGTTTCTTTGATTAAGGTTTTAGTTAGGAGTTTTGTAAGTAAGTGTTTAGGTGAGGTAATGGCTAATTAAGGTTGTCAAGACTTGATTTAGGGGTGGTCTTACTAGATTAACAAATTAAAACCATTCTTTTAGTCAAATGAAGGTATGGGCACAATTCCTTAATTTAAGGAATTGGAGAGAGAAAACATTATTCAAGATTCCATGACTAGGAATCTTGAATCAAAAGATGTAATTAGAGTTTAACCAAGCAATCTTAGGCCCTAATTAACCTTAATAAATTATTTTGACTTAGATTAATTATCGAAATAAATTAATCTTCGATTAGAGCCTAATATTGGAAAAGATGTAATCTTAGGTTTGCTTAATTACGTCATTAGGCTCACTGTACACGTTCTAGGTGTAAAATGGTAATTTTGCACTAAAATTGCTTGAGACTACCTGCATAACCTGTTGTTAAAATTCACTTAAAAACATCATTTTAAACCTTTTGGTAAAGTCTGGGTTCACCCCATGTAAAACGATGACAAACAGCCATAGGGGCGTTTTGGTAATTTTACGCGTCGAAACTCAAAAATAAGATTCTTCTGCTCATTACCACACACAACACATATAATCCCGTATCAATATCAAAATGCCCCCTTGAGGATGGTTGGGACCATGATCCTCATTTTCATAAAATGACCTCAAGGGCATTTCCGTCATTTGAATATGGAAAATTTGAACGTTACATTGCAAGGGAATGGCTATGTGTTTAAAGGAAAGGCTTATGGTGTTTGTGTTTAGGAAATGAAGAAGGAGTAGAAGAAGAACTCAAAGAAAGGAAACTTTAAAGGTTTGCACAAGTAAGCAAATGTTTGTAAGCTTTCTTGGATGCATATTTATAGAAGAATGAAACACAATGAAGATGAAATGATAAGGAGTGGTTAGCGGCCTTGGAGAAAAGGAAGAGAAAATATCTCTTGGCAAGGTATGGTCTTGGGTATGGTTCAAAGCATGGGCAAGTATGGGTCAAGGTATGAGCATACATGATTCTTTAAGCTTATTTTAATTGAATTTCAACATGTGATGGATGATTTTGGAGGAGGAGTGGCCAGCCATGATTAAGGCATAATGGGGAGGAAAATCTCATTTTTAATGTTGGTTCACAAGTGTGTTTAGGAGTTAATTTGGTTAGGTCATGGATTAGGAGTTGTAATTTGTGTTTTAGATGAGATAATGGGTAATTAAGGAGGCTCAAGACAAGATTGAAGAGTGGTCTTGCTTGATTAATGCAAATCCACCTTTATTAGGGAGGAATCTCATCATGTGACAACTTCCATGATTTAAGGAAATTGATTGGAACCTTTACTATTCATGAAAAATGTAACATAAAGTTTTAAATCAAGAAAAGGATTTTGAGCTTCTCCAAGAAATCTTAGGTTCTAGTAAATCTCAATTAATTATTTTGACTCTAGATTAGTAATTAGAATTTACTAATCTTCAATTAGAGCCTAATATTGCTTAGATTTTGTTAATCGTGTCATTAGGCCCAAAATGCACTTAGCTAGAGGCAAAACGATAATTTTTCATAAAAACCTCCCAGGCTACCCGCTTAACCAGTTGCTACACATTGCTTAAAAACATCATTTAAAACCTTTGGGTGAAGTCCGGTTCAACCCACTTCATTCAATGTTAATTAACCACAGGGGCATTTTGATAATTTCCGCATCAGAACTCAAAAAATGAGATTCTTCTCCTTTTAACACACATAACACATATAATCCCTATCATCATCAAAACGTCCGTTAAGGATGGTCGGGATCGTGATCCTCATTTTTCGGGTAAAATGACCTCAGAGGCATTTTGGTCATTTGTACACGAGAAAAATCGAGGCATTACAAAATGTCCCCTTTTATGTGTAAAGGGCGAAAATCGAGGCGTTACAAAAAGTCCCCTTTTATGTGTAAAGGGCATGGCAAAGTCCCTTTAATGGGCAAGAAAGTTCCCTTTAATGGGCACAAGAAAGTCTCCTTTTATGGTACTAAAAGTTCCCTTTAATGGGCACGAAAAGTTCCTCTTAATGGCACGAAAAGTCGCCTAGATGTATTGAGGGCACGTATATTTCAGAATGCAATACTATGATATGGAGTAGTATTACGTGTGTATATTAAGTGATTGAATAAAAAAACAAACCCACTTCTGAAGGATGATTTTTGAACTTTAAAATGAACCTTTGATATATATGTTGCATGCTCACACTTTCTTAATAAACCGAAGTGGTTGGGGTGATGATGATGACATTATGATTGTGAAATTGGGAGGTAACCTACGAGAATTGGATAATTCTCACCCATATGTGTTTTTGTGTTCCCGTGTCGCCTCCAGGTTGATCCAGGATCATGCGGCTACTATGTGAAAGAACACAAGATAGGAGTTTAATAGCTAATGTTTTTACTTTACTACATAATTGGAGATATATGTATGTAAATGTAATAGAGAACGTATTGTATTAAAGCTCTTAGAAGAGCTTCCTTTTGTACTTAGCTATGTATTCAATAAATGTTATATTTCTTTGTTATACATTTTAATAGAATTATGCTTAGTTATTACAGGAATCAAGCTTGCTATAGATATTTAAGAAAGGTCTGTTAATTTATAAGTAACTATCTCAAGTACGATGTCATGACTTAAGAATGATATGATACTTGGGAGCATGTTACACTATTAATCTTGCAAAGAATCCAATTCAGCACTCTAGATCCAAACATGTTGATGTAAAATATCATTGCTCTCTAGATAACGTTGCTTGAGAATTCCTGATGCGAACTCTATTGAGCACTTAGCACCTATGAGCATTGTAGTGCTCACTTGAGGATAAGCTTCTACGCGTTGCCCCTTTTTAGCTCCAGTTCCTTCCCAAGAGTTTCCAGCTTTGTTCTTGATGCCCTGCATTGATCCATAGCTCTTGTGCACAAAACCATACTCAAAGAGACAAGTTAAATGCAACAAGGTGTACAAATTATTCCCAAATCAGTGCAATAGTCAATGATTCTATAAAAAATACATAATAAAGACTAAATCAAAATTCTAAGTATTGACATCAATAACTCAGTTAAACTTATGCAAATCAGTTAAACTTATGCAAAAAAACTAAGGTTTGGTAGCAAGATAAGTGGTATAAATGCCCCTTATCACCCATGTTTCTCATCTTAAAGCTCGCTTAATTTCGACATTTGGTCACTCTCTTCTTCATGATTTTATAGCCTATGTTCCTCCCTAGTGCTTTATGGCGAGGGCATCCTTCCATGATTGACAAAGATCCTCCTAAACTCTGCCATCTACATGAATCATGGGTGCCAATGGGTTCCCTATTCTAGTATTTCACCACCCTATAATCTCTCGCAAGCCAATTGTTAACTGAAAGCTTTAAGGCAATATGTTTTGAATGACAACAAAACCAATTTAAAGAAAACACTTTGAAGAAAGACTAATGTCCACCTTCAGTTTCTTGACAAAGCATACAAGTATTTCTAGATTGCAAACACGAAATTGAAGTGAAAATAATTTCACTTTGCATGTATAAACATGATTTATCTCATATAAAGAGATTGAACTTAATGGAAGTGAATATTATATCATGCAAAGTACACATACATACCTTATGAATGAAAGGAAATCAAAACAAGGGCAAGAAACCAAGGCACGAGACTTCAGAAAGTAGCACTTGGACATCAGAAAGTATGCTCAAAATGAAGATATCAAGCAAACTCTAGAAAAACGTGTTACCTAATCTTCAACCATCATGATTGCAAATCTTTCATCATCATAAAGCTTGGATTGAAGATCAGAAGACTAAAGATTCATCAAGGAACTGATATCGTACGCAAGAAAGCTCACTTCAAGGTGGAGCGTTGAACGTTATTGGAAAGGAGGGAAATTTGAATTTTTGAAATTAAAATTTAAAGTCAAACCCAGTTCAAACTAGCAAGTCATCTCTTCTGCCAACTTGGTCAAGAGCCTTAGCTTCTAGAATAAAGAGTTCACAAACCACATTTAGAAGTAAGACTAGTTTCTGAAGTAACATCAGAAACCTCAATCTTGCAATGCCTATTGCAAAGCTTAACAACATTGCCTACTCTTCTAAATTGCTTTTCCAAGACCAAATGGATGATCAACACGTATCACTTAGAGATCTGATCAAGGGCAATGGTCACAAGGAAGACCTTCTATAAATAGAGATGCTATACTCAAATGAACTAGAGATTGACACCACACAAGAGTAGAAACTCTGAAAATCTCTCTCACATCCTGTAAAGTTCATCACATCATGTAATCAAATTCCTTACTTGTAAAAATCTTCTTTCTTACACATTCTTCATAGGAAGAAATAATAGAAAGAAGTCATTCAAGTTATCCCAAGTTATTCTTGTATATTTTAAGGAAACTTAAGTGTAGGTTAGTTTGAGTGGCAATCCAAACATAAACCTTTGTATCCTTGATCCAGGAGTGATCAGTGTGAGGTAGCTTAGAGAGGCCAATGTAAAACTACTTGCAATGCGAGAGTAAGGCATTCTTGCTGGTCATATGTTCAGTGGAGAGGCTTGTGAATAACTACTTTCAATGTGACAGTGGGGTTGTCTATTTGTCATCTGGTTTAGCTTGGAGACGCTAGTACAAGACTACTCACAATTCAGCTTGGAGAGGCTAGAAAATAACTACTTTTAATGAGATAGTAAGGGTTGTCTACTTGTCAAGGGTTTAGCTTGGAGAGCTAGTACAAGACTACTCAAGGTTTAGCTTAGAGATGCTGGTGAATAACTACTTGGTTCAGCTTAGAGGCTCATGAATAATTACTCAACTTGTGACAGGAGGGTTATTACGGTCATAAGTGAGAGCTTGGTAAGGCTAATGTTTAAACTATCTTTGTTCTTTCTCCAATTTGAGAAAGATGTTTTAATTAAACCTCAAAGTGTGTTGAGTATTGGATGTAGGCAATTTTGGCTGAACCGATAAAAACATTTGTGTCTTATCTTCTTCTCCTTGATATCTTTTACTTTCTCGTTACGCTGATTATATTGCTGAAATATCGTGTTAGCAGTTCTATTACATATTGTATGCTTTAGAGATCTACTTTCTGAAACAACTAATCTCATTTCCATTGCACTTCAAGCCTAATGCTTGATAGTATTTTGTTAAATGTTTCAATGTAAAAAGAAGTAAAGTACGATTCAAACCTTCTTGTGCACTTTTATACCTACATCAATCACTTTTGATAGTGTCACGTACATTACCATCACCCAAAACCTTATCATGGAAAGACACTTTTGGAGTGACAATCCCAATCTTCACACCACTACTCTTTCCTCTGTTTGGTGGCTTATGGGAAGAGGAGAAGGGTGGAATCATGAAGGCAAAAAGTGGCCATTCCAATGGGCACCCACTTTTGGATGTCAAAATAACACTTTTCAAAGATTAAATTAAAGATTTATAGAAAGGCAAAAAAAAAAAAAGGATTTATAGACTATTAAAGATTCCTAATATATATAAGATAGTAGCATTTTTGTTTTTGGTAGTGATTGTAGCTTTTTAAGAACAAAAGGTTCGCCCTAAAAAGAAAAAAAAATGAGGATTATTACTTTGGTTCTTGAAAGATAATATTGTTGACAAAATAGTCCTTTAGATAAATTATATAATTTGACTGTGTTGCTCTAAAGATTCATCCCGTTTAATAAATTCACTAAAACGTTAAGAATTATATATTTGATAAAATAACCCTTAATATGCCACCGCTTAAACCCCCCTAAAAGACCACATCTTTGACAAAATAATCCTTGAAGAGAATAATTTTTGTTAAGAAAAACAAAGGTCAGTTAATGTTGGGTGAATCTGTCAAATAAGATGAATATTCAGAAGGCCACTAGCAAGTATAGCTGCTTTTGTCGAGGGTTAAAATTGGTTCTCCTTTGATGTGTTAAAATTAAAATTCATCCTTGAATTCTTTTTTTCTTTTAATCTCAATTTTAAGCATTCACCAATGTGATCCTAAATATCAAAATAAATTTTTCTAGAAGTTTGATAACAAACATTATAATTTTAGCCATTTGATTCACCGAACATATTATTGTGCAATTACTAATTCGATTATTAATTTCCGTTGGACAACATCATTGCGAATAAACATTGATTTTCCTCGGTACTACTATATTATGAACTGGACTTGCGAATAAACATAGGTTTTCCTCTGTACTACAAGACAAACTTTCTCAAGTGATGACCAACGTTTAGTCATTACTTTATTACTTTGTAGTTTAGATAAATTTAATTATTATTTACTTGCAATTAAATTTCTGACAAACATGTGAGTAACCAACAACTAATGCATCAGCTTGTACCCGGAAATTTCTTAAACCAATTGGCTTCAAGAGTTTACTTGTATAAACTTAATATATTAGAGTATGACTTTGAAGAAACTTTCAAAGTTCATAGTCTCTGGAAATTTCTAAATGATGTATTCAGAGATTTCATTTTGCCTTCTTTGCTAAGTTTACCCCCTTCAAATTCAAACCTTTGTTCTAATGTTGGTCCCTCTTCTGAAAATAGTTACATTCTTTGTAGTCAACTTATGGAGCTTGTTAACGCGTTTGATCTTCAACACTATTGCTTACACAATTGTGTTGTTAATCCAAGGCCTCAAACCACCTGGTGAAGGCGCACTTGGGATATTTCAACAAGTTGCAGAGGCAATTAGGGGAGTTTGGAATTCATCCTCCAGCAGATACTGGAGTCAATGACTTACATAATCTCTCTAGTGTTTGATATTGTTAAAGATGGCATCACAGAGTCAGTGACTGCTACTGTATCCTTGGTAGTGACTTTGACTGGATCCGTGGCTGAAGTTCTTGCGGAGAAAGTTCAGGAGTGTTCTGAACAGATGCAAGAGCTAATTCAGGAACTCGCAGACATGATTTCAAATATGGTAACAGATTTGTGGAACAACTACGTGGCTGCTGTGGGATATGTTGCAGAGAATGCTGGACTTGGTGGTTCTGATGAATGACATTATTATGCAGATTTTTTTTTTTTTTTGTCATTTAGTAGCGATTTATACATTAGCAAGTTAATTTGAAGATGCCTGTCCGGTTTTTTTTTTGGGTTACGTGTACCACTCCTTTGTTTATTTATTTATTTAATAAAACTTGATATTTATGTATGAACATTTTACTTACACTAGCAGCAAAGAAGACAATGTGCCATTTTTGTTTTTCTCCACAAGAGTACTAACGAGGCATGCTCCCATCAAAAAATGTGTTTGATATGAGAATGAAAATAAACGTAAAAATCTCACCCAAAAAAAATAAAAAATAAATGTGAAAATCATGGATTAGATTCATGAATAATTTCACTTATGAATCTAATTAAAAAAATTTCATCCCATTATAATTTGATTTAGAAAATAGTTTATATATATTCTAGAACTGAAAGATTAAGTTCGTTTACACCTTCTACAAGTTAGAACAGCAAAAGTGAGGACTTTGCAAAACCACTTCGATCTCAATTCAAGCTGTATTTTAGGATTTATTCGAGGTAAATCAGTGAGATGATCATTCCAAAGGGTAGTAAGAGCTCTTATATGGCATTGAGTATGGCAAAGCACATTGATGAGGGATCTTTTCCAAGTATCCTAAAATAAGGAGAATTTCCTTAACTACGAGGAAGAGAAATAGAGGGAGAACAAGTTGTTAAAATAGCATGATGCCCTTTCATCAAGGAAATGCATAAGCTAAAGTCAAGGAATGTGCAATTTGAGCATAGGGGACTAGAATGCTCTTAGCCCACATAAGGGCTCAGTGTTCTCTTGTAAAGCATATTAAGACTAGTTAGAGGGGATACAAAAGTCAAACTGATGTCTAATGTGGAGAACAAGGCAAGCTCATAGTCTAGCCTAGATAAAAAATTAGTATTGTAATGTGGTAACCACCTCTGTGCACCTAATGTGGGTGATTTGAGGATAATCATCTTGGAGGTAGCTCACAATTCTATGTACACAGTTCACCTGCTCTACCAAGATGTATTGAGACTTGGATCAGACTTTGTAGAAGGGACACATGAGACTTTGTAACTCATTACTTAGTGTGCCAATAGGTTAATGGCTTACCCAAGTAGAAGCGGAAAAGGATCACTATGGACCTTGTGAATGACTTACCTCACAATTTTATAGGCTTTGATTCTATATGGGTAATCATGGATAGGATGATCAAGTCAATCTTCTTGGATCTTGGGCCTTAGTTAACATAACACTTTTGGAAAACCTTCCAGAAGGCCTTAGGGACTTGTCTTGATCTTACAATTGCTTTCCATCCACAAATAGATGGCCAATCTGAAAGTGTCATAACCAGACTGGACTGTGACTAGCATGTAAGGGACTCCCTCCCCTTGGAAACCTCATAATCAACGTTTCACGCTAAGAATACATAATAATCATAATTTCATTCCAAAACATAGTTAAATCCTTCTTTTTAAATAACGAGTTTCTAAGAAAAACAAAAATCATCTAATATGTGAAATATGAGTTGCTTCAAGCATACGTAGGCATAAAATAATCTTAGTTAAATCTAGCTTGTGCTTCAGCAAAACATGAATACATAAACTAGTTCATTATATAGATATAATCGTAATCCGTAATCAATTCAATACTTGTAAACTGAATACATCTAAATATATTCATAAATTCTTAAAGTAAGTACATAGAATTAAATTAAAATGTATGGTTCAATTCTGATGCACAACTACCTTAAGTACTCTAATCTAACTTGATCCTAAACTAAGCTTTACTACAAAGTGAAGCTCATACTTGGAACAACTACAAGGATACTAAAAAGGAGCTGAGTGATAATTGGAGCTACAACTATATCTATAAGGGGGAGGAAAGGAGAGGGATTAGTCATCAAACTCAATGAATAGATTTTCACCCACCACCCACACAGTGTTAGCTTTAGAACCCTTAGAAAGCTCCAAAGCTTTAAGGTTTTGAGTGACAACATAACAAAATTTGATAAAATATTTTGAAGAAAGGACTAATATTTCACTTAAGTTTATATAGTATTTACAGGACCATTCTTGTAGACATATTAGTTAAATCAACGAGTCATTTTTTGTAATGTCATGTTTTAACATGATTATAATCTCATTCATAGATATTCATAACCTCAATGATGTGAAAAATAACTCCAAGAGTGAACGTGTGTATGTTGGATATGTAAGTAGAAAAGTGCATGAGAAGGGGTTGAATTGTGCTTCGCTTTTTCTTTCCTCCTTAGCTTTTGAAAAACTTAAACAATATGCTATCAAGCTATGAGATTAAAGTACAGTGAAAACAACATTAGTTATTTCAAAAAGCTACTTTTTGAACTTCAGCAAATATGATAAAAACATGTAAATGATGGATATTTAGAAAACATATCTTGATGCGTACAAAGCAGTGAACATAAAAAGGATAAGGGAGAAGAAGATATTGCACAAATATTTTTATATTGGTTTGCCAACCTCCCATATCCAGTTCTCAACCACCATTGAGTTCCACTAAAAAACTTTCTCAACCCAAGAAAGTTGGATAGTCTTTGCAGTAGCCTTCCCAAGCTCTTACATGTGACCAATAGCAAACTCTACTGTCACAAACCAAGTAGTCTTTGACCAGCCTCTCCAAGCGAACCAAGTGACAGCAAGTACACTCTGCTATCACAACCTGAGTAGTCTTTAACCAGTCTCCAAGCTAAATCGTGAGACGTTTGCTTCTACCGTCGCGTTGCAAGTAGTCTTTGATTAGCCTCTCCAATCTAACTCTCACCGATCACTACCTGGATTGAGGATACAAAGGTTTGTGTTTGCGTTTGCCACTCAAACTAACATACACTCAAGTTTCTATAAGATGTACAATAATAGATCCGGAAGAACTTGAATGACTTCTTTTTAAGATTCTTCCTAAGAAGAACGTATGATTGTTAGCTCCAGAACCCTTCTAAGGCTTTAATGGAATATGTTTTGAATGACAACATAGCCAATTTAAAAAAAATACTTTGAAGAATGACTAATGTTTATCCTGAGTTTCTTGAAGTAGCAAAGAGGATCTATCGTTAGCATAACAAGGCTTATTTAAGAAAGAATAATTTCACTTTACATGTTCAAACATGCTTTATCTCATTTTAAGAGATATGAACTAAATGAAAGTGATAATTATGTCTATATACGAGATTAAAATGCCTAATGATTGGAAGAAAAACAACCAATACAAGGAACCAGGATTTGGGACTTCTAAAGTAGCACTGGACTTAGAAAGTACACCTGAAGTGAAGATATGATTCAAATACTGAAGCCAAAGTGTTCTACTATCTTCAATCATTACACTAGTAATATTTTGTTCATCAACAAGCTCTGATTGAAGACAAGAAAACCTAAGAATCATCAAGAAAATGATACTACACATCAGATAGCTCACTTACAGTGATACAGTGCGTTCTACAAGAAATGAGGGACTTTTTGAAATTCAAATTTGAATTTGAAAAGTCAAAACCCAGTGTCTAGGACTCGCATTATCTCTTTGCTATCGTGGTCAACTATCCCAGCTTCTAGAAGAAAGAGTTCAAAACCACGTTTAGAAAGTAAGAGTAGTTTCTAAAGAGACATTAGAAACCTCAAACTTACAAAGCTTGTGCAAAACCTCTGACATATAAACAAGCTACTCTCTCGACTACTTTCCAAGACTTAAATAGATTATCAACATATGTCACTTAGATCTGATCAATGGCAACGGCCAGAAGGAAGACCATTTATAAATAGAGATGCTATGCTTTCAAAGACATATAAAAGACACTACACAAAAAGCAAAAACTCTGCAAAAATCTCCTCATCTTGTAAAGCTTATTACCGCTTTTAATCATTTACTTTAGTTGTAAAAATCTTTTTTCTTCATTCCTTTATTGTTCATACGATTCTTTGGTCTGGATAGCCAAAACCCTATAACTGAAGACTAGGATATGCATGGGACTAAAAGAGAGGGTTAAGTTAGAAATAATTATAAATGAGGATTTTATACCTGAAAAATAATTTCGAGTAATATTTGATTACCCGGTACGGTGTTGTATACTCGATTAGTAAAATTTCATGCGTGATTTCTAATACCGAAAGATGATTTAATCTTTACAAAGGATAATATCTATCCTGCTAAGGTTAAGTGTAAGGCTAAGATTTAATCTTGATAAAAAAATTAAATCATAGTTATTCCTTTTGATTAGAAAAGAAAGAAAAATCAAACTTTACCCAAATTATTACACAACCTTATCTAATATCATTAAAAAGCTACCAACCTTATCACTCCAAACACATCATTCTCGACCATGAACCAAAAAGCCAAGCTTCCATGGTCTTTTTTCACAAAACCTAACTTTAAATGCCTAAAATCTTAGTTTTAAATCACCAAAACCTCAAATCTCCTTCACAAAACTTGTTATACTCATTAAAATCTACCAAACTAACCTATTAGAATTTGAATCCATCACCCTTTTCCACCTTAAGAGATCATCTTTTATTGATTAGGGAAAGGTTTGGGGTTGATTTGGTGGCCTTGAAGTAGAGAGAAACCATTTGCAACTTCCTTTGGAGTTATAAGGCTATAAAGCTTTCAAGTAGGACTTTCTTTGGCTTTTTTTTCTTTCAAAATTTATTCTGAAATTTTTGATTGGTTTTTTTAACATCCCTGACTTTATGGATTGATGACTTGTCCCCCAAATGACGCAGTGTCTTTTCAGGATGCTTTGTTCTCACTCACACACTTCCTGGGAAACTTCCAGGAGGTCACCTATCCCAAAATTGCTCCAAGTCAAACATGCTTAACTATGGAGTTCTTTAGTGGTGGGCTATTGAAAAAGAAGATGCATCTTGTTGGTATAGGTGGTACAAATCAATTCACATAAGTCATCCTCAACTGGATAGTTCAACACCTATACAGTCTAAGATCCCTCTCATTCTAGTGTGTAATCGTTCATTACAGGAGCCACTCCTTATCTGTGTTCTTACACCTCGATAGCTCGTGCCCTCATCACCAAGCATTACATGCCCACCACTTCCGCTTGGTTCATCCTTTAACCACACCGTATGGGAGAGGTGTGTAGGTTCTAATACCATTTGTAACATCTCCTCCGCTTTATGGATTGACTCGTCCCTAGAAACTAACACGAGTCTTTTTAGCATGCTTTGTCCTCACTCACACATATCCTGGGAAAACTTCCCAGGAGGTCACCCATCTCAAACTTGCTCCAAGTCAAGCACACTTAACCATGGAGTTCTTTCGTCATGGGCTACCAAAAGAAGATGCATCTTTGTTAGTATAGGTAATACCAATCAATTTATATAAGTCATCATCAACTATATAGTCTCATACTTATATAGCCTCAGGATTCCTCTCATTCTAGTGTGTAATCGATTCATTCATATACCCCATCCACTTAGAGGCCTTACCAGGAGCCGTCCTATCCGTGCCTTTTGCACCGCTAATCTCTCTTGCCCTCGTCACCGAGCGTTACAGTTGTGGTCGATATTTTTGGTTATATTGGTTGATAATACATAGATGTTGATGTGCTTAATTGGGTGAAGTGATTTGATGATGTTAGAAAACCCTTTTGGCAAAACAAGTTGATAACTAGGTTGCTGGAATTCCTAGATTTTCATAGGTACCATGAGATTCTTGAATTTTCTGAAGTATTTGTAGATGGATTCATGAGCTAAAAATTTTATATGATGAAGCTAACATGTTAAGGTGTTTTCAATATCTTTCTTGGGTCTTAAAAATGATTTTTACTATTTTCTAAAAATCAAATAGGAGTGAGGGTTTTGGCCTATAGCCAAGTCTGAAGTAAATTTTGCTAATTTTATTACCATAGTAAATGATTGATTATTCCTTGAAACTTTTATAGGGTGTTGGAAACATCTTAAGGTTCAACCATGATTTTATTCTGAATTATTGAGTCATTTGCTAGGGTTAGAAATTATGAATTTTTGATTTTAGTCTAAGATTAGGTGGTCTCTAACCACCAAATTTGTCTAATTTTGTTAGATTAGAAAATGATTCTTGCTCTGAAATTTTTACAGAACCTCGTGGACACATTGAAATGTCTTAGATAATTTTTATAGCCTCTGAATTGATTGTTTGATGTACAAATAAATTTGTGCTACAATGGTGTGAAATTTGTCCAATTGCTAGAAATGAACCTAAACCTTGAATTATTAATGTAATGACTTTTGATTCAAGTATGATGAGTATAAATGCATGCAATGTACTTTAAAGAGTAATTTATGAGGAATAAGTGAGAATTACATTGTGAATGAATGCCTACATATGACTTGTGCATGCATTTGAGAAAGAAAAGTACATAATGCAATTATGTGAGAAAAGAGAATATATAAGCTTCAATTGCATGTTTAATATATGGATAAAAGAAACAAGACTTATGTTAGAGAAAGGGGAAGGCAAAAAGAGGAAATTTCCTAGAGATAATATGATTCGGTAGACATTCAATAGGAATAAATCTGTGTGTGATTCCTAGAGGAAAAAATAAAGTCTGAATGATCACGTATAGGAATGAACTAAATTGACAAGCTTATTTCCCTTGTGTAGTGTAATCCACTATAAATATCATGTGGTATAAACTGAGAGTATAAACTAAGTCTTTCCTATATTGATGAAAAGAAAAAATGCACCGAGTTGAGTTCTATGGCCATAAATGAAACCAGGTCACTTTGAGATAATTTCACTACATTTAACATATGCATAATCATATCATATTTAATTGCTTGATTAGAATTACTTACTATGTGTTTGAGCTTTATGATATATGTGCACTAAGTGACTAAGTACTAAAAGATACCCACTTCAGAAGATTGATTTTGAACTTAAAATGAACCATTATTATGTAATGAATGATCATCCTTTTTATAAATAAACTGAAGTGGCTGGAACGATGACAATTACATTTATTGTTATGTATTTGGGAAATGTCCTACCTAGAATTTTAGATTCTCACCCTATGTGTTTGTTTTCTCGTGTCATCTCCAAGTTGATGCAGAGAACCATAAGGCTACTATAGGAAGGATTACATGGGAATTGCAGTAGTTTAGTAATGGAGACTTGTATCTATTGTACTTAGTTATATGTATATGTCTGAAATATAGTAAAGAACATATGTGTATTAAAGCTCATATAAGAGCTTATTTTTATACTCGACTTTGTGTTAAATGAATGTTTTATTTTTTTTGTTATATATTTTAATAAAACCACGATTTAGTTACTACCCGATTTGATCGATCTTGCTATAGATATTTAAGAAAGGTTCAGTAATTTACAGTAACCACTCCTAATTATAATGTCATAACTTAAGGATGGTGTTGTACTTAGGAGGATGTTACATGTGATAGTAGGAGTTGCTTACCGTCACTAGTGAGAGCTTGGAAAGGCTATTGTAAAGACTATCCTTGTTCTTTCTTGGTTTGAGAAAGGTTCAGGGAAACTCAATAGCTCGAGAACTAGATGTAGAAAGGTTGGCCAAACCAGGACAAAGCTCTTGAGCAGGATCTCTCTCTTTCATCCTATTCTATATATGCTTTTAGTCTATTTATTGTGCCTCATTTAAAAAGCTTTGCTAAATGCGTTTATTTCACATTCTTGGTTTAGAAAGTTCACTTTCTGAAGTCGTAATTGTTTTGCTCACTTCAAGCTCATTGCTTGATAGTATTTTAAGCTTTCAGAAGTGAAATAGGGAAAGAAAATGAAGCATGATTCAACACCCCCTTTCGTTCACTTTCCTATCTACATGATCTACTAAGAACGTAGAAAAAGATTTTTACAAATAAAGAAACCAATTACAAGATGTAATAAACTTTACAAGAGATAAGGAGAAATTTTGGTTTCGACACTTATGCAATGTCTAGATCTTGCTTGTTTGTAAGCACAACATCTCTATTTATAGATGGTCTACATTTATGACCATTGCCCTTGATCAGTTGTCCAAGTAACACATGTTGATCATCTGTTTGTGTCTCTGGAAAAGTAATCTAGAAAAGTAGCCCGTTGTCTATCAGAGCTATTCCAAAAGCTATTGTGAGATACAGGTTTTAAGGTCACCTTCAGAAACTACCTTTTACTTTCTGAACGAGGTTTCTAACTCTTCCTTTTAGAAGGTGGGGTAGTTGACCAAGTTGACAGAAGAATGATACGTCGGCCTGCAATTGGGTTTGACTTTAAATTTGAAATTCAAATTTCCTTCCTTTGTAACACCTTCCCTAGTACAACATCATCCTTAGGTCATGACATTATACTTAGGATTTATTACTTATATATTAGAGACCTTTTTTAATTATCTATAGAAGTAATTCGAATCATGTCGTAACTAATTCGTGATTCCAATAAAATATATAACAAAGAAACAAAACATTTATTGCATACAAAGTCAAGTACAAAAGGAAGCTCTTCTATGAGCTTTAATACACATATGTTATCTCTTATATTTACAACATATACATATGACTAAGTACAATAGATACAAGTCTTCACCACTAACTCCTGCAATACCAATTCTTTCATGTAGCAGCCTCACTATTCTTCGAATTAACCTGAGATGACATGGAAACACACACATAGGGGTGAGAATTCTAAATTCTAGGGTATCCCCAAAATGTCTAGTAAATTAAATCCATGTCATCGTCATTGTCATTGTCCCAACCACTTCTATTTATTAAGAAAATCTGATCATGCATTTCATAACAATGATTCATTTTAGAGTTCAAAATCATCCTTCTAAAGTGGGTTTCTTTTAAAAATTCAACCACTAACTATACATGTCATTGTACTCAACATCATAAAATTCATTCTAGACAAATAATTCAATAAATTATGCATATTTCTTAACTTCACATGCCTTTAATAGGTTGAAGGGATCATCTTTCTTTATGTGCCCTTGACAAGTAAAAGGGGATCTCATTTTGCTTTATATGCCCTTAACAAGTCAAAGAGGATCTCATCTTTCTTTATGTGCCCTTAATAAGTTAAAGGGATTTTAGCCATACTATTCTTATCATTACATGTCCTTGGTGCATCAAAAGGATCTCATATATATCATCCTTATCTTTTCATGCCCTTGGTATATCGAAGATGATCTCATATCTTTCTTATCTTTTCATACCCTTGACATACTGAAGGGGATCTTTTCGTGCCCTTAACATATTGAAAGGGATCCTTCTTTACTTAACACATACATCATCATCAAGCTTACATACACAAGCATCACAATCATATATGCATTAGCATAAATTTCTAACTTTCTTAATACTTTAAGCATAAATATCATTCATGATTCCAATCTTTTCTTCATATAAGAACATTTATCAGGAGCACTACATTTATATATGCATAATATCATTTTCAAACTCACATACTATTCATGATATCAATCCACTGACATTTAATCATCAATTCAACATAATATCATGTTGTCCATAAATTTTAGTCTCTAAGAAAAATATGATTAAATTACTAAATGTAACACCTAATAATTAACCCAATACACCTAGGTAGTATCTGATTAATTACTAGACTTTACTCTTTGCTTCAGTTCCTTAATCATGCTTTGAAAATACTTAGTGAAATTACGAGCCATTTTTTTAAAACATAATTGAAAACGTGAGCGCGTAACGTGAACGATAATTGAGATAAAGCAGAAAACGAATAGACATATCATGAAGAAACACATCATATTGGCTCCATCATATGACATCCATAATTACATATCACATAGATATTTTGCCTACCAACAAAATAAGACTAGGTGTAGGCAATCTACAAAACATAAATAATATATGGATGGAAGGACATCCATTAATGGCACCTAGTAATAACACTCCAGGGATAGGGATAGATATCTGAAATATACGAGTGAAACTAAGGATCAAGTTCAGCTACCAGGTGAAAGCCTCAATGTGAATCACGAACACTTCCTTCTATTTCTAAGACGAGATGGAAAGAAAAATAGAGGGAGTGAGAAACTTATAAAGAGAATCTCAGTAGGGTACTCACCTCATGATGCATTGTGTCATCATATCGTCCCAGGAACCTCGGTTTATTATGAAATAGTGAGCATGCTAAGATTGATTTATTAAGTTCGAAAATATACTTTACCGAGTTCGTCCCTTTAATCATGCGTCTTATAATGCATCATAAACTTAGCATGTCATGTTTATAATGAACTTTTCCTTTTATCAACACATCATATTCTTCATCATCATATCATAAATACTATGCATAAAAGAACATCATATTTCTCATCATCAAATCATAAATACTATGCATAGAAGAACATCATATTTTTCATCATCATATCATAAATACTATGCATAGAAGAACATCATATTTACATCATGCATTACTTAGTTCCTTAGGTGACTTAAAGTTACTTCCATCATCATTTTCCTGGGCCACCCTATACTCCACCCTTTTGGGAGTAATCTAGGTTATGAGCTCATACCTTGCTAGTCGTCACTAGCATATACTTATCCCTTTTGATAAGTAAAAATTCCACTCTACCCTTTTGAGAGAACTAGGGGGCTGAATCACCTTTTCACCACCTATAGTCTGATGGGTCCAAAGGATCATTTCCTCTTACATTTAAGTCACCATTAAATCTTTGCATGTTATATCATAATTCAATTCATAATCATCATGACATTTTCTCATTTATAGTCTTATGATGGAATAATATATACCAACTGAAATCATGCATCTGGAGGTTCCAGGAAAGAGAGGTGGGTCACAATGGACACGCTTAAATACCAAGTCTTTCCTAGCCAGAACCTTTCCAAATTACACTTTTACAGTAGTATACTTTCTTCAGGAACAAAGGTAATTTTTTTAAATAACAGAGATTATTTCTTTATTTCATGCATAAGCATTTTCATTGTTTGCAACAACAACTATAACATGCAAGCTAGGAAATCATTCAATGACGTCAAATACTTAATAAGCATCAAATCACTACATAGACTTATCATTTAAAACATCAAAGAGGCATCATCATAAATCCTTCTCGAAAAGTTGTCTTAAACAACCAAACTCTAGAATCGGGCAACCTTAATTATTGAACTAATTAATTATGCATCTAAGGGATTTATTACCATCAATTATAAGTCCTAAGAACGTTATTAGACAATATGGGGCAGCATAGACAGTAAGTTGTTCTTAAGGTTTTACGTGTGCTAGAAGTTGCGTTTTTAACCCTTTCTCATTACCGTCTTTCTTATGATGCTAAAATTAATTACTAAACTAATTATGAATCATTCTCCCTTATCTAAACATGATAAAATCTGGTTCTTAAGATCACTAAAGGCTCTGGATAGAATACATAAATTTCATTCTCTAAAGTTCTAGAAATCTTGCTTTTATGGTTTTCTAGTTGCTAGTTTCATTTTTAGTGTTCAGGATCAATCCTACACTAATTGATACCAAGTTTTTCGTGGCTAACTAATCTTAGACAAAATTATAACATACTAAAACAGATTTGGCATTGGATAAACTTAAAGGGGTCAAAGACTAGGTAAATTCTAGATTTACGGTTGTTCTAGGAAGCTAGTTTTGTCACTAACATGCATAGAATCATTCTCTTAACAATAAACCATAATTATCACAACTCCAAACATATTAAATCATCATCATTTATTGGTACTAATCTCATATCAGAAGCCGAATCATGAACCTTATATAATTGTATAAAATCACATTTTAAGTGAACATAAAATATTAGTTTCCCGTAGAATCCTTGCAAAGCTTTAAAACTCTTTTAGAAACTAATTCTTTTTGCTAAACTTGAAAGAATCTTCATAATTAAAATTCTCACTTAAGATAAAAGGAGCAAGTCTTGAGCTTAAGAAATTTATGTGATATCTTAGAATCATAAACATGCTATGCAACCTCATTTTAATCTTGTCATCATAAGCTGATAACTTGGAATTATAAACATGATATGCAAATCCATTTCTTTATCTTTAAGATTTAAGGTTGTCAATTGGGATTTGACGGGACGGCAAAAAGAATTTTTAAAATTGGAGTCGCCACCAAGTTTATTTAAATTGGAAAAACATGGAAAAACCCGTTTTATTAAAAAAAGTGGTCTTTAAAACCAGATTTGAATTTGGAGTTTGTTACATAGGGAAGGGTGGTTTTAATCCTACGCACCCTAATACACCCTTCTTAGAGGTACCTTAATTGATTTGTGCAAATTATTAATAACCTTTCAAAATATTCATTTTTATATTTTTTATTTACAACAAAATTAAAAAAAATAAATTGAGGAACACCAAGCTGTCATAACTCAGGTGTTCAAAATACTGTGTTAACAAACCATCACGGTTAAATTAACATTTTTATTCAAAATACAATATTTTACAAATAAGTAACAAATTTAAGCTAAATATGTGAAAATGAAAATCTCTTATGAATTATAAATATTTACAAATAAGATAAAAATTTATTTTGATATTTTTTACGAAATAAATAAAATATAAAAGAGAACATACTTTTAAAGAAAATTTGGAACATAAGCTTTCCAACTCAGATGTCCAGAATATTCAAGTTAACAAGCCATCCCTAAATTAACTTTTATATGAAATAAAATATTTCCTAAGGAAATGAAAATTAAATGAAATAAAAAAAATCTCATAAAAAAAACTCATGAAAAATTTATAATTAGGACAAAAATTATAAATATTAGATTTTGAAAAGCAATTTTGAATATAAAGCTGCGGCTAAAATATTCCAGAATATAGGATTAACAAGCCGTCAGGCTAGGTTAATTTTATAAAAAAAACACAATTTATCGATTAATTGACTTAAATCCTATTTAGTAGAGCAAGCTATTCTAGTATTTATTTAAACCCAAATTGTATAAAATATTTTTTATTTTAGATATTTTAGACCCAAACTAACCCAAACCCAAACAAGCCTAAAAATTAAAAATTAAATAAATACTAACCGAACAAATAAACCTGAATCCAAACGAAGGAACCCAAAATCCAATCTAACAAAAACAAAAATATAACTCTAATATTAAAATAAAAATAAAATAAAATAAAATTAAAATTTCCTATTATTCTAACCCCAATTTTACCTAGCTTAAATTAATTTCACTTACCTAATTCTACCCTCTCCCCATTCTCTCTCACACGAGCACACACACTCGCTCACTACAGACACACACGCTCACATCTACACTAAAATACTAAAACCATCCCTCTCACACTCTCGCACATATGCTACCTACCCGCACCTACATACACGGATATACACACCACTTCACACACGCAAAAAAGAAAATAAAGAAAGGGCTCACCGGAGAAAGAGGCGAGAGAAGAGAGAAGAGAAAGGGACTCGAAAAAAAGGGAAGGATTGGCCACTGCGGGAGCGTGATCGGTGAGGGTGGGATGGAGAGAAGAGGGCACGATGCGGCGATGGTTCATGCGGTCGATGGAGGGGAAGGCCGATCGGGTTTTGGCCGCCGGTGGCTTGATCGGCGACGGACGTGCCCTCGCGGCCATGTGAGAGAGGGAGATCGAGATCGCATGGACGAGATTGAGGGAGGGGGAAGTTGATCAGCTTCTGGCCGCGTGGGAGGAGACACGGATGGGAAGATGCGGCAACTCCGCGGTGAATGCGCAAGTGAAGAGTGAGAGGTTCGATTGGAGTGGCTTTTGAAGCGGAGCTGGGTAACAGGTTGCAATTGGGATGGGTGGTGGTGAGGTCAGGATGCATGCGGTTGAGTTACGGAGGGAAGGATGGTCACGGTGGTTTTGGTAGGAGGGGAAGGCTTGACGGTGCATGCATGGGTGACGAGAAGGAGGTCGACGCGGGCTAAGCTCGGCGCGCTTGGCGACTCGTGGGTTGAAGGGTGGTGGCGGTGTGGAAAGGTGCGAGGTGTGATGGTGGTGGCATGGAGTTTGACGGTAGTGGTGGTGTTTGGTGTTGTGGGATGATGATGAAGTGAGGATGATGGAGTCGTGAGGGAGGAAGAGGAAGGAGAGGCCGAGAAAGGGTGATGATGATGGCGTTTCGGAGGCCGCCGGGGGGCGGAGGCCGCCACGGCCTCTTCCTCTCTTTCCTCCTTTTGTTTTTATTTTTTTGTCAAATTTGAATGATAATGATGCTGTTGATGTTGCTAGATTTACCTTGTTCTTTCCTTTTGTTGTCACTTGGATTGTTTTGCCTGGCGGTTGAGGTATTGGTGTCAATTTTTTGTCTTGATTTTTTTTTGGCTGATGGTTCTAAGGATTGATGTGATAATGGTTGTGGTGTTTTGTGTTTATGGAAGTGATAATGTTCAGGTGGTGGTTCAGATAGTGATAATGAATAGGGATGATCCCCATTTCCATGCACTTTCCCCCCTTAATCATCAGCTCACTTCACATTCCACAGAAAGAAAATTTAGCATCTTGCAAAATGAAAATGATGATGTCCAGAATACTGACATTTCTCTCTCATCCTTCACGGGTCAGGAACACGCCAGGAAGCCGTGATGCTCTTTGTTCTCTTTTTGTTGTTTTTCCTTTTTATTTTGTTGTTTTACAAAGGGATATGACAAACTTTGAATCGGTAATTTGTTTGCTTGTTCTTTTATTATTATTATTTTTTATTTTTTTTATTTTTTTTTTTTGTTAACAGATCAATAAGACCATGGGCTAAAAACTGAGGGCTGACTCGTGTGGTCCCAAATAAATGGGCTGGATACATGTTGGGCCTCTCTCTTATTTTCATTTTTGACACATGAACTAAAAATGTAAAACCACGATAAAAATGACCCAAATCGAATTTGAATTAAATACAATGAAGCAATAAATAAAACTTGAAATGATTTGCAATTTCACTCAACAAAATAAAATTACCAACATGAGTCTATAAATGGTCAAAACTCTAAAAATATGCCAGAAAATTTTTGTTTTTATGGGTTTCTACAAATTTTGTATTCACAAAGGTGATGACTTGAAAATTAAACATGATGCAAGAACTTGAAATATAAACATGATGCAAGAAACTGGAGCGCGGAGTCCGCACTGGACCAGTGGAGAAGAAAAGAGAATCTTAGAAGGGAACGGTAGTTGCACTAGACCTGTAAGGGAGAAGAGAACTCTTATTACATCTTATTAAGCTCCAGACTCAAGACTTTTTAAAGAATGAATTCTTTGACTCCCATAATCTTAAGGAAGCTTTAGAGTTTTTATTACCATGGTTCCAACTTTGTTTGTGATACTTGGATAAGTCTTTGAACTCTAGGATCTTTAAGAGATGACATAAAATAAACATGTCATGCATTGATTCTTTTAGCCATTATAAAATAAAGTGAGAGCATAAAATAAATATGAGATACATCCTCTTTATTATCTTTAGAGATTAAGTGACAACTTGAAACATAAACATGAAATGCAAGCTTGGAAATTTAAACATGAGGTATGCAACTTCATTTATTTATTCTGAGAATTTAGTGATGACATAAAAGTAAACATGTTATGCAAGGCATAAACTTAAACATGGATGCAAGTTCATTTTATTCTTTACTGAGCTCCTCCAAGACTTTTAGGGACATATAATATCAACCCAATATATATATATCTTAGCAAGACAAAGTGAAAATACATCTTTCAAGTTCTAAACTCAAGATCTTTATTTTTACATCATAAAAACATCATTCTTTAAAGTTTTGCATCAAGTGGAATTTTCAAGCTTTGGAGGCCTAACTTGTGATGGATTTACAACCAACACTCAAGGTCCTCATCATCAAGCTATCATCATATCCCATATAGGCCTTATGGCCAAATGGTTAAAGAAAAGAAAGAAGAAAACCAATTAGAAAAACTAGGGAAAGTCCATGAAATCATCATTTTGAACCAAGAACAACACTTAGCAAAACATAGAAATAAGCTTAAAGACAACTCCCTACCTAATCTGATTTGAAGGAAAGGAAGAGAACTTGGTTTCTTGGAGTGAAATGAAAGAAAATATTCTTGAAAACTTGAAGAAGAATTCAGCCAAGGAGGAGGAAATGAGAGCTTTTGGTGCTTTGGAAAAACTAGAAATGTGTACAATTTTGAGCAAGCATCTAAGACTCTTAAGCATGCCTATTTATAGAGGATTTAAGCTCATGTATGGACAAGAGGAGGAGGCATAATTTTCGGATTTTTCATGGGGAACAAGGGAGGAAATCATTTCTTGTTTAAGGCATGTTTTATGCCATGTTTTAGGGAATTTTTTGGCATTTTGTTTTAATGCATTATCTTGCAATAATTCTAATGATTATGGCTGCATTATTTCGTGTATTACAGCCTCATGGAAGAGGGTTTTGTGTGTTCCATGTATTATTTAGGTGTAGGCAAGGTATTTATGCAATTTAGAGAATTTACGGTTAAGGGCTTAGGTGAATCAGTAAACAATTTGAGTGTTTTAAAGCAATTTTAGGTTCTAATCAATTTAAATAAATAATTTTGACTCTAGATTAATAATTAGAATTTAATAAGCTTTAATTTAAGCCTAATATTGCTTAGGTTTCGTTAGACAAATCAAAAATCTCAAAATTTGTAAAACTTACAAAGAGAGGGTCAAAACGGTCATTTTACTTAAAAATTACCCAACCACCCAAGCTTAGCCAATGGTTAATCATGGCTTAAAAACACCTTTTAACACATTTTAGTGAGGTTCGGTAAAGTGACACACAAATCAGGGTTAAACACACCGGCATGGGCGTTTTGGTCATTTCGCACGTCCAAGCTCAAAATTAGGATTTTTCTCCTCTATTAACACACATAACACAAACAATCCCTTATTAACATCAAAACATCCCCTTGAGGATGGGTGGGGCCCACGACCTCATTCTCAGAAAATAACCTAAGGGGCATTTTGGTCATTTTACACGTACAAAATTGGGTTTGCAATACTTGCATGAATTGCTCCTAACTTCTCTTCTAACGTTATATTCCTTTATTAAGGATTGTTTGGTCTCAAATTTATATAATATTTACCTACGGTAATTTCGGTAATAATCCTAATGATAGTAAAAATTGGCGTTACACTAAACATCATCAAAACATATCCAAACAATTTTCAAAGGTAGTTCAATGTATTAATGAGCCCTGGAAATTTCAAAGCATAAAAAGTCTCTTAGCTATATTTATAAAATTTCACGATTTCAAGGTAAGAAACTACACACTTTCAGCCAATAGCCAAAAGTCTCAATTTTCTATCCTATCAAATGATCCAAAACTGTACAAAAATTAGAGTTGGATCTAATATGTCCTCAACATCATGTAAAACTTTCAGCTAATAATTTGATCATTTCTTAGGGTAATAAAATTAGATAAATTTAGTACTACAAATTAGACTTGCTGGATAGAACCTTTGACACTTTGGTTTTCTATTTTTTAAATATAGCAAAAGTGATTAAGAAGACTCATGAAACTATTCCATATGTTAGCTTCATCATATAAAAATTTTAGCTCATGATCATGTCTAAACCATAACAAAAATCAAAACATTTCACCGCTTGCTAAATAGGATTTTTAGGCATGATTCATAACATATTTAGCAAAAAGGTTTCCTAACTTCATCAAAACTCTCTACCAAAACTAGTGTATCAATATATATATGAAATAAATCAATATAATTAAAGAGTTCTAGCAAAATCAATTATAAATTCTCAGAATAAATTTTGAAAGAAAAGATGTCAAAGAAAGCCCTACCTCTTATGATCTATGGTTCTTAACTCCAAAGGAAGTTCTAAAATGGTTTTTCCTCACTTCCAACCCTTCCAAATAACACCAAACCCTTCCTTAAACTATAGAGAATGATATTTCAAGGTGGATATCAGAGATGATTCAAAATTCCAATTGGTTAGTTTTGTAGGTTATGAGGAGTAGAGTAAGTTTAGTAAAGAGATTTTGAGGGTTTAGCAATTTTGACTAGGTTTTTGGAGGTTGAAATCTTGTTCATGGTTGTTTGAGAGGAAGAAAGAATAGAGGTTGTGTGTCTTGGAAGCATGGCAGAGAATGATAAGAAAAATGACAAAGTTTGGTGGCCTTAAATGGTTTTAGTGTAGGTTTTAAGAATTATTTAATATAAAGTTAATTCTTCAAAAAGAAAAAAAAAAGATGGATGGCTAGGATTTGATCTTGTTAATCAAGATTGAATCTTAGCCATCCACTTGGTTTAAATGGATAGATATTATCCAAATCTTAAAGATTAAGCCATTTTTCGATGTAAAATCGCACACCAAAATTTACCGAATGGGTAAAGCACCATACTCAGGTAATCAAACATTGTCTGAAAATTAATTTTAGGTACAAAATCTTCATGTCTAACTATTTATAACCTTAACCCTATCTTACTTAGTCCCGGGCATCCCTGTCCTGATTAGGGTTTTGAGTTTTCAAATGGGCCCACAAGGCCCAGGAAGGTACTATTCATATTTTTTTTATATGTCCATTGGCAAATCCTCATCATTATTAAAACTTTCAAATTTTTCAAATTCTTACTAATAAAGTTTAAATTAATGTTTCAAATTTTCAGGTGTTACACATTTTCCTCTAAAGTGCACCTTTCACCTTGAGGTGAACTTTCTAATGTTCATTCTCATTCCTTGATATGTCTTTAATCTTTCGGACTTCAATCAGAGGTTGTTGATGATGAAATGATTGCAATCATGATGATTGAAGATTGTAGAACACATTTGCTTTAGAGTTGGTTTGAAATCTTCATTTAAAGTGTACTTGCTGAAGTCTTGTCTACTTTTGAAAATTTGAGCCTTAGTTACTTATACATGATGATTTTCTTCAATCCGCTAAGCATGTATATGTTCATTGCACGATATAATTTCCACTTACATTTAGTTCCTATCTCTTTAAATGAGATAAATCATGTTTGCATGTGTAAAATGAAATTATTTCACTTCAATAAACATGTTATGCAACGAAAAAACATGTTTACTTAATCAAGAAACTCAAGTGAAATATAAAAATATTTTTCTTCAATTGGTTGTGTTATCACTCAAAAAATTTTGTATTAACACTTTCTAAAGGTTCTGAGTTAACAATCTCCCCTTTTTTTATGATGATAAACCAATTTGAAGAAAATTTTTTGAAGAGATATTGAAAGAAATATAATAGGATATATAATGCGATAACTAATATTCTTTCAAATCATCATTTGATGTAATTTTTAGATAGTCATTTCTTAAGATGTAATATAGGTAGAGTTAAAAATGTTTCATAGCCTTAAGTGAATTAAATCAGAGCTATTTTTATTTTTCATGAGGTTTCTAAAGTTACTTAGAGTACTTTTTGAGAGATATAGAGCAATACCCAAAAAGATATGATTGTTGATGCTTCCCAAAAGAAAAACTGCTTATTTTTAGTCATTATGAGCTTTTGAAAATACACTAAAATGACTAAAACAAGTAACACTTGTGATATTTCCTCTTGATTTGATTTCTTGTTCAATATTACTTTATCCAATTATATTTTTGAAATGCGATGCAAATTTTTATGCATGAAAACTTGCAACATATAAACTTTTCATACAAAAGGTTTCTGAAGGCTTAAAAACTAACTTAGTTGTGCCAAAGCATGTAAGCGATGTTTCTGAAGATCAATAGAAACCGATCATAACCTAACATGCCAAATTTCATCTAGACTAATTGACTCGATGAACTGAGCAATTGATTTGCCGACTAGGCGGTTGATCTTAGCCCCATAGTGGGAAGGGTCAACATTGGTGATTTATTGTTGATTAATAACATTAGCATAGTTAGAAGACACAAGAATAAGCAACAATAAGACTGTTAACATATAAACCCTAACTTAAGCATATTGGACACAATTTATTTACAAGGTTAAATTCCCTAATCAATATTAGTAAATTTCATTAATCAAATAGATAGTAAGAAATTTATTGAAAGATTAATCCTAATTACGGATACAAATGAGTAAAACTAATAGAAATTAGACAAATGTCATGAAAAATAACAAATAATTTTAGAATAATCATGTGTTCTAGAAAAAGATGCAAAGAATTATAAAAAAATGCCATTACTAGTGAAATTATGAAAACCCTTGCTATATAAAAGAAATTACCAACTACCCTTGCCTTATTAATAAATGACAAAAACACCCTTATTCTATAAATGGAATTACAAGAATACCATTGCCATTATCTAATTACAAAAATACATTTGTCTTGATTAAAGAAATTACTACAATACCACTACTTTAATAATTACTACAATGTCATTTGCACAAATTCCTAAACTTGTCTTTAAACAAGGATGAATTTAAGCCATTTGATTAAGATGATAATACAATAATTCAATCACATACATCATGCACATTCTTAACCATATACATTCACATAGACAATTTCATGCTAAAAAATAAAAACACCTATTAAAGCATAAGGTTACATGATGTAAATCTATGATGCATACATGCATTAAAGGTTAGAAATTTTCACTAACTATGCATGCCCAACAACAATATTTTTGCATAAAATATGGAGTATTTTCATCCAAAATTAGGCCAATGTGTTTGCATGAAACAAAGCATTTTCATCCTAAAATTAGGCCTACATGTTTGCATAAAACATGGAGCATTTTCTTATCCCAAAATTTGGCCAACATGTTTGCATAAATCATGCTCCAAGCATTAGTTCTCTAAGTGCTTCATTCCTTTTCCTTCCACTATAAATACTCTTCAAACTCTCTTCCACTTATTCTATTTCCAAGTCACAAAGAGACTTCACCATGCTTTGCAAGAGCTGCATCATCTAACTATTGTAAAATATATACACTCTTACTAGTCTTCAAGTCATAAAAACTCTCTAAGTGTTCTTTCTCTATTATTTCTTTACCATTTCTTCTTATGTTCTTTTCTTCAAATGATTCTCTTCACTTTCCAAACTTCATCCAAACACTTAAATTCTAAGCCCAAACTTTCATCAGCCTTCACAAGAGTTACAATCTTTAGCTTTAGTGAAAAATATTTTCTTAAGCACTCAAGTTCTAAAGCTAAGATACAAGGAAGGTGATCCACTCCAAGAAATCTTGCTCAAGCTCAAGGAAGAAGAGAAGGACTTTCTAGACCCTACATAAGAGGTAGGAGTTTATCTTTCCTGGTCCAACCATTGTTGGTTTCTAACCTTGTTCATGGTTTGAATACCTCAAGCTTGTGTTATTGACAAGAGTTTTGAATAGTTGTTGTGAAATATATTTTTATGAATCATTACATGCAATTCTATATTATAAATGTTTTTATGGTGTTTTCATACTTATATATATGTTTTAAAACATGGTAGATGGTTCTTGTGTTGAGGGAGTAACATCAAACTTGAGAATGATAGGTGCTGGATTTTTGGCTATTTTTAAGGAGCTACTTCAAAATATGAAACTCATAGAATATGAAGCTTTTGAAAATAAAATTATTTTTTCTAAAACCAGACTTAACAAAGAAAATTCTTCAAAAAGAATCACCTAAAAGAAGTTTTTTAGCTCAAGATATAAATTTTTAAAATTAAGCCAAAGACTTGAAACTCTAAATCTGACCTTGGAGTAGTAAAAAGGTGCAACTCACTCTAGAAGAATGCAAATGGACTGATTTTAACTCTATTGGAAAGCTAACACATATAGGAACACTAAGCTTTGTACCACAAGAATATTGAATGAGAAATAAAGTTTCCAGACCGTGCTGAAGATTTTGGAAAGGGGTAACTTTACAAGAGTATTATAGCATAACCATAAATGTGTTTTTAATGAAATTACCCTCAATGGAAAGCTTGATGAGTTAAGAATCTGGAACTATATTTAAATGGCTGAGATAATAAGTATACAGAAAGTTATAAATTTTCTTATAAAAGACGTTAGAACTATAAATAGAAAATTCAAGTCTTGAAAAGAGATTTAAGGATCTAAGTTGCAATAATCTTCAAACATAGGAGCCTAAAAATATATAAAGAACCTATAATAATATTTTGAAATGCAATAATCAAATAGGGAATGCTAAAGAGTACCAAGAACATTCTTAATGTGTGTATACTGATCAGACATCCATGACCCCTTAGGAACACTAGGGACTCGACTTGATAGCTTGGATTGCTTAATACAAATCGTTATAGAAATCTATATGGAGCTTATATGAGATTATTTGTTGATTACTATGAGATTTATATGATATGTCTACTATTTTGGCATGAAGTGATATAGAGTAATATGAATATATAGTGATGAGATATGAAATGATGTGGATGAAATGATTGACCGTGCCATGATTTATTAATGATTACATGATGATGTGCATAAATTCATGTTTCAAATGAACTAATAAATGTATTAATCAATGTTTAATCCTCAAAGGGGATTAAGGCATTAGTAATTTCACTCAATGAGAATAAAAGTAAAGCCTGTAAAAATAGCAATGATAGTCTAGAAAAATGGACTTGAGCTAAACTTATGGCTTAACCCCTAAACCATTGAGATCATGAAAACCGTTTAGATCACAACAATGGAAAGAAAACCATAAGATTGCGGGCCAGGTATGAGCTCATTACCCTTTTAGAGTGGTCTAAGGCATTTATCATTCATTCCGTGAGTAATTAGAAATATACTAATAAAACCCGAAAGTGTGGTACCTAAGATAATATAAATGTTGAGGATGAGTAATCATGAAATGCATACACCTCCTAAATTATTATTTCCCATTTGTGATTTTATATAATATATTTGGATGCATGATTGATGAATGACTCAATATATATTTCTATTAATGTTATAAGACTAGTTAAAAGCAACCACACTTCGGCTAATTACATTTGCGAAAATTTAGTAATTGAACCATTTATATGTCTACCTTTTTATAATAAACCCAAAGTGTACTGAAACGGACGATGACACGTTAAGTGCAAGTAGGAACTCCTCCTAAATCTATATTTCTCACTCCTATGTTTCTTTCGTTATCGTTACTAGAGATGAACAACTCCACTTGAAGCAACAGAGCTATAGAAGGAGGCAATTACGTGAAGATTTTAGACCTTCCAGAATTAGCACTCAAGTTTAGTTATGTTGTAGATGAAAAATATACATGTAGTAGTAGAATTTATATTTTTATTTATTAAGAACTTATCACTATGATATATGTCCTGGTATGACTTATGTATTAAGTAGTTAGATTTTAGCTTATGTAATGGTAATTTTTCATGTAGTCCCTTATTTCTCTATATTGAATTAAGTAGTATCAAAGTAATTTTGAGTACCATCTAGGTAAGCGCTATGTATTTCAATTCTCACTACAGCCTTAAGCTTTTGAAAAGTAATTTAAAAGAACAAAAAAAAAATTATCCACTATTTTTATAAGTTAATTTAAAATAAAATAAACGCAAGCATAAGTGACATCTAATAGAATCCAAATGCATACTTAAGCATAGTTGGGTCCTTTTAGGGTGTTACAACAACTATATTCAAAGCAAGTTATACAAAGCTCATGATAGCATCATATATATGTGTAAGAATATGTTTTATGAAAAACTTTTAAAACGGGTAACATACATATCGAAGTATAAAGAGATATGTGTACCAGGGCAAAGAGAAGTACTTGTGCTTAACGATGCATGCCAGGACTATTCATAAAAACACAAATATGCTGAATATCATAAGTGCTAGGAATAAACAGGTCAAAATGAATGCCAAAAGATAAAAACATACATCTCATTTAAATATAAGATTAGCTAAGCATGATAACAGGGCATCGATATGTATTAGAGCTTAAAAAATATATAGAACATATATAAGGATAAGGAGTGATTTCTACCAAAGTACTAGAAACGAGTAGATTAAAACGCAAAACTGATCATTTTTCAATAACAAGAAATAAGGTATTAGAGTAAGGATGAGAAAAAAACAAAAAAATTCCAAAATTAAAAAAAATGCATAAAAAGAAAAAAATCTAAGCATTGGCATGATGTTCCCCTAAGTTCTTTAGCACAAGATTTCTTCTATTTTTTCTTCCCTTTTGTCATCAACAAAAAGGTGTGCTCAAACAGGAACACCATCATTAGCCCCTGCCTTACTTCAAGAAGTATCTCTAGTAGCAAGGCTTCATCTCTTCATGACTGAACATCATTTGGTAGCTCTTATTAGTTAGAGGCCATTCTCAGTAATATTTGCACTTTAGAGTAGCTTGGTTGTACAACGGGTTAAGGTTAGCTTGATGAAGGATTATCATTCTGAGCGCAATAAAGCAGGTTGAGGTTGAGGTTGAAATGGTTCAGCTCAAGTGGGATGAGACGGGTGGTTCTTCAATAAGAATGGAGGCAAAAGCACATCATGAGTTGACCTTGCCTTAGAATTTTTTGTTGCTCTCTTGTCCTCAAAGGATCCTTCCTTAAATGAAGACCGATGAAGAGGAGGATTCTTGCATGTTACCCTGAATGTTCTGATGAAAATGATGATTTTGCTTTATCCTTGTAAATCTTGTCCTACCTGGACGTCTTCAACTTCCATAGGTTACTATTAAGCCATGCTAAGACTAGGAGGATTTTGACTTTCCTTCAAAGTCTTCAGGATTCCTTCTCAGCTACTCTAAATCTCGATTACTTCCTTTTTTCTTTCTGTTCCTTTCCTCAGCATCCACGAGTGGCAAAGTCAAGTAAACATATTGATTCTCTAGCTTCATTCCTGACACCTATTGTGATAGCACTAGTAGGTTTCCTTAGGGTCCTAGGGGAGTTGAAGGAATACTCGGTACTTTCCATGTACTTGTACCACTTGTTTGCCAACAAAGTTCAGTATTCGAGGATTTGGTTAGTAAGATCCCATAGGAACGACATCATTTCTCCTTTCTCTGGGAAGATGGCATTTAGCATGTAATTAAAGATCAACCCTGGGAGATTTACCTTACTCTTTGTCAACAGATAGAAAAAGACATGAAGTCCATTTCCACAGGAAGTGCGTTTTCCCAAACGTGGGGAGAGAACTAGATAAGGGTGAAGACTTGTCTTGCCCTAGACTGAGCAAAGCAGTGTAATCTCATTAGGTTGGTGTTTAGGAGAGTTTGTAAGACATTCTAGATACCTCTTTAACCGAGACTCCAAGAGTCGTGAACCAATCCCTATTAGATGAGCATCTGAGTCCCTCGTCTAGTGCGTGGATGATGTTGGAGAGGTCGAGCTGTGCTTAGCTCTATGTCAGTGCCTCTAATATCAGGACGTCAGCACGTACTCAGACACCTCCACCAACTAGGAGTAGAAGGCAGTCACCATCCTATGAAACATTCAGAAATATTTGAAGAACCCTTCACATCCTTGGAAGGATATAACCTCCATGAGGACCAGTCATTAGCATCAACTTAAGCCTTTTCCTAGGGCTATCTTTTGCTAAGCAAAGTTCTCATAGTGGTGCTAGTGGGGTGGATCATCATACATTAGAAGAGTTTCCATGTCAGTGATGTTCCCATTTAAGTGTTTTCCTTCATCCATTGATGGGTAGAGTATTGAGAGGATGAAAGAAAGGTTGAAACTTAAGAGGGTTTGAGAGATAGAGAGGATGATAAGGTTGTAGAGATAAGAGTTTGAGCAAGAGAAAGGAAATGGTTGAAGTTCTTTGGTTTAGGTTGAAGATGAGAGTAATATGTGATGTGTGAGGAGTAAGGATTATTTAAGTGATGGGACGTAAATGATTGAAGGTGAAGCGACATGGAGAGAGAAACTCAAAAGAGTGGGAATTATCCCACCGTTTTAGTTCTTTCTGAAATAGTGGTTCTAAAGCATGGAACCACTTTCTAAACATGTTTGGTTTCTAACCTCTCCACTTTCTGTCGTAGGTATCACCTTCTTTCTTATGATTTTTCCATTTTCTGATTTTGAACTCGTGAGACCATATATACCCATTTTCGATCTTCTAACCTTCCTTCTAAGCTTGCAACTCAACTTTCTAATCTACAATCTAATTCTCTAGCCTTGTAAACTTATGTCTTCATGTGGGCTTTAGTTCGGAGAATGCAGGGGGATACCTAGAGATGTTTGTGTTACATCTTCCCAAGTACAACCTCATTCATGGTGTCGTACTAGAAATTTGTTACTTCTAATTTACGACCTTTTCTTAATTATTTATAGCAAAATCGGAATTATGTAGTAACTAACTTGGGTTCTATCAAAATATATAGCAAGGAAACAAAGTATTTATTTAGTATAAGTCAAGTACAAAATGGAGCTCTTCTATGAGCTTTAGTACATATATGTTCTTTACTACATTTATAGACACATATACATATCTTCAGTAGAACAGTACAAGTCTCCACTACTAAGCTCCAGAAATTCCAAGTTAGTCTTCTTTGTAGGCTTCACCTCTTTGGAAGTAACCTAGATAACACGAAAACAAACACATAGGGGTGAGAATTCTAAAATTCTCAAGGGCATCCCCAAAACATATAATGAAACTCATGTCATTGTTATCATCCCAGCCACTTCGGTTATTAATAAAATTGTGAGCATGCAACATACATCAAAAGTTTATTTTTAAGTTCAAAAGTCATCTTCCGAAGTGGATTTATTTTAATATCTCAATCACTCAGCTTGCATATGATTCTACTCAATATCATAATAGTTCATTTTTCAACTTTGCGTGCCCTCGATACATCGAAAGGGACCTTTTTGTGCCCTTTTTAACTAAAGGGACCTCTCCCGTGCCCTTTACACATTAGGGGACCTTTCTCGTGCCCTTTATAGACTAAAGGGGACCTCGCGTGCCCTTTCGGACTAAAGGGGACTTGTTTTTCACTTGGTACATACATCAACCTCAAGCTCACCTTACTACATACATTAGCATAGTTTCTAAATTTCATAATGTTTCAGACATATATACGTTCAATCACAAGTGATCCCCATTCACTCCTCATAAACCAATCATTAATGTTACTAACATGCATTCATATTGTAACGTCTGTTTTTCCTAAGTGCAAATGACCAAAATGCCCCTGAGGTCATTTTACCCAGAATTAAGTAATTTACCCGTCCTCTAATGGGTCAACTCAATGTTTGAAGGGGATTATAACTGTTATGTTTGATATCCGAGGTGAAAATCTCGTTTTCTAAACTTTCGGCTCAAAATGACCAAAATACCCCTACTATGTTCTACGGGTAAAAGGTGCCGTTTGAGTCCGAACTTTCCAGGAAGTTTGGAATGATGTTTATGAGTAATATTTGATGTTTAGTTGGACCAGTAGGTCCCGTTTTAGTGCAAAATTACCATTTTGCCCCTAGAACAGTACAGTGAGCCTAATGACGCAATTAAGCAAACCTAAGCAATATTAGGCTCTAATCGAAGATTAATTTATTTCGATAATTAATCTAGAGTCAAAATAATTTATTAAGGTTAATTAGAACCTAAGATTGCTTAGTTAAACTCTAATTGCATTCTTTAATTCAAGATTCCTAGTCATGGAATCTTGAATAGTATTTTCTCTCTCCAATTCCTTAAATTAAGGAATTGTGCCATACCTCATTTGACCAAAAGAATGATTTTAAATTGTTAATCTAGCAAGATTACCCTCCTAATCAAGTCTTGACAACCTTAATTAGCCATTACCTCACCTAAACACTTTCTTACAACTCCTAACCAAAACCTTAATCAAAGAAACACCTAAACACATCACTAAACCACAATTACATGAACAAATTAACCTCCCCTTGGCTTGCAATTCTGCCAAATGCATGACCTTCCAAGGAGTGTCACATGTTGAATTTTCTTCACTCAAAGGCCATGCCTCAAGCCATACCTTGAGCCATACCTAGCCATGCTTTCAACCATGTTTTGCCCATGCCTTGCCCATACCAATCAAAGAGATATTTTCATCCCCAAATGGCCAAAAGGCCGTCCCTCTCCCTTGGCAGCCACCATTGTGCAAAATTTTCTATAAATACCAAGCTTGGAAGAACTTGGTTACACTTTAGAAGCTTTGCCAAGTTTAGCTTTCTTGCATTTTCTTCCTTTTGCTCTCAATTTCTCTTCATTTTCTCTTCTTTTTCTTCCCTCAAAGAACCTTTCCACCACCACAAACCACCATAAACAACCATAAACCACCACTCCCTCACCTTAAACCATCTCTCAAACACTTAAACTTTCCATTTCCAAGCTTAGAAACTCAAGGAAAAATCATCTTCCTTGAGCATCCTTTGGCCGAAACACATCCCACATCCAAGAGGAGATTTTGTCTTCTCAACTCTTCAAGAACTCAAGCTTTCTTTCATTTCTTCAAAGACTTCCTTAGGTAGGGGTTTTGTTTTAAAGTTTTGCTTGTTTTCTTCAAGAAAAGTTCTAGTTTTCTCTTGGTTTCAAACTCTTTTTTTCTCCTCTTTTCTTTTCGGCCTTGGAGCCTTTTTCTCAAAGAACTTTAGCTTGATGATGAGGTTTCAAGATAATGACTTGTTGTTGTCATGTGAGAAACCTCTAAAGCTTGAAACAACTTGGTCTTGGACCATACATGCTTGTGTTTTCTTTCTTTTCTTGATCTCATTTTCGGTTTCTTTTCCTTTCTTTCCTGAATGGCTTCGGCTTCCTTTCCTCTTTCCTTTGAAAGATTTCGGTTTCCTTTGTCTTTATTTGAACAAAGTTTGCTAAAAATGTTAAGTAGATCACAAAAGTTTTGTTAAGAAAATTAATCACATGTTTTCAAAGAGCTCTAAGCTTACCCTTGCCAACCTTAAAGTTGGTTGGCCGTTCTAAGAGTTTTACTCTAGATTGAAGCCCATGAGCAATAAAATAAAGAATATGACTTAGTTCTTTGTATTTTGTTTAGACAAAGTGTTGAGCTTTGTGTCTATTTTCTTGAGCTTGATGATGAAGTTCAAAACCAAAGGCTTCTTTGAAGTCTTGGTGTAAAGAACTCTAAAGCTCACTTTATGTTGTTAAGATGCATATTGGGTTAAGGTTGTGAAGTTCCTTTAAAGTCTTGTAAGAGCTCTAGTAAGATAAAATGGAAGTGCACTCATGTTTATGTTTATGCCTTGCATAGCATGTTTATTTTGATGCCATCACTAAACTCTCAAGAATAACTAAATGGACTTGCATTATCATGTTTAAATTCCAAGCTTGCATTTCATGTTTATATTTCAAGCCATCACTTAATCTTAAAGATAATAATGAGGTTGCATCTCATATTTATTTTATGCTCTCACTTTATTTTCTAATGAAGAGTAAAATAAGTGCATATCATGTTTAAGTTTATGTCATCACCTAAATAATCCTAGAGCTCAAAGACTTGCCCAAGTATCTCGCATAAAGTTTTAGAAAATGGAGGCATTTCAAGGGATGCCATTTCGGCCTTGTGGTGATGATGATGGACTTGGATGAGTTCCTCTAATCATAAGTGCCCATAGTCTAAGTCTTGGAATTTTTCTAAGCTTAGATGTACTCAAGAAACTTTATGAACAAAGTTTTATGTTTTAAATCCTTTCCTTGAGCCAAATAATTTAGCTACTGACCTAGCATATATTTATATGATTTCAATGAGATTAATTGGTTTCTAAAAGAGTTTTGAGTTCTAAAATGATTCCAAGAGAAACTAGCAACCTATATGCATTTAAATCATGTGATTATGTGATTCTATGAAGCTTATGATTTCGCTCTGCCCTTGATGTTTGGCCACTGTATAAATTCTGTTTTATGGTGTTAAAATGTGTAAAATTATGTTTGAGTGAAGCAAGGATCAATTTAGAGAAGTTAGAAAAGAATAAGTAACTTGAAAGGATTAAAATGAGAATTCTAGAACACTTAAATGCACAAGATATGCATTCTGTTCCAGCATGTTTAAAACCAAGGAAATTGGTTTATAATTAGTGAACATGTGTAGGAATCCCTCATAATTGGTTTAGGAGTTAATTATAGAGCCATAAGCAAAGACGGATCTTAAAAAAGGTCTAAAATAGAAATTCTAGAACCTCGTAATCATGAGGTAAATTTTCTGCCCAAAATACATAATGTTGTATGGAATTTTAGTAAGCCTAAATCTTAGTGAGAATAATAGGTAATGATCCCTTAGGTGTTATAAAAATCCATAATGAAAGTTAAGATAATTGGAACACAAGTTTAAGACCTAAGGGCCCAAGCATAAGATACCATGAGATAAGAGGTGTGATGTGAACATGAGGACGAGTGAGCATGTTCTTAATGATGTGATTATGTTAATATCTTGAACATGAAACTTTATGTGTATAATTGGCATGTTGATGTGATGAAGTGTTGTGCCATGTTTTGAGATGCATGAGGTTTCGAAATATGAATGAGTTAGAAGAATATGCTCATGTGAACTAGAAAGTTTATTAATTGAGAAAGTTCCATGAGAATGATGTGTTGATTGAGTTATGTGGCATGACTCAAATTTGAGGAAATTCGGAGTATAGTTGTTATGCTGCCAAATTTTCATCAAATTTGAGGGACTTGAGAAAGTTTTGAAAAGAAAGATTTTATATGTGACATGCCGAGATGCATTTCTCCTGCTACGGCGAGGAGAAAGGAAACCGTGGAGGGTATGTGGGGATCATACCAAAGCGGACAATGTCATTGGCTTAACCAAGATGATGCGTTTCACAGAATGAGACATACTTCTCCTGAGTGAGGAGAAGGTAAAACCGTGAGGGCATCCACATTAGCCCCAAAGTGGACAAAGTCACTGGTCTTAACCAGTGATGCATTTCGAGAAGGAAGAAAGTCCCATGATGGGTGATTCCTTAGGTCCCCTGCCCGTACTTGAGAGTCGGGATTGTTATTATTATGATTATGATTATGATTCGCTTATCAAGAGGATAAGTAAGAACTAGTGACGACTAGTTAAGGTATGAGCTCATAGCCTAGTATCAGGGTCGGTTACTATTTTTTTAAAAATCATGATGTCACAAGTTGAGAAATAAGGAAAGATGAGAAATACCATGCTCATGAGAGCGAAGGTTGATCATGGAAAGTTACATGCCACTTATGTGTGATTTTAATTGTTGATGATATGTTTTATTAATGCTAAGTATTGCCATGCATACATGTTCTACTATGATGCATACATGCATTAAAGATTCATTATAAAAGACACGGACCTTGGATAATTATCTTTTATGAAAACCTCATAACGAACCTTTGCATGTGTAACCTTTTTATAATAAACCCAAGGTTCCTGGGACGTAAACGATGACATTAGGATAAGAGGCTTTCCCTATGAGATTCTTTAGCAAGATTCTCACCCCTCTCTCTGTTTCTCTTTCCGTTACGTCTTCAGACCGCGATGGCGTCGTTCGTGATCTTCGTTGACACCCCGGTGTGGGAGGTGTATTACGACCCGGACATCAGCTACCATTTTGAGGATCGTTGCGCCATTCGCATTTTTGCATACATGGGACGCCCATTTGCTTTTCCAGTCTCCAGTTTCCGCTTCACCCCGACCTTTCCCTACGTGATGATATGATCTTCGAGAGGACGCGACCTGAGACGAGAGAACGCCTGCCCGACCATCATCTTCAGGCTGTGCATGACTATTCGAGTACGTACCCCTCATACGCGTCGTTGGAGGGACCTGAGGATCATCCGGCCGATCCTTATTCGAGAGGATTCCGCCCTTCGGTGCCTTTGGCCAGTGATTAGGGTAGCGAGGACACGGTCTCTCAGCCAAGGCCTATGGGGCGTGTGCGTCAGCCCTGAGGCGCCCTCAGCCAGGTAGCCACGTCGCTCCACCGAATCCGCATGCCCACACCCCCTCTTTGTTGGGCCACATCCGAGGAGCTTCTGAGTTCGGGCTACTCCCCGTAGAGGGAGTAGCGTCATCTGTAGGCTTATAGAGGGAGGATTGTTTATAACTGGTAGTATCTTTTGGCGGGTTGGGTCCATGTATTAGCCTTTTATGCTTTCCTGTATTGCAAGCTCTCCCACTCATATGGGTATGACTTTATGTTATATTTCCGTTGTTGTACTAAACTATAAGATTTAATATTATGATGTTTGTCTCCATGATTGAGGTGTCCTTTAATGTTTTTGTTTTGATGTGATTTATTTATTCTTCCGCTTTACGTTTCGTTTATGTTGTACGCAATGGCTCGCACTTTGTTTTTACGCACCTCATTTAAAAAAAAAAATTTACCTATATTTTCCACTAAGTTATTTCTAAAAGAGGTTTTTTAAAGGAAGTAATGATTAATAATTAATCATAATACATCCTAGGCGTGTTGGGTTACATATTAGGGTATAACACATATACAACTAAAGTTCACTTGACTTCTAGATCAAAAGTTTAATTCATTTCCAGGAAAACGGCATTTAGCAGAATTCAAGTTTACGGAGAATGATTTAGTTCACAAATCAAAAAACCAATTTAAAGGCTATGAAAATTCCCTGAGATACCTCAATATGTCCACAAGGCTCCATAAAAACTTTGAGACAAACGGAGCTCTCAACTCCTTCAATAAATTGAACAAATTAAGTGGTCAGGACCACCAATTCACAGCTTAGACCAGAGTTCTCATAATTTTTAACCTAGCAAATGATTGAATCAATGCACAATAAAATTTACAGATAGTTATTAACTTTGTGTAAAAATTTCAAGGGCTAGTTCAATCATTTGCTATAGTAATAAAATCAGACAACTTTAGTGCTTCATTTTGAACAATCAAGACAGCATTAGTCTCATTTCGGTTTTTGATTTTTTGAGGTAGTAAACCTTAAATTCAACACCCAAGAAAATTCATGTAGTTATTTTAAGATGTTAAATCTAACATATAATTTTTATAGCTCATGAAACTACCCACAACTATACCAGAAAATTCGTGAACTACTCGCCAGGAAAAAGAAATTCCAGCAACCTAGTCCAAATTTATTTTGATAAAAACCATTCTCTAAAACCATCCAAACACACCACCAAAATTCACACATCAATATTAATATAATATCAACCAATAAAATCAGAAATTTTGGACCTAGCTCAACCCAAAATAGAGCAGAAAAATTTGACAAAGAAAGGCAACAAAAACCCTACTTTTAGTAACCTAGTGGCTCCTTGGCTCCAAGATGATCCAAGCTAATATCACTCCAAAGCTCCCAAACCAACTTCAAACCCTTCTTATATCAGTGAGGTGTGAGGTAACAAGACAAGGTTTGATGAGGAATAGAGATTTTGTTCGGTTAGATTTGTAGAGATCAAGGTGTAGAACAAGTTTAATGAAGGAACTTTGAGGTTTCCACAACTCTAAGCTAGGTTTTTGGGCTTAGAACTCAAGATCAAGCTCTTGAAGATGAAAATGGTGGCTGGTTCTTTTCTCCCCCTTGTTGGCCGAAATTGGTGCTTAAAGAAGAAGGATTTGGCTTCTTGAATAAGCTTTGGACATGTGTTGATCTTATAACAATTGCATGAAGATATTATGTGATAAAGAAAAATGGATGGCTAAGATTTAATCTTTGATTCCAAGATTAAATCTTGGCCTTCCACATGCTTTAAATAGGTGGATATCATCCATTGGTGATGATAGAAATATCTTTCGGTGTTAAAAATGTAACATCCTCCAAGTACAACCCCACCCTTAAGTCATGACGTCATACTGAGAGTTGTTACTTATTAATTAGCAGACCTTTCTTAAGTATCTATAGCAAGCTCAATTAATGTAGATAATAACTAAGCACAATTCTATTAAAACATATAACAAAAGAACACTACATTCATTGAGTACATAATGATTACAAGAGGAAGCTCCTCTATAAGTTTTAGTACATATTTCTTCTCTAATATAGTTACATACATATCCATTCCACTAAATACATAATATAAACATTCTGCTACACTATTGCCATTCTAGTTCTTCTGAGGAAGGTCATCATCCCCTGACTTAACCTGGAGACCATGGAAACACAAAGCACGTAGGGGTGAGAATTAAATAATTCTAGTAGGAATCCCCAGTTACACTATCATAATGTGATCGTCATCGCCCCAGCCACTTTGGTTTATTAAGAAAAGTGAGCATGCAACATATAACAAAGATTTGTTTTAACGTTCAAAAACCATTCTTCCGAAGTAGGTTTCTTTTACCATTCCATCAAGTAAAGCATATATCTCATAATGTTCAAATAATTACTGAATTACACAAGGCAGACAATCCAGAATAAGATGAGTAGCATATAATATATGCAATGAACTTGTCTCAAGGTGACATGGTTTCACTTATGGCCACAAGGACCAAATCAATGCATTTTCTCTTTTCATTGACATAAGAAAGACTTAGTTATACCTAACGGGTATTTGTCGTGGACAATTCCACAATAATAATTTATACCAAATGGTATCTGTAGTGGTTTACACCACACAAGGGAGATAATCTGCATTAGGACGAGGTCAGTCCTATATGTGATCATTGAACTTCATTTTTTTCATTTTCGAATCACACACAGATCTATTCCTACCTGATATGTCTATTGACTCAAAATATTTAGGGAGCTTCCTCTTTTTGTTTCCTTCCCTCATTCAATCTAAGTCTTCTTTCTTTGTGTCCATATGTCAGAACATGCACAATTTAAGTTCATATATGTTCTCTTTTCTCAAATGCATGCATGAGCCACATGTAGGTATTCAATCGTATTAGAGGCCCATTCATGACTCATGGATAAGTAATTAAAATAATTAGCATGCATTCATATGCCATACACTTGGACTAGATATCATTTTACCACAAATTTTCAGCCACTCTCACATTCCAGGACTTTGGCAGATTTATTGTCCTAGGAACAACATTTAATTATCATAACAAAAAACCATTTCAAGAGCCACAAAAATTCTATATGACACTTCAATATGTCTAGAAGACCCTATAAAATTTCAAGACAAACAGAGGTCTACAATTACTTCAGTAAAATGTACAAATTTTGGGGTTAGGGGCCACCAATTCAAGTCCAGACCCAAGTTCCCTAAATTTTTAACCCTAGTAATTGATGGAATCAAGGCACAAGAAAATTTACATTGATACTTCAATATGTTACTAACTTTGTGTAAAAATTTAATGGGACAATTCAATCAATTTCTATGATAATAAATTCAGACAAATTTATTGTTCAGTTTTAACAACCAAGACAGCATCAAGTCACATTTCGGTCCTTGATTTTTTTGAGGCAGTAAACTTTAAATCAACACCCAATAAAATTCATGTAGTTAATTTAAGATGTTAAATCAAACATATAATTTTTATAGCTCATGAAATTATGCACAACTATACTAGAAAAATGGTGCATAATTACTACTTGTAGGACAACTAGGAATCCAGCCTAGTCCCAATTTCCTTTGAGAAAAACCCTTTTCTAACCCATCCAAACACACCACCAAAATTCAAACATCAATATCAACATATTATCCATCAATACAACCAGAAATTTTGGACCTCGGTCATGTCAAAATAGATCAGAAAAATTTGACAAGAAAAGGCAGCAAAAACCATACTTTGAGTAACCTATTAGCTCCTTGGCTTCAAGATTAACCAAGCTTGCTTCCTTCTCCTCCAAAGCTCCCAATCCAACTTCAAACCTCTCTGATATCAGTGAGGTATGAGGTACAAGACAAGGTTTTGATAAGGAATGGAAATTTTGTTTGGTTAGATTGGTAGAGAATTAGGTGTAGAACAAGTTTAATGAAGAACTTTTGATGTTTCAACAACTCTAGGCTAGTGTTTTTGGGCTTGGAACTCACACTACAACATTTTTGGTCTAAGGCAACACTTTTTTAAGGCAACGCTTTTAATCGTTGCATTTAGGGGTCTAAGGCAACGCTTTTATGGGGTGACATTTTTGTTGGGTTAAGGCAACAGAATTCAAGGCAACGCTTAAAAACGTTGCTTTAATCAAAAAAGAAATCGCTTTTAAGCGTTGCCATATAATCTAATAGGCAACGCTTATTTGAATATCCCCATCATTTTCAAAGTATTGCCTTTTAAAATGCAATTAGCAACGCTTTTGAAACATTGCCTAAAATTTTAGCGCCAAACTAAAATTTTTTCCCACTAAAAATTGTCTTTGGCACGGCCATAAACTAAAGATCAATTAACTCATAAAAAAAAAGTTTAAAATTCTAACATATACCAAGCCCTGAAGCAAAATCCCATTTCCCCCTTATTAGTCACAGGCACTCAATCCCTAGAAAACAAATCCCAAATCATCAACATAGCAGAAATAAAAAAGCTTGAAGCTCTCGTCGTGTGGCCCTTGTCGCGGCTCAGCCGCCCGTGTGGCCCCTTTCGCGGCCCGCTTCCACGTGTGGCCCCCTAGTTCGTGATTCGAGCTCTGCCTTGTGGCTATGTTCGCCGTTCCAGCTCCGCCTTGTCCGGCTCCCTAGTTCATGATTCCAGCTTCGCCTCGTGACCCCGTGTTCGCCGTTCCAGCTCCACCTCGCGGCTTCAGCCGCCCGTGTGGCCCCTAGTTCGTGATTCCAGCTCCGCCTCATGGCCCCTGTTCGCCGTTCCAGCTCGCCTTGTTCGGCTCCAGCCGCCACGTGTGGCCCTCTTGTTTTGTCTAGCTCCGCCTCGTGCCCGTTTCCAGTTCCAGCTCCAGGCATTGCAGCGCCCACCAAAGGCCACTACGGGGATGATGACGATGAAGACGAAGATGGTCGCAGCTCGGCCACAACGTACGGCCTTACCTCTCATTCGTTCTCTTCATCGTCTTCTCTTTGATCCTTTGGGTTGTCATTGTCAAGGTTTGAATGAATCCCATTGAACTCATTATCATTCATCGTTGAAGATTTCATTGTGCATTTTCTCGTGTTGACCAAGTTTGGTTTTATTAGTTTATTTTATTTTAATTATTTTGTGTGGGTGCCTCATACATTGCCATCAGATTCTTGAGGCTATTCAGTTTCAAAGCCTTAAGTAGTCTTTTAGAGAGAAAGGGGAAAGATGGTTCTTCTAGGAGGGTAGAATTAAAGAATTGCCCATATGCCTCTCTCCCTGCTTTTGCATTTAATTTTATTTTTAATGTTGTTCCTGTCTCTGTTTGTTTGCTGATGAGAGGCAATGGAGAGGAATGAATAAATGAAATCTGTTAGCTGTTTTTGGTCTAGATGATGATGCAAATCATCAATTTCTGATTTTAATATTTGTGGGGCCTAAACCCTTTTTTTCTAAACTTTTATTGTTTTTTCTTCATGTTCATCTTGTGTTTTGTTTTTATTTGGATAATACATCAATACAATCATGTATGGAATTTGGTGAGTTGAACATAACAAATAACATAAAAAATGTAGGGGAAGTGCAGAACATAGTGTTCGAGAATCTGAATGTACAATTAATTGTGCTTGGTTAGTCTAGAGCTCAAACTTGGTAGTTTTAGTGAATGATAAATATGTGCGACATCTGTTAAGTTTAGGAAGACTTGAAAGTAATCTTAATTTAATGCTTATATAGGTTAATTGAGGATTTGAAAAGGGTGGGGCAAATGATGAAATATTAGATATGGAATAATGTCCCTAGCCAATGCAATTTATGCCACATGCTATTGATTCTCCACCAATCTTCTCTGTTTGCTGTGCTAATTATTCATGGGCTGTGGCATTCTTGACAATTTGCATCACTTGTGCAGAAACAATAGGGAAAAAAAGCCTTATAGTTTCTGATCACTTCCTTGAATTCTTTGTTTAACACTCTTATCATAATTTTCAATTTCTGAAGTTAGTGGGTTTCTTTACAATCAAAGCACTAATCATCTCCAATGTCAAGCATGTGGAGGAATGAACTCTAAGCAACAGTATGTGAAAAAAAGAAAGGCAAGAGAATAAGAATTAGAAATGGATTAGAATTAGATATCCTATTCATGTTCCTCTTTACTCGCTTTCCATTTCGATTTCTTACCTTCTATTTATCTATATCTTGGACTAGTTGTATTTTCTATATATTTGTTTTGCTTCTTTTATTTTTTTTAATATTGATCAAAATTGCATGCTAATATTGATCAACTTTATAATATGGATTCAAATAATTATAAAGTTGCATTAACAACGTCCTTATTATCTTTTTTAAAGGACATTGATCTAGAACTTGTTGGAAACTTTGCGGACATTAAGTGGAGTTGCGGCTTGCAAATAGCATCATGACTACGTAAGAAATTTCTATTTTCTTCCTTTATGTGTGTTGTTATTATATGTACTATGTCAGATTGCATTTTCTCTTCATATTGGTGTTGTTTTGTATGTGAGTTTTTTGGACTCGTCTCACCAACATATATAACTTTTAAAATCCCTATCTTTTGAAACCATTATTCTACCCTCCACTCTTTCTTTTGAGGTGACATGCTACTAGAAGTTTGGAAAGGACAACATTAGTTGCTTAGAACAATGTGGCTATGTGGATTAGTTATACCTCCAGAGCTTCACCAAAAGAGAAAATTAGTGACACTAGTTTTTTTTTTTTACCTTTGTAGTAGTTATTGATAGTATTTGTTTGGAGATTAGTTACAAATACTATTTAAATATGTAGTTGAGATATTAATAACATTATTTGAATAATTAGGTTTTGTCAAGATGTGTCCAAGACTTGGATGAATTTATCAAGGCATAGCAAAGAATTTATTGATGGTGTTAAGAACTTCTTGGACTTTGCTTATTCTATTGGAAATCCTCAAGGAGAGGAAATCCAATGTCCATGTGCAAAGTGTTGTAATATGTATTGGTATAGAAGAAAGAAAATTTATGATCATTTGATATGCCATGGATTTGTTGAAGGTTATACAAGGTGGGTTAACCATGGGGAAAGTGTAATAGGCATGGATGTTGATAGTGACACTGATGATGAAACTAACTTACATGATGACATTGAGGGCTTGCTAAATGATAGATTTAGAGATGTACAAGCTGAAGGAATTCACGAAGGTTTGAATGAAGATGCAAAGAAGTTTTATAACTTGGTTGAAGAGGCCAGGAAAGAACTATATCCTGGTTGTGAAGGATTCTCTACATTATCTTTCACTATTAGGTTATACTTACTGAAATGTCTGCATGGGTGGAGCAATGCCTCTTTCACTTCCCTCTTGGAGTTATTGAAAGAGGCTATTCCTAACTTGAATATTCCTTCCTCTTTCAATAAAGCCAAGACTATGGTTAGAGACTTGGGTCTTGACTATAAAAAGATAGATGCATGTCCAAATGATTGCATGCTATATTGGAAAGAGCACAACAAGGACACATCTTGCCATGATTGTGGAGCTTCTCGTTGGATTCAACATCCTATAGTTGACAGTGATGTTGAGCCTTCCAAAAAAGCTCACAACATTCCTGCTAAAACCTTGAGACACTTTCCCTTAATTCCAAGGCTTCAGACTTTTCATGTGTTCAAAGACAGCTAATATCCTAAGGTGGCATGATGAAGAGCGTTCTAAAGATGGGAAGTTGAGGCATCCTGACGGCAAGTCATGGAAGGATTTTGATAACATTCATCCAGATTTTTCCGCTGACTCCCGCAACTTGAGACTTGGGTTGGCAAGTGATGGATTCAATCCATTTCGAACCATGAGCATATCTCATAGCACATGGCCCGTTGTTGATGGCATATAATATGCCACCTTGGATGTGCATGAAACCCGAATACTTCATGCTTTCCTTGCTAATCCCTGGACCACGATCACCTGGAAATGATATTGACATTTATCTACAACCTTTGATAGAAGAGTTGAAGAAGTTATGGGAGCTTGGGGTAGAAACATATGATGCATCAAGAGATCAAACTTTTCAATTGCGAGCAGCCCTTCTATGGACAATTAGTGATTTTCCTGCATATGCAATGTTGTCTGGTTGGAGTACAAAAGGAAAGTTAGCTTGCCCTTGTTGTAATTATGGGACTTGTTCTACTTATCTGAAATATAGTCGAAAGATGTGTTATATGGATCATCATGTTTTTTTGCCTCAAAATCATCCTTGGAGAGCTAATAAAAGGTCATTCAATGGGAAATCAGAACATAGGCCTCCTCCAAGTTGCTAGAGGGCACTAAAGCTTTCAATGAATTAAAAAACATGGATAATGTCTTTGGAAAGAAGAAAAGAAAATTGAATGATGGTCCGTGGAAGAAAAGGTCAATTTTTTTTGACTTACCTTATTGGCAACATAACACATCACGACATAACCTTGATGTCATGCACATAGAAAAGAACATAGTTGACAACATAATTGGAACTCTCTTGGACATTTCTAAGACAAAAGACCATGCGAATGCTCGATATGACTTACAAGAGATGGGCATTCAAAAGAACCTTCATCCGAAAGAAACAAAGGATGGCAAGAAAGCTAAGTTAGCAAAAGCATGCTTCTCCATGACAAATGAAGAGAAATCTATTTTTTGTGGTGTCCTAAAACAACAAAGTTACCTGATGGTAGTGCCTCTAACATCTCTCGATGTGTGCAACTTGCTGAAAGAAAAATATCTGGTTACAAGACCCATGATGCTCATTTCATGTTACATTATTTGCTTCAAATACCAATCAAAAGCATATTTCCTGATCAGGTTGCTGTCCCTTTGATTCGGCTTAGTTCTTTCTTTCGTCGCTTATGTCAAAAAGTTATCACATTGGAAGAAATAGATCATTTAGAAGCAGAGATTGTTGAAACACTATGCCACTTGGAAAGGATCTTTCCTCCTTCTTTTTTGACATAATGATTCATTTGCCTATTCATTTAGCCAATGAGGTGAGATTAGGTGGCCCGGTTCAATTTCAATGGATGTATCCTCCCGAAAGATATATGTGCACTTTGAAGTCATATGTTCGCAACAAAAGTCGTCCAGAAGGATCTATTGCAGAGGCTTATTTAGTTGAAGAATGCTTGACCTTTTGCTCATGATATTTACATGAAGGGTTCGAACAAGATTTAATAAAAGATCTCGAAACGATGATGACATTAGTCCAAATGGAATGGAAACATCACAATCATTTCCAGATTTGTTTCCTAACAAAGGTTGTCCTTTAGGAGGGAAGAAAGGTGATCCTTTTGTTCTAGATGACATCTTGAAGCCAAATCCATGGTTACATAGTAAACAATTGCGATGAAGTTCAAGAATTTATTAGGTACATTGCTATCTCAATTGTAGTATGTCTTTTCTCTTAATTTATTTGGAATTACTGCAATTTAGTGTTTTGCTAACAAATAAGAGTACTTTTCCTTTAGAGAGCATGAGCGTGAGGTTAGTAATCAGCAACGAGGATCCAAATGGAGCAAAGCTAAAAGCCATAGTCAAAACTTTCTTCAATGGTTTGAAACTCGTGCTATGCAAGAGGATGTTCCCGATTGGATAAAGGAGTTCTCAGAGGGCCAAACATAATTGCAAAAAGATATTCTGGGTATCTCATCAATGGATATAGATTTCATACTAGGCAGCGTGAAGCAAGACGCAAAACGCAAAATAGTGGTGTCACTTTAGTTGCTCTGACTACAAGCTTTGCAAGCTCAAAAGATGCAAATCCAGTCCAAGCCAATCTGACTTATTATGGAGGATTAACTGATATAATTGAGTTAGATTACTATGGCAATTTTAAGGTTGTGGTGTTTAAGTGTGATTGGTATGAGGCTAGGGAAGATAGTTATGGTGAAACATATGCTTACTTTAACAAAAAATGCTATGAGGATGAGCCTTTTGTGCTAGCATCTCAAGTACACCAATGCTTCTATGTGCAAGATCCATTTGATCAAAATAAACATTATGCTAGGAAGATTGATCCAAGGGACTGGTTTAGCATAAGTGATGAAGTTGACAATGATGTCCAAGTCATTTATGAAAATGAGCTATTTCATCATTCAATGGGTCCTTCTATACCCAATGATAATGGTGAAGTTGACTTGGTGAGGAATGATTTACCTGAAGTTCTTGTTGACGTGGCTAAAGAAGTGCTTATTTCCAAGAATATGACACAGAAATCTGAAGAAGATTTTGATTCTGAAGATTTTGATTTTGAAATCTCTGAATGATTTATTTCCTTCATTGATTGGTATAATTTAAATGTCTTATTTGGTTTAGGGTTCACATAATTTTGCATTATCGATTCTTTACATTTAACTTGCATTGTCTTCTTGTTGATGTCATAACTGAATTTATGTTTGTAATTTTTTTGCAGGCTTCTTTTGTCTATCTTTTGCCTCTACTACATATAAAATGTTTTGATTTTGCATTACAGGTTGGTATTTTAACTTTTTTCTTACCTTTTGCTAGTAATTATTATATTGCAATCATTTGACTATATTTTACTTGGTGATTTTGATTCTCTTGTAGTGGATATAAACTAAATTCAGCTCTAGTGGCAATATTTATTGTAAAGAGGTATTCTTGTTTTTTATTGGTAACTAATGATATACACATCTTCTAGTGTAGTGCTAGACCAATCTATAACCTATTTACTATGCTTTTTGGTATGAGTTCTTTCTAGTGAACTAAGAGCCTAACTTGAACTTTACATCCTTAATTTTTTATGTTGTTTCAAATTCATTTAAATTATTTGCAGTAACAAGAATGGATAAAGGAGCTACTCACAAGAAAAGAAGGTTGGTAAAGCAATTTCAAAGTCCTAAAGAGTGAAAAAGTTAGTTCACAAATCGATGTTCGATCAAGTAATGAACTTGTGCAAAAGTATTTGATTAAAAGCAAAAAAAGGCTGCAGTAATTCAAAAATCTTTAAGTGAAGACAGCAAAAAAGAACTCTGGAAAATAAGCATCAGAGGCTCATATGATGAAAAGCATGTGCCTTTTACATTGAATGCTAGTCAAGGACAAAATAAGCTGAATTCCATGCCTGCTAACCAAGAGTGCACTCAAAAGGAAGGGAAGAATAGCCAATCCATAGAGAAAGTTGCGACTCAATCTACAAGATCTTCCCGAAACCAAGACCACAACAATGAAAAAGAGGATACTAGCCTACCTAGCAAAGTAAATGGGACAAGAAATGTGACTAAATTTGGTGCATCTATTCAAGATAAACAAGATCCTAAAAAGGTAAAAAAGAAGTCAGTCAACCAGCTATGAGTATTGATGACTTTCTTGCAAAACAAGGGATACACATGGAAAGAGAAGAGCAACCTAATCCTCAACCAATGGTTGAAGGTGATGGATCTATGTTGGCCCCTGATGCTAGAGAAAATAATCACATTTTAGAGGATGACGGCCTTGATGATGAATTTGAACTTGGTAATTTTGACCATGATGTAGATCAAGTTATGGAGACAAGCCCTGTTGAAGGTGGCATAACTTTAATCTTTACTTCATTTTCTTTTTTTTTTCAGTTTTCATATAATATATATTAGGGGCATCATGTAATGATATTGCACGTTAACTCTTTAGTTAGCTATTATAATGCCCATTTAATTAAATGTTTTCAAGGTTCTTCAAAGAAGAGAAAGACTAGAGGAAAAACTACATGCAAACATATCCATGCAAGAAGTTGGGAAGAAAGAGTGGAGGTGATCTTTGATAATGGACAAGCCGTAGGGCCAGGATGCACAAACAGTGAAGGACTTGACCAAATTTTTAGGAACATTGGGAAGGAATCAAGATTTAATCAGTTTGATGTACACTAGTTGGCATGCTGTCCAAAAAATAAATCAAAAAACGGCTGTGAAATATGTTTGCGTAAGAATATATTATCTTGAAGTTTAAATTTTATCTTGAAGTTTAAATTTTTATTCATTCTTTCTTACACTGTTGTAACGTATATAATGTTTTTCTTAGTCAAAATTCATTATTCCGAAAGAAGGAAAGAAATGGGTGATGGATGGCATTGAGAAGCTTGGAAGCGATACAAGACTCGTATCAAGAAGAATCATTTCGACATTTATGAAAATGACAGGATATGTTGAATAATTGTCCTCCAGATATTCTAGAAGTCCAGTTTAAAAAATTGATTGCATATTGGAGTTTCCTAGTGTCAAAGTAAGTGGTAGATCATAGATTCAAAAATTTATCTAATTTTTTTTTAAAATTTATTCAATATATTACATTTGATTCCTACTATTTTGTTGGAGCATAGTCCATGTGTAGTGTGAATTCTGAAAATCGCAAGCAACAGAAACATATGCATCGAATGGGGCCTATCAATTTTGCAAGAGTGCGTGTTGGATTGGTAATATCATATAGACTTATGTGAATATGTACCTTTCATTCTTATTCAAAATTTTTTAGAGTTAAATCATGTTTTGTGTTTTTTTTTTCCATTCTTGTAGCGTGAAAGCAATGAGAACAAGGAAGAACCAACACAATCAGATGTGTTTGTTGCAACTCGATAGGACGAAAAGGAAAAAAACTTAATTTGGAAACGCAAGCTATTGTTGTAAGTCACTCTAGCGATTCTATCAATATTTGTTATTTTTATGCTGTGATCGTTATTTTCATTAAAAGGAAAGTATATCATGTTAAAGTATATAGTGCTTGAAAATTCCTTCATGCAAAAAGAATAAATTAAATTTCGTTTTCAAATGAAAAATGGAAGTTTAGACTTTAGAGTGTCAAAAAATAGGATTCTGTTTTTGGGCTATCTCCCTATGCAATGCCAAATTCTAGGCTTCTAGAACAAGTAACATCTTCCCACATATGAAGCATCATTACATAAAGGTTGAAATTTATATAACCATTTACAAATTATTCAGATATTTCATTACTTGCTTACTATCCTAATAATAAGGATAGCATACATATTAATCATTGATAGGTTTACATAACATTAGTTTAGTAGTCTTGAAAGATTTTAGACAACAATTTAGTCCCTGAAAATAGATATAGCATCACCTTGGTACCTAAAAGATGCATATTATCATAAAATGTGCTCTCTTTTTTTTTTTCAATAGACGGAACTCAAAGATCGTCAAAATGCTGGTGAACTGCGAGGATGCATTCTACACAGTGCTTGGAAAAGCAACAGGACGGGTACGTGCTTTGGAAGAACAGTTACAAAAACTTCTTTGAAGAAAAATAAGGAAATCAACAAACTTAAAGAACAACATGCTAAGGACAAGGAATCCTGGAAACTAAGCTTAAAGAAACAGAAGACAAGGTTAAAGAAAAGATGACAAGGTACAAGGCTTATAAGATCTTATGCATATCTTGCTACAACATAGCAACCCAAATTTGAATCTTCAAGAAGCACTAGCTCCAGTGCGAGCTAAGCAATCTTCTCCCCTCAAGGAAATGGTGCTCGAATCCAATTGGGCTTTCCTCTACATCAACTCATATCCCAAATCATGACTAGGTAATCTTCTCTTGATTCATTCTATTATTACTTGTTGTTCTACCTTAATCTAGTCCTATGTTAGGAGCTGGAATATTATATCTAATCTAAACCGCAGTGCTTGCCTCCTGCCTTTAGAGAGAAATGCTGACGACATTTGTCATTTGACATGTGTTTTTGTTTTGTTCCATTTTTCAAGTATTATAATTATTGTAATGTAACATTACTATTAACCAGAGAGTATTTACAAATTCCAATAAATAATCATCTTAGTACATATAGTAGCATTGGATATACTACAAGAGTATTTACAAATTACAATAAATAATCATCTTAGTACATCATCATAGTAGTACGCCCCTTTCCATTCCATTTTCTTTATTTTCCTTTGCTTCCTGTTCTTGCTACTATTGCGATTATGCTATGATGCCCCTCCCCCTTTTTCTTTTTCCTTTATTTTGAATACCTGTCTTAGCTTCTGCTCCCTCTTTATTTCTGTGTTGTTTCCTTTGAATTCCTCTTCTTTTCTACTTTGACTTCAACTTTTCAATTGATTCTTTTCTCATTTTTCTTACCTTAACTTGTATCTCAATTGATTCTCCCTATCTTATCTCTCTCAACGTTGCAAGAAAACTTTTCAATTGGTTCTTTCTTTCTGCTTGCATATTCAACTCTTGTTGGCTGCCTTCACAACATAGGCTTAATTGCTATGCTAACTTATTATTACGACATGGGTTTCATCCCAAATCATAACCATTTAAATTGATGGATCGCCTCCTCCTTCCCTCATCTAAACTGAAAATTAATGCAAGTTAAGGTGTTAAGTTGAATAATAGGATATGGTTCATTTGTAAATTAGGCAGGAACTTTTGACCTGCCTAATTAAACTTAATTTATTCTGTTAGTACATATGGAAAATGGTTTTGTCTGCTATTATAAGTTTGGTTAAATAGTAAATCAATTCATGTTTTTGTTGAATTTGTAAAAGCGGGTTATATCTTGGTTTTGGCCAGTCATAGACCTTGCTTATTGCCTTTCTCTATGTCTCTCTGAGTCACTTATTTTTGTCATTTCAGCTTGCAAGTTAAGGAAAATACTGGCATGGTTTTGCTCAATATGAATTTTGCTATATTTGACAAATTTGACTTGACTAACACGGTACTTGTAACTATATATATTGATTTAGACTAGGAGATCTGGTGGAAGCTCAAGTGTTTCAATTCTGTCATTATCAATATTTATTTATCTTGAATCCAATTAAACATCTGCATGTATTTTCTTATAAACATATGAATTGTAATGTTCATATGATATGGTTATTTGAGAACAGACAACTAAACTCAATTTATAAATAGAAAGTATCAGACATAGATTGACTTGTGGACAGTTAAGAGAACAATTCTAAACGCATGCCTTCAAATTTGTGACTTCTTTTTTGGGCTCTTGTGGTACTTATTAACATGTTTAACTATCACATCTACACTTTCGTGCCAATTTCTATAATGCTGCTAATAACAAATATAAACTCTTGTTAGTGTCATAGATTTCATAATAAAAATTAATGCAAGTTATTTGTTCACAATCCAAGTGTTATAGCTAATTTTATTTGTTCAGAATTCAAGTGTTATTGGAAGATTGTATTCATGGTTTGTTGACCCTTTTGTCCTCTTCTTTTGTTGCTTCAAACAGGAGAGGTTTTGAAATGTATTTCTAGTGAAGTCTTCTCTTGATCTAATTTTTTTTGCTTGGGTGTGGAAACTTTAGGAGTTATTTGTGTTTGATAGTTTCTTTTCCTTTCTTATGTTTTGTAAATATAATATTTTAATTTTTAATTGGTGGGTTTATGCTCCGAGCTTAATGCATGTGCAAGTACTCAAGCAAACAACAAAGAGTTGAAACAAAAAAAAAGAATCCAGTTGACGTGATTTATGTTGGACTATACATATGGAGATTTATTTTGTGTTAACTTCTTATGACTAGGTAGTGTGCTTTTTTGAAATATATATATTTACTTGTGTACATTTTGGTATGAATGGATGACTTATTTCCATCATTTACAACTATGTATTAGCCAATATTACAGACAATATGTATATATATCAATGACTTATCTTTTGCATAATTGATTACTAGTGGTTTATTTTATTTATGAATTTAGTTGAATAATTATAAATTTCAAATTGAAAAACTAATGTTGCAATAAATGTGAATTTTTTGTTTGAAAATATGTTATTTCTAGGTAATAGAAAAGATAATAGTTTTAGGAATCATCAAATTTGGAACCAAAAAAAGAAGTGAAAAACGGTTGCTCTTTTATAAATAAATAGAATTAAATTTGCGAAAAGGCAAAGTTTATTTTTAAAAATGTTGCCTTTAATCAAAGTAAAGCCAATATATAAAAAGCGTTGCTTTATAAAAGTAAAGACAACACCTTAAAAGCGTTGCTTTTAATGAATTAAAAAGAGTTCTATCTAACTAAGCAAAAAGCAACGGTTAAAAGAGTTGCCTTTAATACACATAAAATGCAACGCTTACAAGGCGTTGCCTTAAATGAAAAGAAATTGCAACGCTAAGAATCTACCAAAGCGTTGCCTTTAGTTACCAGTAAAAGCGTTGCCTTTTGTACCTTATAAGCAACGCTTTTTCCACTAACTGTTGCCTTTTGTAAAAAACGTTGCCTTTGAGAAAAGGCAACGGTAGTATAGCCAACGTCCAGAAAAGTGTTGCCTTTAGAGGAAAACGTTGCCTTTGATCAAAGGCAATGCTTTTTGTGTGTTTTAGCAACGCTTTTAAGCGTTGCCTTAGGCCAATTTTCTTGTAGTGTCACGATCAACCTCTTGAAGATAACAATGGTGGCTTGGAATCTCTCCTTTCCCTTTGGCCCGGCCGAATTTGATGGTGTCTTGGGGAAGAAAAATGTGACTTGGCTCTTGTATTTAATGCTTTGAAGATATTATGTAGAGTAAATCATCATTTATGTGTCAAAGCAAAATGGATGGCTAAGATTTAATCTTGGAATCCAAGATTAAATCTTGGCCTTCCACATGTCTTACTAGATAGGTATCATCCATTTGTGGTGATGAAAATATCTTTCAGGATTAAAAATCACATACCGAAATCTCAGAACGAATAAACACCGTACAATTAAACCGATATTACTCAAAAATTAAATTTAGGTATAAAATCCTTATTTGTAACTATTTCTAACCTTAACCCTCTCTTTTCTCAATCTCTGCATTTTAATTCTAGGATCTAAGGTTTTGGCTGTCCCGGTGGCTGGTAGACCCGCAAGGTTACTAGTCATCGGCCGAATTTGTTTTTTATGTCTGTTGGGCTGCCCTACATCGTTTGTTAACTGTTATTTTTAAAATTACGACTAACAAAGCTCAAATTAATTTTTAAGTAATTTTGGGTGTTACAAAAAATCACACATTGAAATTTTCAAACGGTAACATCATCCAATAAATTGAATATTACCCGAAAATTAATTTCAGCTATTGAATTCTCTTCTAACTATTTCTAATCTCAACCCTCTCTTTTCTAAGTTCTACATTTTCCTGTCCCATCTGGGTTTTGCCCAATGGGCCAGATGGGACCCGCTAGGTTACTATTCACCTCAACTGAAAATTTCCTTTTTCTTTTGACAAGTCCGTTGGGCAACCCTCATTATTGCTATCCTCAATTTTTGAAATTACGAATAACAAAGCTCAAATTAATTTTTAAATAATTTTGGATGTTACATTACCACTACCTTAAAAGAATTTTGCCCTCAAAATTCATTTGAAACCACTCTCAAAAGACAATTTCATAAATTATACAAGGAATTCACACACAGGAAAACAAACGGACAACAATTGAATCCTACAACATTCTTACCTTAGGTCGAATTCTTGGGTGGTGACGTCCCTTCAGCACTTGTGGTGAATACCCTACTCGTTGTTGTGGCTTTGGATTTCTATTGAACACTCTCCCATTATATGTCATGGCTTTCCACAACGATAACATACGTTTTCCCAGCCAAGCAAGGTCTACCCCATGGTTCTTTCCATATTTTGGACAATCTTGGCTCTGTCGACCATTGTCGCTATCCATATGTGGACTTGATTGAAACTGCTTCTTCAAGGGCAAGTCATCCTTATAGTCTTGGTCTTGAAGGACCAATCTTTTATTAGGAGTTTCTTTAGAAAATTGAGCAAGTTGCTAACTTCTTATTAGAGTCCTCTGCCGATGGCACTTATTTACCAAGGTTGCATAATCGTGGATCTCTAATAATCCACGCGCTTCAATGTCCTCACATAACCCTCCTTCATACTTCATGCACTTCCAAGCTTCGTCCGGGTCACGTTGATAAATTGTAGAAAACTTCCAGAGCTCTTCGAATTTGGCCGTATACTTTGCTATGCTCATAGATCCTTGCTTAAGCGCCATGAATTCCAGCTCTTTTGCATTCCTTACCGAAATAGGGAAATCATTATAAAAAAGCTTCCTTGAAGATATCCCAAGTAACTTCAGTCTGGGATGCTTTGAATAATCCCTTGGTACCAACCTACTAGAATTCAGCATATGCTTCTAACATGTAAGTAGCAAAAGCCACCTTTTGGATTTCCATGCAAGGAAGAACTGAGAAAATCTTCTGCATGGCTTTAATCCATTCTTCGGCTTTACTTGGATTTAAGGCTCCTCAAAATGGCTGGGGTTCGTCTTTCAGAACTCGGCTAATTTTTTATATTCAACATCCATTTCATTCCCTCTAGGGTTACTAGCCGGGTTTTGTTCCTCATTACGGCCTAACCTTTCCATCATTCGTTTAGCAACCGCTGCTTGTTCTCTCATTATTGCGGCCATCTCACCCAAATGTATCCATCATATTAGCTTTATTTCCAGCTCCAACCCATTGACAGACTTGGTCATTGATTCCTATCACACCAAACAAAATATTTAGTTGATCAGGCTTAATAACAAGCTAAGTGTGGTAGTAACCCACAACATTCCTAACTAGCAGTCATACACATATATAGAATTATAATGCATGACATTTACTAAGGAAGCATAGCTAGTCCATTCCCCAAGGTCCTACAAGGATGAACTGCTATACCATAATGTAACATCCTCCTAAGTACAACCTCATCCTGAAGTCATGGCGTCGTACTCAAGATTTGTTACTTCTAAATTTATAGACCTTTCTTAATTACTTTTAGCAAGAATCGTTAAATTATTTAGTAACTAACTCTGGTTCTATCAAAATATATAGCATGGAAACAAAGTATTTATTTAGTATAAGTCAAGTACAAGAGAGATCTTCTATGAGCTTTAGTACATATATGTTCTTTACTACATTTATAGACACATATACATATCTCAATACAATAGATACGAGTCTCCACTACTAAGCTAGAAATTCCAATTCAATCTTCTTGTAGGGCTTCACGTTCTCTGGAGTAACCGAGATGACATGAAAAAAAACACATAGGGGTGAGAATTCTAAAATTCTTAGTAGGCCATCCCCAAAACATATAATGAAACTCATGTCATTGTTATCATCTCAGCCACTTCGGTTTATTAATAAAATTGTGAGCATGCAACATACATCAAAGGTTTATTTTTAAGTTCAAAATAATTTTTTTTAAGTGGGTTTATTTTAATACCCAATCACTTAGCTTGCATATGTCATTCTACTCAATATCATAATAGTTCATTTTTCAACTTTGCATGCCCTCGATACATCGAAGGGACTTTTGTGCCCTTTTCTGACTAAAAGGGACCTCTCCGTGCCCTTTACACATTTCAGGGGACCTTTCCCGTGCCCTTTATAGACTAAAGGAGACATTTGCATGCCCTTTTCGGACTAAAGAGGACTTATTCTTCACTTGGTACATACATCAACCTCAAGCTCACCTTACTACATACATTAGCATAGTTTCTGAATTTCATAATGTTTCAGACATATATACAGTCAATCACAAGTGATCCCCATTCACTCTTCATAAACCAATCGTTAATGTCACTAATATTCATTCATATACATCATACTTGAACTAAAGTTCACTTGACTTCTAGATCAAGAGTTTAATTCATTTCCAGTTCAAAAACAGCATTTGGCAGAATTTTAGGCTTATCGAGAATGATTTAGTTCACAAATCAAACAACCAATTTAAAGGCTATGAAATTTCCCTGAGATACCTCAATATGTCCACAAGACTCCATAAAAACTTCAGACAAACGGAGCTCTGTAACTCCTTCAATAAATTGTACAAATTCAGTGGTCAAAGACCACCAATTCACAAGCTAGACTAGAGTTCTCATAATTTTTAACCCTAGCAAATGATTGAATTAATGCACAATAAAATTTACAGATATACTTCAACACGTTTTTGTGTAAAAATTTCAAGGGCTAGTTCAATCATTTGCTATGGTAATAAAATTGGACAACTTTAGTGCTTCAGTTTCAATAATCAAGACAGCATTAGTCTCATTTCGATTTTTGATTTTTTTGAGGCAGTAAACCTTAAATTCAACACCCAAGAAAATTCATGTAGTTAGTTTAAGATGTTAACTCCAACATATAATTTTTATAGCTCATGATACTACCCACAACTATACATAAAATTCGTGAACAACTGCCCCTAGGAAAATAGAAATTCCAGCAACCTAGTCCAAACTTATTTTGATAAAAACCATTCTAAAACCATCCAAACACACCCCCAAAATTCACACATCAATATCAACATAATATCAACCAATAAAATCAGAAATTTTGAACCTAGCTCAACCCAAAACAGAGCAGAAAAATTTGACAAAGAAAGGCAACAAAAACCCTACTTTTAGTAACCTAGTGGCTCCTTGGCTCCAAGATGATCCAAGCTTGATATCTTCCACTCCAAAGCTACCAAACCAACTTCAAACCCTTCTTATATCAGTGAGGTGTGAGGTAACAAGACAAGGTTTGATGAGGAATGGAGATTTTGTTCGGTTAGATTTGTAAAGATCAAGGTGTAGAACAAGTTTAATGAAGGAACTTTGAGGTTTCCACAACTCTAAGCTAGGGTTTTTGGGCTTAGAACTCAAGATCAAGCTCTTGAAAATGAAAATGGTGGCTGGTTCTTTCCCCCCCTTGCTGGCCAAAATTGGTGCGTAAAAAGAAGGATTTGGCTTCTTGAACAAGCTTTGGACATGTGTTGATCTTATAACAATTGCATGAAAATATTATGTGATAAAGCAAAATGGATGGCTAAGATTTAATCTTGAATTCCAAGATTAAATCTTGGCCTTCCAAATGTCCTAAATAGGTGGATATCATCCATTGGTGATAATGGAAATATCTTTCTGTGTTAAAAATCACACATTGAAATTTCCCCAAACGGTAAACACCATACCAATAAAACCGATATTACACAAAAATTAATTTCAGGTATAGAATTCTCTTTTCTAACTATTTCTAATCTCAAACCTCTCTTTTCTCAGTTCTGAGCATTTCCTGTCCGAATCTGGGGTTTTGGCTGCGACCTGCTTGGGGCCCACTAGGTTACTATTCACCCATCCCAGGAAAATTTCCTTTTTTTTTTTTGACAGGTCCCTTGGGCCACCCTCATCATTGCTATACTGTTAGATTTTTAAAATTACGAATAACAAAGCTCAAATTAATTTTTAAATAATTTTTGGGTGTTACAGTTGTGCATGAATACTTATGCAGATTAAAAACCTTTAAGTTCAAAAGCTTTTTCAAAATATAAAAGCGATCTTCAGCTAATAGTTTGTGAATATATCAACACTTGGTCTTCAGGATTCATAAACATTAACTCAACATCTCCTTTTTGAACATGATCCCAAATAAAATGATGTTCTACATTGATATGCTTGGATTAAGAGTGTTGGATAGGATTCTTAGCAAGATTAATAGCACTAGTATTATTACAGAAGATAGGGATTTTGGAATACATCAAGTAATATTCTTCTAGCTTGTTCCTTATCCACAACATCTAGATAGGAGTTTGTAGCAGTTTAGGAGTTGTAGGTTTAGTAGCTACATATTTAGCTTCACCCATAGAGAGTGCAATGGTATTCTACTTCTTGCATGACCAAGTGATAAGGCTATTTCTAAGAAACAGGAGCATCTATTGGTGCTCTTCCTCTCTACTCTATCTCCAACAAAGTCAACATACAGTAACCTACAATTTCACAAGATGTACCATTCTCATACCATTTAGTCCAGGATAAATATCTAAAAATTCTTTAACATATTTAAGTGTGATTGTTTTGGGTTAGATTAAAACCTAACACAAATTCTCACACTTAATTGAATGTTGGTCACTGCTGGAAGATAGAAGTGAACCAATCATTCCTCTGAATTACTTTCTAATACTTTTCCTCCATTCTCATTAGCATAAATGATTTGAGATGGATGCATGGGGTATTCATGGGCTTGCTCTATTATATATTTTTCTTGATGGATCAAGGTTCATTCATTTTGTTGTTTTATTTTAAGACCTAGGAAAAACTTGAGTTCACCTATATGCTCATTTCAAATCTACTCTACATTAATTTTGAAAACTTTTCACAGAAAGAATGGTTAAAGGTGCCAAATATAATGTCATCAACATATATTTGGACAATCAGAAAGTGATTATCTTGTTCAAGAGTAAAAAGAGTAGTATCAATATGACCTTTTTTGAACTCATTCTTTAGCAAGAAAAGTACTTAGTCTTTCATACTAAGTTCGAGAAGCTTGTTTCGGACCATAGTGCCTTTGTTAGCTTGAACGCATGGTTGGGAAGGTTTTCACTAGTAAAACTAAGAGGCCACATCACATAAACTTCCTCAGAGGAATCCATTTAAGAACACAGACTTGACATCCATCCTGGTAAAGAGTGAATCCTTTGAAGATGATAAAAGCAAGTAGCATTTTTATGGCTTCCAACCTAACTACTAGTGGAAAGGTTTTATCATAATCAATTTCGTCTTGTTGATTATAACCTTGTGCAACCAATTTTACTTTGTTCTAAATGACTTTGCCAGCTTCATCAAGCTTATTTCTGAACACTCATTTTGTTTCAATGATGGTATTCCCTTTGGGCTATTGAATGAGAGTCCAGACTTTGATTTTCTTAAACTGGTCAAGTTCTTCTTGCATAGCATCCACCCAACTTTCATCACTCAAAGCTTCTTCAATGCATTCAGGTTCAATGGTAAAGATGAAACCACAATTTGATACATTTCTAAGGGATGATATGGTTTTCACGCCTTTGGAAATTTCTCCAAGAACTTTATTTGAAGAAATTGCTTTTAGATCAGAAACTCCTTTGTAGTTTCTGGAGCCTTGATGTTCTTCAATTTCTCTCTCATCTTCAAGATGCTCTTTTTCATGCTCAGAAATGTCACTTTCTGAATGGCTTTGGAGTTCTAAGCAAGCTTTCTAAAGTAACCATGTTTTGGAGCTTACTTTCTGAAAGTTCAACTTTCATCGCTTGCTTTTTGAAGAATCTTTAGGTTCAATTTCTCAAGATTCTCATTCAGCTCTTCAAGATCATCAGCAAAGTCCTTCTTGAGCACCATAAACTTGATGTGAATGGTTTCCTCAACACATAGCATTCTCTTGTTGTATACTCTGGAGCTTTAGAGACCAAGGAATATCCTAGGAAAAAACCATCATCAGACTTAGGATCAAATTTTGCAAGTTTATCCTTGGTGTTAGAATAAAACACTATGAGCCAAAGATACAAAAATATGATATATTGGATTTTCTACCCTTCCATAGCCCATAGGGAGTCTTCTTGAGGATTGGCCTTAGAAAGATTCTATTTTGGATGTAGGAAGAGGTGTTTAAGCCTCCGTCCAAAAACCATTTAATAAACCACTTTCTAAAAGCATTTCTGCTCATCTCTTGCATGTTGCTATTTTGGCTTTCAGCAAACTCATTTTGTTAGGGAGTTCTAAGTGAAGAAAACTCATGAAGGATGCCATGTTTTTCACAAAAATCTTCAAAAACATGATTTTCATGTAGGTAGGAAAGTGCATGAGAAGGGGGTTAAGTCGTGCTTCACTTTTTCTTTTCCTATTTCCATTCTGAAAGCTTAAACAGTAATACTATCAAGTAATGAGCTTGAAGTGCAGCGAAACGGTATTAGCGACTTCAAAAATGAACTTTCTGAACCAAGAATGTGAAATAAATGTATTTAGGAAAGCTTTTTAAAAAAGGCACGGAAATAGACTAAAATAGATATAGTATAGGAGATAAAGGATATGAAGAAGAAAAGAGATACCGGTCAAGAGTTTTATCCTGGTTTGGCCAAACCGTTTACATCCAGTCTCAAGCCAGAGAAAGAATAATGATAGTATTTGCAATAGCCTTCCCAAGCATTCACCAGATGACCAGGAGACAACCACTACTGTCACAAATCAAGTAGTTATTCACCAACCTCTCTAAGCTTGAAGAGAGTAGTCTTTGCTCTCTCCAAGCTAAATTGTAACCAGGAAAACACTTTTATTGTCACATTGCAAGTAGTCTTTTGACTAGCCTCTCCAAGCTAACTACACCGATCACTAATGGATTGAGGTTACAAAGGTTTGTGTTTGGGTTTATAACTCAAACTAACCTACACTCAAGTTTCCTTAAGATATATAAAGAAGAATCTGGATAACTTGAATGACTTCTTTCCTCCTATTCTTCCTTGGAAGAATTATATGAACAATGAAGGAACAAAGAAATAATATATTTACAACCAAAGAAAATGATTACAAGAAGTAATAAGCTTTACAAGATGAGGAGAGATTTTTGCAAAGTTTTTGCTCTTTGTGTAGCGTCTCTTATTTTTCTTTGGAAGCATAGCATCTATTTATAGATGGTCTTCCTTGTAACCATTGCCATTAATCAGATCTCCAAGTGACACTTCTTGATCAACCATTTGTGTCTTGGAAAAATAGTCTAAAAGAGTAGCCTTTCTGTTGTCTTGAGCTTTTGCAGAAGTCATTGTAAGTTTGAGGTTTCTGATGTCCCTTCATAAACTACTTCTACTTTCTGCACATGGTTTCTGAACTCTTTCTTCTAGAAGCTGGGCAGCTACCACGATGGCAAAAGAGATGACTCACCAATATGAAATTAGGTTTGAATTTAAATTTGAATTTCAAAAATTCAAATTTCCTTCATTTTCCAGGTTATGTTCAATGCTCCACAATGAAGTGAGCTTTTTGTGTGCAGTATCATTTCCTTGATGATTCTTGGGTCTCTTGTCTTCAATCAAATCTTACTTATGAACAAAACATTATGAGTGTGATGATTGAAAATAATAGGACATGTAGGTATGAAAATGCATGAGAAGGAAGGGGGTTGAATTGTGCTTTATCTCTTTTCGCATCTGAAACATTTAACACAAAAAATCATCAAGCATTAAGCTTGAAGTGCGAAAAAAGGATTAGTTATTTCATAAAGTAGATTTTTGAAGCCTACAAAATACAACAGAAATGATAAATAGATATATAAGTAGATAAAAAAGCGTAATAAATAAAGTAAAAGAGATTAGGAAGAAGAGGACATGACACAACAAATTTTATATTGGTTTCATCAAAACTGTCTATATTCAATACTCAACACATATTGAGGTTCCACTAAACATCTTTCTCAAACTAGAAAAAGATTACATAGTCTTTATATTAGCCTTCCCAAGCTCTCTCATGTGTCTAATAGGCAACCCTTACTGCACAACCTAAGTAGTTATTTACTAGCATCTAGCTAAATCTTGAGTAGTCTTGTACTAGCCTCTCCAAGCTAACCTCGTGACAAGTAGACAACCCCTACCGTCATGATGAAAGTAGTTATTCACCAACCTCTCCAAACTGAACCTTGAGTAGTCTTGTACTTGCCTCTCCAAGTTAACTCCGTGACAAGCAGGACAACCCTACTATCAAGTTGAAAGTAGTTATTCATTAGCCTCTCTCAACTGAACCTTGTGTAGTCTTTCTCCTCTTCAAGTGAACTTGTGACCAGGAAAACACCTTTACTGTCACATTGAAAGTAGTTTTACATTAGCCACTCCAAGCTATATCTCACACTGATCACTAATAGATCAAGGATACAAAAGGTTTGTGTTTGGGTTGCCACTCAAACTAGCCTACACTCAAGTTTTCTTAAAAAATATACATGAATAACTTGGAGAACTTGAATGATTTCTTTCTATCATTTCTTCCTAGGAAGAACATATATCTATTCAAGAATGTAGAAAGAAGATTTTTACAAATAAGGAAATTGATTAAATGATGTGATGAAAATTACAGGATGAGGAGAGATTTCAGAGTTTCCACTCTTTATGTAGTGTCAATCTTATATTTTGAAAGCATAGCATCTCTATTTATAGATGGTGTTTCTTATGACTGTTGCCTTTATCATATCTCCAAGTGATATGTGTTGATCATCCATTTGTGTCTTGGAAAAGCAATCTAGAAGAGTAGCCCTTCTGTTGTAGAAAGTCATTGCATGATTAAGGTTTCTAATGCTACTTCAGAAACTACTCTTACTTTTTGAATTTGATTTCTGAACTATTTCTTCTAGAAGCTGAGGTTGTTAACTAAGTTGGTAGAAGAGTTGGCTCGAGTTGAAACTAGGTTTGACTTTAAATTTAAATTTCAAAAATTTAAATTTCTCCATTTCTAGTAACGTTTAGCGCTCTATAGTAAAGTGAGCTTTCTGACATAGCATTAGTTCCTTGATGAATCTTTGGTCTTCTGATCTTTAATCCAAACTTTATGATGATGAAATATTTGCGATCATGATGGTTAAAGATTGTGTAACACGTTGTTTTTAGAGTTTTCTTGATATCTTCATTTTAAGTGTACTTTTAATGTCTAGTATTACTTTGTGAAGTCTCGTGCCTTAGTTTCTTGTCGTTGTTTTTATTTTCTTTATCGTAAGGCATGTATACGTACTTTGCATGATATAACGTTCACTTTCTATTAATTTCAATCTCTCTTGAATGAGATATATCATATTTACACATGCAAAGTGAACTTATTCTCATTTCAAGTTCGTGTTACGATTCTAAAAATAGTTGTATGCTATGTTAAGAAACTCAAGGTAGACATTAGTTGTTCTTCAAAATATTTTCTTTAAATTGGTTTTGTTGTCACTCAAAACATATTGCTATGAAGCTTTCTGAAGGGTCCAGCTAACAATCTCCCCTTTTTTATTATGACAAACCAATTTGAAGAAAATCTTTTGAAGAGATGTTGAAAAAATAGAATTGAATATGTCATGATAATAGATGTTCTTTCAAAACATCATAGGCTATAACATTCAGGAAGTTCTTTTCTTAAGGCATGATATGGATAAGTTCTCAAATGTTTTAAAGCCTTAAGCAACTTAAATCGAAAGCTGATTTTGTTATTTATGAAAATTCTAAATTTACTCAAGAGACTTTCTGAGATATATTAGAGTGGTAATGAACCAGATGTTATCATTTAAGTTCTTTTAACATAATCAACTTGATTTTCAGTTAAAAAGGAACTTTCTAAAGATACACATGCATGAATAACTAACAAGTAATACTTGTGATATTATCTCTTGATTAACCCTTATTCAACACAACTTTTTCCAAGTCAAATATGTAAGCAAATACTCAAATGTATACATGATAGACACATGAGAGTATGCATGATTGAAAAGGAAAACATATTGATGCTTATGTAGTTTCTTATGCTCAAAGAAACCTTGATACAGATTTATCAACATATTTTGGGTCATGGTAATTACATATCTTGGGAAAAGGAAAAATGTGTCTTTAAAAATACTCTTATCATCAAACTCAAATCGACTTAGCAGATGAGATTTATAACTTGAATTTTAAATGAACTTATAACTCTTAAATAATCAATTAGATGCAAGATGCTTATTTACTGAGTGACGTATACTTGATCGGATTATGAATAACGTTGTGACATACTTGGCTGAGATGCATTGGTAACATATGTAATATTAATTGCCATACCCTATACGTTGACTTGGACTCGGTTGCATATGTATTTATTCTGAGCATTGTTCATGATTGATTCTTAATTTAAGTCTCATTAATGGAATGTGTTGAGTCAAGTATGCATTAAGACATGGATAAAGGAAATCATGAGCTTAAAACATTACTATGGTGTACCCCCATAGTGCATTTGCGGGCCTACTTGCGAAGTAAGGAAAGTGGAGCAAGTAAGGACTATCTGATGTACTAAGTGTTACACCATGGCACGAACCATGGAGAACAAAAGTATGAATGCTTATGTGTCTAAAAGAGAACTCACACCCCTTTACACTAAAATCAGTACCGATTTAGATTTAGTGATGAACTGTCGCATTTATACATCATAATGATGAATATTACTTATGACTAGTTGAGGTTCATGATTTATCGAGGTTCAATGATGGCTGATCGCATTATTTATGTTAGGTATGAGCTCATAGCCTAGGGGTTCCTGAGAGGTTAATGAACAAGTGGAAATAATCTTTGTTTCAAGAAAGTTTATGGTTTTGTGCCTGACACAACTTATGTTCACTTATTTCATGCATCCATGTAAGTATACAGGATTATGTTCATCCTTCTTCATGCATGCATATACTTATGAGATTATATTTCAATCTTTCATGCATGCTTGTGGCCTAAGTGTTATGTTTCTTCTTTCCAACCATGCATGCCCTCATGATAAGTACATTTTCATGTGAAACCATTATTATGCACATACATATCTAACTTGATGCATTCATGATCAAGACCCTATTAACATGAAATGTCCACTTGATAATAACGTTAAAACTCTAAAGTTGGACTACATTGTGCATGCACTTGTAACACCCTAAAAATTATTTAAAAATTAATTTGATCTTTATTAGTCGTAATTTCAAAAATTTGACAATTTAGCAAAGATGAGGGTGGCCCAACAAATGTATTAAAAAAAATTTGGGCCGAGGTGAATGGTAACCTTGCGAGCCCACAAGCCGTCCTAAGTCAAACCCTAGATTGGAACCAGAAAATGCCCATGACTGAGAAAAGAGAGGTTGAAGGTTAGAAATGATAAAGAATGAGAAGTTATACCTAGAATTAATTTTCGAGCAATGTTTGATTATCCTGATGTTTTGCCCGTTCAATAGAGTTTTGATGTGCAAGTTTTAACACCGTACAAGTTACTTGGTGACCAAGTGACCTTTGCCAACCACTTTATGCCAAGTGGATGGCAAGGATTGAAACTTGAAAAGTAAGTTTCAATCATGGCCTTTCATTTATTATATTTACTCGGGAGCCAATATCTTATCTATTTGGTGGAATTTCGATGTGTGATTTTAACACTTGAAAGCTATTTGCTCCCCAAGTTAAAGTGAGCCACTTATCTTGAGCCAAGTGGATGGACAAGATTCATTCTTTGACTATCCAATCAAATCCTAGCCATTCATATAATTTCTTTTCCTAAAAAGAAAGAAAATTACACTTTACCTACATAAATACTACATTTATATCAAGATATGCATAAAACCACCAACCTTATCACTCCATCATCATCAATTTCGGCCAGACCTCTTCAAGAACCCTTTCTCCATTGTTCTTCCTCTCAAACCTCTATTAACAAGCTTCAAGCTTCAAAAACCCTAGCTCAAAATCACTAAAACACCAAGATCCTTTTACAAAACTTGTTCTACTCCTCATAATCTATCAATCTAACCAATTAAAATCTTAAATCTCAATTAATCCTCACCTTGATACCTTACTTCCTCACTGATTTCATAAGGGTTTAGGTTTTATTTGGGAGCTTTGAAGTGGAAGGGATCAATCTTGGAGCAACTTGGAGCCAAGGATCCTTTAAACACCAAAAGTAGGGCATTTTAAACCTCTTTTAGTTCAAATTTGCTTTTCTAATTTGCTTACTGATTTGGCTAAATATTTTTTGTTTTATTGGTTGATGATATATAGATATTGATGTATGAATTTTTTGGAGTGTTTGGATGATGTTAGAAAACCCATTTTGGCAAAACAAGTTTTGAAGCATGTGCTGGAATTCTCTAATTTGTACTGTCAGGCTGATTCATGAATTTCTGATATATTTGTGGGAATTTTCATAGCTATAAAAATATATGTTTAAGATAACATCCTAAGGTAACTCTGAGAATTTTTGTTGAGCATAATAAAGATTCTAACTGCATGAAAAAAATCATGAACCAAGACTATATATATGCTGCTGAAATTTTAGTCTTGAAGCTGGAGATTTTGCTAATTTTTTTAACATAGCAAATGGTTGATTTTTCCTTTGAATTTTTTACAGAGTGTTGGAAACATCT
>JAMLFY010000005.1:2031206-2293206 GCA_030441495.1 Dalbergia oliveri | reverse complement strand
TTATGAGTGGACTTCAAGACCATAGACTTTCTCTTTTTCATAGTTTCACCATGAACCTCACAGGCAACAACTTTATGGGATTTAGAGACCTAATGAGAACATCCAAGCTAAGAGTTTGAAGATCTTTAGCTTCAATGATAGTTATGACCTTTGGAAGCCATTTTCCAGGAAGGCTCCTAAGACTTTCCTTACCATCTTAAAGTTTGAGTATCTTTTATCCAAACCTTTGAGTTAGTTCACACTGTGCATGAACCTGGTAGTCATGTCATCAATACTTTCTTATTCAGTCATTTTAAACATCTTTTATTGATGGACTAACATGCTAATTTTTGTCTCCTTGACTTGATCAGTTCCTTCATGTAGTATGTAGAGTCTATCCTAGATTTCTTTTGTTGTGTCACAAACAATGATTTTATCATATTCAGCTTTGCTAAGTGCACAAGTGAGTAGGTATTTTGCTTTGAAGTTAAGCTAAACTCTTACCTTGTGTTTCTCAGTCCACCTACTCCTAGGAACTTCTCTAGAAGTGGAGGGTATATCTTCACTTTCTTGAACTTCTTCCATAGGAACATAATCTCCTTCTTATATAATCTCCCATAAGTCAATACTTGTGTATTTAATAAATAGCTCCATTCTATTCTCTCAAGTAAGCATAGTCTCCATTTTAGCTCAAAAACCCTTCAGAAAGCTTTGTGGTAATATGTTTTGAGTGACAACAAAACCAATATGAAGAAAATACTTTGAAGAATAACTAAGGTTTATCTTGAGTTTCTTAGAGTCACGCAGGTTCTATCATTGGCATAATAAGGCTTATTTAAGCAAGAATAATTCCACTTTACATGTGCAAGCATACTTTATCTCATTTTATGAGATATGAACAAAATGAAAGTGATAATTATGTGCAAATGCGAGCTTAAAATTCCTAATGATTTGAAGAAAAGAAATTCAGTACAAGAAACCAAGATCTAGGACTTCAAGAAAGTAGGATGAGACTTCAGAAAGTACACCTGAAATGAAGATAACCATCAAACACTAAAGTCAAAGTGTTCTACTATCTTCAATCATCACACTCACAATATTTTGTTCATCAACAAGCCACGATTGAAGTCAAGAAAACCTAAGAATCATTAAGGAAATGATACCGTACATCAGAAAGCTCACTCATAGTGATCCTTGAGCTATACAAGAACTCGAGAAAATTTGAAATTCAAATTTGAATTTGAAAAGTGAAGCCCATTCCTAAACTGGCGTGTCATCTCTATTGCCACTGTGGTCAACTACCTCAGCTTCTAGAAGAAAAAGTTTAGAAATCACGTTCAGAAAGTAAGAGTAGTTTCTGAAGTAGCATCAAAAACACCAATCTTGCAACGCTTCTGCAATAGCTTTAACGCCAGAATTTCCCGTGTACAAATGATCGAAATGCCCTGAGGTCATTTTACCTGGAAAATGAGATCGTCGTCCCGACCATCCTCAAGGGATGTTTTGATGTTGATAGGGGATTATATATGTTATGTGCGAATAGGAGAATCTCATTTTTGAGTTCTGAGCGCGAAATTACCAAAATGCCCATGTGGCTTTTTAACCCGTTTTATGGTTGAGCCCGGACTTTACTAAAAGATTTTAAATGATGTTTATAAGTGGTCTTTGATGTTTGGTTGAGCAGGAAGGTCCGAGCAGTTTTAGTGTGAAATTACCATTTTGCCCCTAGAAGTGTCCAGTGAGCCTAATGACGTGATTAAGCAAACCTAAGCAATATTAGGCTCTAATCGAAGATTAATTTATTTCAATAATTAATCTAGAGTCAAAATAATTTATTAAGGTTAATTAGAACCTAAGATTGCTTAGATAAACTCTAATTGCATTCTTTAATTCAAGATTCCTAGTCATGGAATCTTGAATAGTGTTTTCTCTCTCCAATTCCTTAAATTAAGGAATTGTGTCATACCTCATTTGATTAAGAAAATGAATTTAATTTGTTAATCTAGTATGACCACTCCCTAATCAAGTCTTGAACCACCTTAATTAACCATTTTCTCACCTAAACACTTTCTTACAAACTCCTAATCAAAAGCTTAATCAAAGAAACACCTAAACACATCCTTAAACCACAATTACATGAGCAAATCATCATTTCCCCCCTTGGCTGAAATGTTGTCCAAATTCATGCTCTCCATTTGTGTCACATGTTGATTTTGTTTCACTCAAAGACCATACCTCAAGCCATGCTTTGAACCATACCTAGCCATGCTTTGAACCATACCTAACCATGCTTTCAACCATGCCTTTGAATGACAAGTTTTTGAAGATATTTTCCTTCCCCTTGGCCTTGAAAACTGTCAGCCCTCCCTCCCAAATCAGCCACAAAGTTTCATTTTTCTATAAATACCAAGCCTTAGAGAACTTGGTTACACTTTAGATCATTTGCCAAGTTCAAGCTTTGTTGCATTTTCTCTCTTTTCTTCTAACTTTCTCTTCGTCTTGTTCTTTTTCCTCCACCATCAAAGAAACCTTTCCACCACCACAAACCACCCTAAACAACCTTGAACCACCTCTCAAACACTTTATCTTTCCATTTCCAAGCTTGCTTTCTCAAGGAAAAATCATCTTCCTTGGTTTTCCTTCTTGGCCGAATCATCACTTCCATCAAGGAGGAGATTTTGTCTTCTCATTCCATCAAAAATCCAAGCCTTCTCATTTCTTTCAAGACTTCCTTAGGTAGGGGTTTTGTTTTCAAGTTTTGCTTGTTTTCCTTAAAGAAAGTTCTAGTTTTCTCTTGGTTCAAACTCCTTTCTTTCTTTCTTTTTCATTTTCGGCCAAGAGGCCATTTTATGAAAATAACATGAGCTTGATGATGAGGTTTCAAGATAATGACTTGTTGTTGTCATGTGAGAAACCTCTAAAGCTTGAAACAACTTGGTCTTGGACCATACATGCTTGTGTTTCTTTCTTTCCTTGGTTTCATTTTTAGTTCTTTCCTTTTCTTCCTTAAATGATTTCGGTTTCCTTTGCCTTGGTTTGAACAAAGTTTGCTAAAAATGTAAGGTAGATCACAAAAGTTTTGTTAAAGAAAATTAATCACATGTTTTCAAAGAGCTCTAAGCTTACCCTTGCCAACCTTAAAGTTGGTCGGCCGTTCTAAGAGTTTTACTCTAGATTGAAGCCCATGAGCAATAAAATAAAGAATATGACTTAGTTCTTGTAATTTTTTTTAGACAAAGTGTTGAACTTTGTGTCTATTTCTTAGGCTTGATGATGAAGTTCAAACCTTAAGACTTCTTTGAAGTTTAGGTGCTAAGAACTCTAAAGCTTGCCTTATGATACATAATGGGTTGAGGTTTTGTTCCTTTAAAGTCTTGCAAAGAGCTCTAGCTAAGATTTAAAATAAGATGCATTCATGTTTACTTTAATGCTTTGCATAACATGTTTATTTTCAAGTCATCACTAAACAACTTAAAGATTAAAACAAGAATGTGCATCCTCACTTAATAAATCTCAAAGACTACCTATTTCAACCTTAAAGTTGATTATTGATTTGGGGTAAATACCTCAAGAGGCCTAGAGAACTAAAATAAAAATTGAACCTTGCATCTCATGTTTACTTTCTTGCCTAGCATGTTTATATTCTATGCCATCACTTAAACTCCCAAGATAATAAAAAGGTGCATCTCATGTTTACTTTCTTGCCTAGCATGTTTATATTCTATGCCATCACTTAAACTCCCAAGATAATAAAAAGGTGCATCTCATGTTTACTTTATGTCTTCACTTTATTTTCTAATGAAGAATAAAAATGAGGTGCATAGCATGTTTAAGTTTATGTCATCACTTTAATGATCTAGAGCTCAAAGACTTGCCCAAGTATCCTATGTAAGGTTTTAAGAAAATGTTGGCGTTCTTAAAGAAGCCATTTCGGCCTTGTGGTGATGATGATGGACTTAGTATAAGTTCCTCTAAGCACAAGTGTCCATAGGTTATGCTTTGTAATTTGTCCAAGCTTAGGAGCACCTAAGCAACATTTTGCATAAAATTATATACTTTGAATCTATTTTATGAATAAGTCAATTTAGCTACTGACCTCATGCGTAAGTGCATGATTTTAATGAAAGGATTTGAGTTCTAAAAGAGTTTTGAATCCCTAGAATTATTCCAAGAGAAAACTAGCAACTTGTATGAATTTTAATTCATGAGATTATGTGATTTTATGGGCTTATGATTTCGATTTTGCCCTTCATGATTGGCTACTGTATAAATGTTGTTCTAAGGTGTTAGAATTTGTAAAATTATGTTTGAGTGGAGTAAGGATCGATTTAGAGAAGTTAGAAAAGAATAAGTAACTTGAAAGGATTAGAAATGAGATTTTCTAGAACACTTTAATGCATAAAAATGCAAATCTGTTCCAGCATGGTTAATTCAAGGATAAATGGTTCATAATCAGTAAAACATGTATAAAAACCCTTCATAAATGATTAGGTATTAATTACTAAGCTTAAGGAGGTGATAAGGACTTAAAATGGGAATTCTAGCACACTTAGATTCAAGAATTGTAAATTCTGGACTAGCATAATTAAACTTAAGGAATATGGTTTATAATTATTGGATATGTGTAGGAATCCCTCATAATTGGTTTAGGAGTTAATTATAGAGTCTTAGCGAAGACGAAACTTAAAAAGGGTTAAAGACGGAGATTCTAGGACCCATAACCAGAAGGCAAAATTCTGCCCAAAATAACTATTGTTGTTTGGTTATGTTATAAATCATAAACATTAGAGAAAATTATAGGTAATGATCCCTTAGGTGTAATAAAGACACCACGAGATAGGAGATGTGATGTAAGGATGAGATCGATGAGTATTGGTTGATGCATGTGAATGTTTTAAATACCGTGAATATGAGAATGTATGGATGTGTGGCATGTTGCTATGATGATGTGATACACTATGTTTAAATGCATGAAAATATGAGATATGAATAAAGGATATGTTATATGACGTATTATGGTTGTATGCTCATGTTGCATCCATACAAAATATGTTAAAGTGGAAATGATCCCATTATGACTTCCCGAGTTAAGGGTTGTATAGGTGATAGAGATATGATTCCCCCTCTTTATTTTCCCCATATGAATCTAGCGACGGCTAGTTAGGATGAGCTCATTCCTAGGCGATGGGTGTATTTGGAGTTTTGGTGGCTATGAGAAAATCACCGAGGCGACATGTTGGATGGATTTTGGTGGCTACGATGAGGGTGAAAAATTGGAAAAGGAAAAATAGAAAAAGTTATGAAAGAAACTCACGGAGTTCAAGTATGAAAAAGTAAAAGACACACATGCATATGTTTCGTTGATGCCTTGATTAAGTGATAAGTGTTATCGATGTGTCATGTCATGCTCAAGTATTGCCATGCATACATAAATTCTGCTGCATTCATACCATCAAGACTCATGCTAAAAAGAACCCACTTCGGATAATAAGATTTGAGAAATTAAAACTGAACCTATGCATGTATACCTCTTTTATAATGAAACCCAAAGTGGCTGGGCGACGACGATTGTAACACCCTAATAATTAACCTAATACACCTAGGTTGTATTTGATTAATTACTAGACTTTACTCTTTGCTTCAGTTCTTTAATCATACTTTGAAAATACTTAGTGAAATTACGAGCCATTTTTTTTTTTTAAAACATGATTGAAAACGTGAGCCGCGCATAACGTGAACGACTAGCGGAATATAAAAAGACATATCAGAAATTAAATACATCATATCACATTGGCTCCATCATATAACATCCATAATTACATAACACATAAATATTTTGCCTACCAACAGAGTTAGGCTAGGTGTAGGCAATCAAACAAAACATAAATAGTATATGGATGGAAGGACATCCATTAATGGCACCTAGTAATAACACTCCAAGGATAGGGATAGATATCTGAAATATACGAGTGAAACTAGCAGGATCAAGTTCAGCTACCAGGTGAAAGCCTCAATGTGATTCACGAACGCTTCCTTCTTTCTGAAGATGAGATGGAAAGAAAAATAGAGGGAGTGAGAAACTTATAAAAAGAATCTCAGTAGGGTACTCACCTCATGATGCATTGTGTCATCATCATCGTCCCCAGGAACCTCGAGTTTCATTATGAAATAGTGAGCATGCTAAGATTGATTTATTAAGTTCGAAAATATACTTTATCGAGGTTCGTCGTTTTAATCATGCGTCTTATAATGCATCATAAACTTAGCATGTCATGTTTATAATGAACTTTTCCTTTCACATATAATAACATAGTTATGCATAAAACCACATCATATTCCTCATCATCATATCATAAATACTATGCATAGAAGAACATCATATTTCTCATCATCATCTCATAAATACTATGCATAGAAGAACATCATAATCACATAATACGTTACTTAGTTCCTTAGGTGACTTAAAGTTACTTTCATCATCATTTTCCTGGGCCACCCTATACTCCACCCTTTTGGGAGTAATCTAGGTTATGAGCTCATACCTTACTAGTCGTCACTAGCATATACTTATCCCTTTTGATAAGTTAAAATCCCGACTCTACCCTTTTGAGAGAACGGGCTAGGGGCAAGAATCAACTTTCACCACCTATAGTCTGATGGGTCCAAAGGATCATTTCCTCATAAGTTTAAGTCACCATTAAGTCTTAGCATGTTATATCATAATCATCAAGATGCATGAACATTCTCATTGTTTGCAATAGCAACTATAACATGCAAGCCATGAAATCATTCAATAATATCAAATTCTCATAGGCATTACATCATCATATAACTGACATTCCAAAGCATCAAAAGATGTCATCTAAAATTCTCACAGTAAATCTCCCTTAAATAACCGAACTCTAAAATTGGGTAACCTTAATTATCAAACTAATTACTTATGCATCTAAGGGATTTATTACCATCAATTATAAGCCTTAAGAACATTATTAGACTATATGGGGTATCATAGACAGTAAGTTGTTCTTAAGGTTTTAATATGCTAGAAGTTACGTTTTTAACCCTTTCTCGTTACCGGTTTTCCATGATGCTAAAATTAATTACTAAACCAATTATGAATCATTGTCCCTTATCTAAACATAATAAAATCTGGTTCTTAAGGCCACTAAAGGTTCTGGAAGAATGCATAAATTTCATTGTCTAGAGTTCTAGAAATCTTGCTTTACGTTGTTTTATATAGCTAGTTTCTCTTCTAACTTGCATATAATTGTTCCCTCATCAATAAACATAATAATCACAACTTTAAACATATTAAATCATCATCATACATTGGTAATAAACTCAGATTAGTGGCTGAATCATGAACCTATCATAATCACATTTTTAAGTGTACATGGAATACTAGTTTCTTGTAAAGTCTTTGCAAAGCTTCAAAACTCCTTTAGTAACTAATTCTTTTTGTTAAACTTTAAAGAAATTATAAGACTTTAAGCCTCCATAATCATGAGACCGATTTATACATTGAAAGAATGTTCATGATTAGAATTTTCACTTAAGATAAAAGGAGCAAGTCTTGAGCTTTAGAGATTTAGTGATAACTAGAATTATAAACATGCTATGCAACCCATTTTAATCTTTTCTTTATAAGGTGATAACTTGGAAATATAAACATGATGCAAGAAACTGGAGCGGCGGTAGTCCGCACTGAACCAGTGGAGGAGAAGAGATCTTAGAAGGGAGCGGCGGTAGTCGCACTGGACCGGTGAAGGGAGAAGAGAACTCTTATTACATCTTATTAAGCTCCAAACTCAAGACTTCTTAAAGAATAAATTCTTTGACTCCAATAATCTTAAGGAAATATGCATCCTTAGGATACTACCATTTTCCAACTTTGCTTGTGATACTTGGGCAAGTCTTTGAGCTCTAGGATCTTTAGGTGATGACATAAAATAAACATGTCATGCATTGATTCTTTTAGCCATTATAAAATAAAGTGAGAGCATAAAATAAATATGAGATGCAACTTCTTTATTATCTTTAGAGATTAAGTGACAACTTGAAACATAAACATGAAATGCAAGCTTGGAAATTTAAACATGAATATGCAAGTTCATTTATTCATTCTTGAGAATTTAGTGATGACATAGAAAGTAAACATGGTTATGCAAGGCATAAACTTAAACATGGATGCAAGTTCATTTTATTTCTTTACTAGAGCTCCTCCAAGACTTTTAGGAAATATAAATCAACCCAATATATCTTAGCAAGACAAAGTGAAAAATACATCTTTCAAGTTCTAAACTCAAGATCTTTATTTTTACATCATAAAAACATCATTCTTTAAAGTTTTGCATCAAGTGGAATTTTCAAGCTTTAGAGGCCTAACTTGTGATGGATTTACAACCAACACTCAAGGTCCTCATCATCAAGCTATCATCATCCCCATATAGGCCTTATGGCCGAAATATTAAAGAAAAGAAAGAAGAAAACCAATTGGAAAAGCTAGAAAAAGTCCATGAAATCATCATTTTGAACCAAGAACAACACTTAGCAAAACATAGAAATAAACTTAAAAACAACTCCCTACCTAATTTGATTTGAAGGAAAGGAAGAGAACTTGGTTTCTTTGAGTGAAATGAAAGAAAATCTCCTTGAAAAGTTGAAGAAGAATTTCGGCCAAGGGAAGGAAGAAAGAAAGTTTTTGAGCTTTGGAAAAACTTGAAATTGTGCAATTATGAGCAAGGCTTCTAAGACTCCTTAAGCATGCCTATTTATAGAGATTTTAGAGCTCATGAATGGACAAATGGAGGAGGCATGGGTGGCTGATTTTGAGGGGGAACAAAGGGAGGAAATTCATATTTTTGTTTAATGCATGTTTTATGCCATGTTTTAGGAATTTTTTGTTTTTTTCTTTACATGAAGCTTTGTGCCAAATTTGCCAAATAATCTAATGCATGGAGGCCATATAATTACAGCCCAAGGAGGAGGAAATTTGTGTGTTCCATGTATTATTTAGGTGTAGGTAAGGTATTCTTGCAAATTAGAGAATTTGCAATTAAGGATTTAGGTGAATTAGTAAGCAATTTGGGTGTTTTTAAGCAATTTTAGGTTCTAATCAATCTAAATAAATAATTTTGACTCTAGATTAGTAATTAGAATTTAATAAGCTTTAATTTGAGCCTAATATTGCTTAGGTTTCATTAGACAAATCAAAAATCTCAAAAATTGCAAAACTACAAAGACGGGGCAAAATGGTCATTTTACTTAAAAATTGCCCGAGGCCACCCGAGCTTAACCAATGGTTAATCATAACTTAAAAACATGTTTTAAAACATTTTAGTGAGGTTCGGGCTTAGTCGGCATGCAAATCGGAGTTAAAACGCCACAAGGGCATTTTGGTCATTTCGCACGTCGGAGCTCAAAATTAGGATTCTTCTCCTCTATTAACACACATAACACAAACAATCCCTTATTATCATCAAAACATCCCCTTGAGGATGGGTGGGGCCCACGATTCTCATTTCTGAGTAAAATAACCTCAGGGCATTTTGGTCATTTTACACGTCAGAAAATCGGGGTTTGCAATACTTGCACGAATTGCTCCTAACTTCTCTTCTAACGTTATATTCCTTTATTAAGGATTGTTTGGTCTCAAATTTTATATAATATTTACCTACGGTAATTCGGTAATTCCTAATGACGTAAAAATTACAGTAAAAATTAGGGCGTTACATTACTCCCCTCCTTAAAAAGAATTTCGCCCTCAAAATTCATTACCTAGAGGCTCGACCTGTGCTTGCATATCTGATTCCAACTCCTATGTAACTTCTTCGGTTTCACCTCGTCCCCATGCTACTTTGACTATCCACCTTGTTCCTTAATTGCTTAACTCCTCGGTCAACGATTCGTGGGTGGTAAGTAAACGTTAGGTCATCTCTTAATTGTACATGTTCTGGCTCTAGTACATGACTTGGGTCAGAATGATATTTCCTTAACTGGGAGACATGGAAAACATCATGATGGTTGGAAGACTCGGGGGTAGGGCTATACGTAGGCTAGATCCTATTTTGCTAAGGATTTCAAACGGACCAAGAAATCTGGGGCTCAATTTCTTTACTTTCATTGCTCGGCCTATGCCTGTGGTGGGTGATTCTAGGAACACATGGTCCCCTTCTTGAAAATCTAGCGGTTTTCGCCGCTTGTCCGCATAGTTTTCTGTCGACTTTGAGCGTGAGAATCTTATCCCTAATCTTCTTGATTTGTTCCGTCGTTTCCTCACAATATCAGGTAGAGTAAACTCTGCTCTGGGTTCATACCAACACAAGGGAGATTGACATTTCCGTCCATAGAGGGCCTCGTATGGTGCCATACCGATACTTGCATGATAACTGTTGTTGTATGCAAATTCAATAAATGACAGGTACTTATCCCAATTCCCTTTGATCTAAAACACATGCCCTCAACATGTCCTCCAAAGTTTGGATAGTTCTTTCAGATTGACCGTCCGTTTGGGGGTGATAAGCCGTGTCAACAAGCTTTGAACCAAGCGCCTTCTGAAAAGCTCCCCAAAATCGTTACGTAAATAAGATCCTAATTAGATTATCATCGACCCCATGTAATCTTACTATCTCCTGAATATATAACTGTGCTAACCTATCCAAGGAATAAGTCACCTTAATAGGTAAAAAGTGGGCTGATTTAGTCAACCGATCCACAATTACCCATATGGCGTCATGATTTGCTTGGGTCCTCGTAGTCCAGTTACAAAGTCCATGGAGACACTATCCCACTTCCATTCGGGGATTGACAAAGGTTGCAACATTCCGGAAGGTTTTTGGTGTTCAATCTTCACCTTTTGACACACCAAGCACTTACTCACCCATGTGCACACATCCTTCTTCAATCCTAGCCACCAAAACATCTTCCTCAAATCTTGATACATCTTGGTTGCACGGGATGAAGGGTAAAATGGCTCTTATGGGCTTCCTCCAAAATATCCTTTCGAGGTCACCACTAGCAGGTACACATATACGACCTTCAAACCTCCACAAACTATCATTCCCTTGGGTAAAACCTTTCAACTTATTAGTTCTTCCTGCCTCTAAGGTTTCTTGAAATTCCGTATCTTTCCTTTGGGCTTGAGCAATTCTTTCCTTGAATTCACTTGTCACATTAAGGTGGCAAGCTCTTATGCCCTGAGTGGTCAAGGTCATTTCTAGGTTGAGGTCTCTAAATTGCTCAATTAACTCAATCTCTTTCACCATCAACAGGACACTTGTAAGGATTTCCTACTTAGGGCATAGTTACAACATTAGCTTTACCTGGATGATAGTTTAACCCGAAATCATAATCTTTTAAAAACTCCATCCACCTTCTTTGCCTCATGTTTAGCTCTTTTTTATCAAAGAGATATTTCAAACTCTTGTGATCGGAAAACACCTCAAACCTCACTTCGTATAAATGGTGTCTCCAAATCTTTAGAGCAAACACGACAGTGGCTAACTCAAGGTCATGGGTGGGGTAATTTGCCTCATGTGGCTTGAGTTGCCTCGATGCATAGGCCACCACCTGCCTATCTTGCATCAGTACACAACCCAAACCCTTACTTGAAGCATCACAGTATACTTCGAAAGGCACATTAGGTTGGGTAATACCAAAACGAGGTTGAGGTTAGCTTGTGTTTTAGCTCTTGAAAGCTCTTTTCACACTCTAGGGTCCATGAAAAAGGGGTGTTTTTCCTAGTAGCTGGTCAGAGGTAGGGAAATTTGGGAAAATCCGTTGATAAACCGACGGTAATAACCGGCTAAACCCAAAAAGCTCCTTACTTCATTCCTGTGGTTGGTCTTTCCCAGTCACGACCGTTTCAACCTTACTAGGATCTATAGCAATTCCTCTCTTAGACACTACATGCCCTAAAAATTTCACCTCATCCAACCAGAATTCACACTTAAAAAGCTTGGCATATAGTTTCTTTTCCTTCAAGATCTCTAGTACTATGGTTAGGTGATGTTCATGCTCCTCATGGGTCTTAGAGTAGATGAGAATATCATCTATGAAGACAACCACAAACTAATCTAAATAGGGTCTAAAGATCCTATTCATGTAATCCATAAAAATTGCCGGAGCATTGGTTAATCCAAAGGACATTACTCCAAACTCAAAATGGCCGTGTCGAGTGTGAAAGGCCGTTTTCGGTATATCTTCATCTCTTACTCTAATCTTGGTGGTAACCTGACCTCAAATCAATCTTAGAAAACACGACTGCACCTTTAAGCTCGTCCATCAAGTCATATATCCTAGGCAAAGGGTATTGTTCTTCACTGTCACTTTATTCAATTGCCTATAATCAACACACATCCTCATACTCCCATCCTTTTTCTTCACAAACAACACAGGGCTCCCCAAGGTGATGCACTAGGCCTAACAAACTTTTTCTCCAATAAATCTTCCAATTGAGCTTTCAACTCAGTCAACTCTAATGGGGACATCCTGTATGGGGCTATGGATATGGGTCCTCACCAGAAGCAATTCTATGGAAAACTCTATCTCTCTCTTGGGGGAAACTCTGGTATCTCATTTGAAAATACTTCGGGATAATTCCTTACTATCGGTATCTCATCGATACTTTACTCAAAGTCTACATTACTAGCGGCTAAGAAAATATAATCTTTAGTCTTACCCTTACCACAGTCCATTTCCACAATAGTTATGTCAGGCTTATGGGTTTCTTTTACTTACGGTAATTCGGTAATTCCTAATGATAGTAAAAATTACAGTAAAAATTGGGGCGTTGCAACGATGACACTTGTGTTAAAGTCGGGGAGCCCTCCTGAGAATCTTGTATAAGTATTCTCACCCCTTTTGTCTTTCCTCCCGTGTTGTCTCCAACGGATTGATGCAGATGTTCGTGATTTACCTTGAAGCACAAGTGTAGGAGCTACGCACATCGGTAAGAGGGCGCAATGGAAGCTTGAAGACTAGCCTAGCCCGTTTATAATTATGTTTAGCGTTAGTTAACCCTGCCTGATGTATTTAGTATCTTGAGGTGTCCTTATATTCATAAGGGCATCGTTGTTTTGTTATGATTATAATATAATACTACAAGTAATGTTGTGTTTATCCTATGGTTTATTTATGATAGTTATGGTGATGTATACTTGGTTGTTATGTTTCTTGTTTAGTAGTCGATCCTTATGCGTATGCACGGCTCGCATTTTAAGTCTTAAGTTCAAAAAGAAAAATTTAGTCATATTTTTAGTACTCATATTTTAAAGAAAGCCAATTCAAGTTCTGAAACGAAGACGTAACCGCTAATAACTAGCCGAATATGACTCAAGCATATTAGGTGAAAGTTAGGGTGTTACAATAGCTCTCAAATGGATAAGCTACTCTTCTAGATGCTTTCTAGAGACACAAATGGATGATCAATACATGTCACATAGAGATCTGATCAAGGACAATGGTCATAAGGAAGACCATCTATAAATGGAGATCCTGTGCTTTTAAAGATTTAGGATTGATGCTGCACAAAGAGCCAAAACTTTGTGAAAATTTCTCCATCTGCTTGTAAAGTTTATTACATTTAGTAATCATTTTCTTTGGTTGTAAAAATATTCTTTCTACATTCCTTCAATGGTCATCATTGTTCCAAGGAAGAATACTTAGAAAGAAGTCATTCAAGTGTTTCTCAGATCTTTCTTTGTAAATCTTTAAGAAACATGAGTGTAGCTTAGGTTGAGTTATAAACCCAAACACAAACTTTTGTATCCTCAATTCAGTCATGATTAGTGTGAGCTTAGCTTGGAGAGGCCAGTCAAAGACTTCTTACAATGTGACAGTAAAGGTGTTTTATTAGTCTTGATTTAGCTTGGAAAGCTGGTCAAAGACTACTTGGTTCAGCTTGAAAAGGCTGGTGAATAACTACTTCATTTGTGACAGTAGGGTTCTCTCCTGGTTAGTAGTAAGAGCTTGGGAAGGCTATTGTAAAGACTATCCTTGTTCTTTCTCTAGTTCTAGAAAGGTTTAGTAGAATTCAAATTGTTGAGAATTAGATATTAGGTTCATCGAACTAGTATAAAACTCTTGCGTAATATCTCTTTTCTCCTTCATCTCTTATTTCATTTCTATTCGATTTATTTACTGTGTTAGTTCTGGAAAACTTTTTTTCATGCGTTTATTTCATATTCAGTTTAGAAAGTTCACTTTCTGAAGTCACTAACATTGTTTCCGCTGCACTTTCAAGCTCACAACCTTATAGTACTTTGATAAAGATTTTTAAGACCTAAGAAGGGAAATAAAAGACACACACACACACACACACGACTCAACCCCCCTTTTGTGTGCATTTTTACCTACAAGTGGCATTAGAGCTTGGCCTCTAAGGAGTTAAGCATTCTAACGATTTAAAGGACAAATATTTGAAGGACGGATGGCACAGAATATTCATATAGCAGAAGGACACTCTATTAATAGACCGCCATTCTTTGATGGTGGGGATTATGCCTATTGGAGAGATCGAATGGAGTTTTTAATAAAATACACAAGTCTTGACTTGTGGGAGATAATACAAGAATGAGATTTTGTTCCAAGGGAGGAAGTTCTAGGAACAGATGATGCACCCTCAACTTCAAGAGAAATCCCTCAGAGTAGGTGGACAGAGCAATACAAGGCCAGAGTTCAATTGAACTCAAAAGCTAAGTTCCCACTCACGAGTGCACTAAGCAAAGCTGAATATGACAAAATCATTCTTGTGACATAGCAAAGGTGTAACACCCTTCACACCATAAGGCTATGCTTAAGCCATAACCTTATAATGAGCAGTTGTTACTTGTTTTCTTGACTTGACCTTTGGGGAGTATATATATATATATATTACATATGAGCCTTCTTTTCTTGAACGCATAAAACGCTTTCTCTCTAAGATGTTAAATTTGAACATAAATAATTTATCAAAAACACATAATTGTATTATCCAACAACAAAGCAATAGCTTATAAAACTTTGACAAACCCTTATCCTGGTTACAGAACCCTCTAGTCTAGGTAGGGTACTACTCAACATTCACTAAAAAGAAAATAAAATGAACTGACTAAATTCTCTATCATTGGTTCTTCAAACTCTAGCCAGTACTAGTTGAGAATTTCCACAACATAATCATCAACATAGCAATCTATAAAAATATGATAACGCAGAATGAGAATCAAAGTTCCCAGTAGGAAAAATACTAGTGTACTACAAAGTGATATCTGAAATAACATTAAAAGAATTAAAGTATCTTTACTTTCTTTTGAAATATCAAGCTTGCTTATTCACTTTACTTATTAAATATAGTATGATGAGTACACTTATGTTTGAGAATAAAAGATCAAAGGATTCGTAAGATAATTGCTCGGTATTCTAATTGTTTACATAATAATTAGTTTGTTTGTTTCATTACCTCTTTGACATAATCTTATTATGAACTTTAAGCTTGAGAATAGAGCTCATAGAATTCCTGATATACTTCTCATCTGATGTATTTCTAGCTGTGTTACACATCATGTTACACTATGATATAGTTCACTTGTTGTAGTACCTCGCACTACAACCTGATATAGATCATTCTATGAATCCATGAGCTTATAATCAAGCAATTGATTTGTAGTTAATATCATTATTTTCTGTGGCTTCACTTGGTTAGCTACTTTAAACTTAATGATAGAACTCATAGGACTCTTCTGATATACTTCTGTGGATTGTACTGTCAATGATGTAACGTCGTCACGTTACAACCTGATATAGTTCACTAGATGGAGTACGTCTACTACATCTCATCTGAATAGCCCTACAATTCTTTCTCATACATCCCTTTCTCAAAACGATGTAACGCGTCGCGTTACAACCTTATATAGTTCCAAGGGCGTAGCACATCTACTACTACCCGTGAATCCATGAGCTTACCATTAAGCAATTAACATTACATATGACGTATTTCTTTGGTTTTCTTTCTTCGTTTGGAGCTCTATCATGTAGTTAGGGAATTTCTCAATTATAAAGTAAAATCTCTTCTTAAAAGTTCCATATCTCATACTTCTACTCTGAGATTTTCTTTGTTAAGTCTCTTGAATTCCTGAGACTTTCCTCTCTTGAAAATCTCTTGAATTTCTTATGAGATATTCTCTTTAGATCTTCTGAATTCTTATGAGATTTTCTATTCAAACTCTTCTTGAAACCTTATGAGATATTCTCTTCAAAAATCTCTTGGATTCTTATGAGATTTATCTGTAAATCTCCTGAACTTTTTATGAGATTTTCTTAAAGAAACAGTTCAACATTTACGAGATTTTCATAAAATCTATTAGACTATTATGAGATTTCTACTAAAAGTCTATTAACTGATGAGCTTTTCTATAAAATTTGTTGTTCTGAAGAGATTTCTCAAAATTGCTAATCTTCTACGAGATTTCTTCAGTAGAATCTTATAGAATTTCTTACATTATAATTCTTAAATCTTTCAGAAATTAAACCAAGTGTATTGCTTAGATTTCAGAGTTTTTCTTCTATGGATCAAAATCTCATCGTTTTTCACGAAACTTTAGCATCATACTTCAAAATTCTAGTCTTGCAGATTTTTAGAAAATATTTCTGGTTATGTTCTTGAAAAATTTCCAGATTTCTCATTCTCTTTAACTAATCAAAAATCTCTTCATTTACATAGTTAAATCTCTTATATCAATTACTCAATTCATAAAGCTTTCAAACATAGCACCCTTTTACATCTACCAAGTTCATGCATAAGCAATCTTGAGACAATTTTAGATTTCACAACATAAATTTCAAGCACATATCAAGAGTTTATATTAGCAAAATAGCCAAACAATCACAAGGCAATAAACTAGAATTTTTCCTACCTTTTATCCAAGCATTTTGCTAAACTTTCTCTAGCTTTTCCTCTTCTAACTAAAGCTCCAAACCCATGTTCCAGCCACTAGATATGCTGCTGTTTGGACATTTTTGAATTGGAAAAACAAGGTTTTGGCAAGACTATGATGTAGAGGAAGTGTTCTTGAACAAGTTTAAGTGTTTATCTAGGCATAACCTTCAAGAACATGGAGCTTTCATGGAGTTTGGAAAGGAAAGAAATGAAAAAGAATGAAGAAAAGAGAACATGAGGTTCTGTGAGAACCCGAGAAGAAATGTCATTTTCCCTTTTCTTTTTCCTTTATATAAAAACCAACTTGGGGGCCAAGTAATAGGTACACCTATTATTGGATCGATTTGTCTTGTTTTTGTATTGAAAATATCTATATTTGTTTAATTGTCATAAGTAAAAATTATTTGGGATCTGATAATATAAATTATTTTTACAAGACTAAGCATTTTGGTGTACTAGTTATTACCACTTCGGTGTATCAATTATTACTATTTTGATACCGATCAATACCTAAACAATTTTACTTGGTTAAAAATATTTATTTAACTTTATCATTATTTTTTCCAATGTCCTTATACCAATTATATGTTTTATTCTATTTCTCTATTAAAATATTATTATGTTAATTTTTAGTAATATTAAATTAATTTTCATTTTTTTTTACAAACTCCTCATATTATTCTAATCATAACTGTCACTGTAAGAATTTTCAAAATCCCTATAGATTATTCACAATTAATTATTTCATCACAATAATACTAAAAATCGGTCGTTACAAAAGGAAATATAGGCAGGCTGCACATGTTACACAAAGGCACTGATCAAGTGAAAGACACAAAGTTTAGTATGCTGGTTCATCAATATGAGATGTTCAAAATGACAAATCAAGAAAATATTGATGAAATGACCACAAGATTTATGCATATCATAAACTAACTAAAGTGGTCAGGCAAAAGATACTCTAACTCTGAAATGGCTAGAAAAATCTTAAGAAGCCTCCTGCCAAATGATTGCCTAAGGTCATAACCATTCCTGAGGCAAAGGACCTTCAAACTCTTGGCCTGAATGCACTCATTGGGTCACTTAAAACTCATGAGGTATTGCTCTCTAAAATGCATGGTGAATCCACCAAGAAAAGCAAGTCCATGGCCTTAAAGTCGTCTCATCAAAAGGCAAGCAAATCTAAAGCAATGAAAGTTGCTGAAACCTTTGATGAAGAGGAAGAAACCGATGATAAGAAAGATGAAGAAGATGGAAACTAGATTTCCATCCTAGTAAGGAAGATGTCCAAGGTCTAAAGATGCAAGATGAAGAGAAGAAGGGACATCAATCTCAGGAAAGATAGAAAAGGCAAGGTGAAGCTTGAAAGTATCACTTACTATAATTGTGAGGAAAAAGTACACTTCAAACTAGAATGTCCTAAACTCAAAGGCCCATGAAGAAGTTTGTGCCCAGGAAGAAAGAAATCCTGGCCACCTAGAGTGAATTGAGGAAGAAAAAGAAGGAAAGAAGATCAGAGAAGATAGATGTTGCGAACCTATGCTTCATGGTAGGCTACTCATCAAAAAGTGAACTAATCGTTCCTATGATGAACTGTTATCCTTATATGAATAGTTGCTAGAAAATTCTCAAACTCTTTCTTCTCATTATCTAAACCTGAAAAAGGAACATGAAAAGATGTTAAAACTTAAAACGGCAAGACAAAAGCTGAGAATCTAAGGCTTGAAAAAGAAGAACAAAAGGGAGAAAACAAGATTCTAAATATAAAATTCAATGCCTTAGAATATGAAGTTGCAAGCAAAAGTGAAATACTCAGAAGGTTATTTCTAAGCTTGAAAGAACTTCAAAGCTTCTTAAATATAACCTAGAAAAAATGGTGAAAGGGTCAAAAAATCTTGATCTGATGCTTGGAGGTCAACGCCATATTTTAAAAAGGCTAGGATATGAAGAAGAATTTGATGAGAAAGGAAAACCAACTCTCCCCAAGAAAGTAGAACAAGGTTTCTTGTACTTTCTATTTTAATAAGGGACATCCACCTGACAAATGCTTCATGAAAAAGAAGTCTGTAAAAAAAGTTAGAAGACCTTCGTATGAAAAGACTAACTTAAGAGGACCCAAGAATATCTAAGTACCTAAAATAAAAATTGTGGTTGTTGCAGGTCTCTCTTAATATATATGGAACATGACAATCAAAAGTACATGGACGTGGCTGCTTGAGGCACATGTTTAGATCTAGAAGGTGGTTTAGAAATCTATGACCTAAAAGCTCTAGATCAGTAAAGTTTGCTGATGGAGGTAAGGCTAAGGTCAGGGTATAGGAAATATTGGTAAGGATGATTCTCACCAGAATTTCTGATGTCTTGTTTGTTGATGATCTGGCTCACAACTTATAAAGTAGTAGCCAATTTTGTGACCAAGGTTTTAATGTCATCGTTAATGCTCATGCATGTAAAATAGTTAGTCCTACTTCAGACAAGTTATTCTATTTGGTAAGAGGCATGATAACACGTATGTGTTATTCTTAGATGATCTGAGAGATCAAGATGTAAAATATCTCACATCCTTCACGGATGATAACTGATTATGGCACAAGAAGTTTGGGCATGCTTATATGAAGCTCATTTATGAGCTCTCTCAAAAAAAGCTCGTTAAAAGCCTACCAAAAATCAAATTTGACAAGGACTCAACTTGTGATTTCTATGAAAAAAGTTAGCAAACCAAAGCTTTTTTCCATAATAAGCATATGGTGTCAACCACTAGACCACTTAAGCTTATATACATGGATCTCTTTGGACCAACCAAGACTACAAGTCTTCCTGGAAAGAGATATTGTCTTGTCATTGTGGATGACTACTCTAGATTTACATGGGTTATCTTTCTAGCTTTTAAGGATAAGGTATTTGAAAGGTTCAAAGTTTTTGCAAAATGCATTTGCATAGAAAAAGATTCCCAAATCAGCTCTCATCAGATCATGGAGGAGCATTTGAGAATCATGTTTTTGAAGAGTTTTGTGAAAACCATGGCATCCTTCACGAGTTTCTGCACTTAGAACTCTCCAATAAAATGGGGTTGCTAGAGGAAAAAAGAAACTCAGGAAATGGCTAGAACAATGCTTAAGTGGTTTATCTAAAGGTTTTTGGGCAGATGTAGTAAACACCTCATGCTATATACAAAACGAATCTTTCTAAGGCCAATCTTCATGAAAACTCCCTACGAGCTATGGAAGAGTAGGAAACCCAACATTTCATATTTTCACATTTTTGGCTCATCATGTTTTATCCTTAACACCAGGGACAAACTTGCAAAGTTTGATCCTAAATCTGATGATGGTTTTTTCCTAGGATACTCTTCTGTCTCTAAAGGTTCCAGAGTGTATAATAAGAGAACGACATGCGTTGAAGAGACTATTCACATCAAATTTAAGGAGCTCAAGAAGGACTTTGCTGATGATCTCAAAGAACTAGAAGAGAGTCTTGAAAGAGGAAGTCTAAAGGAAACTTTTGATAACAAGAAGATTAAAGACAAACCTTCAGAAAGTAAGCTCCAAAACATAAGCACTTCAAAAAGCTTGCTCAAAACTCCAAAGCAATCAGAAAGTAGCATTTCTGAACACGAAGAAAAGCAATTTGAAGATGAAGGAGAAGCTGAAGACCTTCAAAGCTATAGAAACTACAAGGGAGTTCTGATTTAAAGGCAATTTCTCAAAACATAGTTCTTGGAGACATTTCCAAGGATATGGGAACAGATCATCCCTTAGAAATATGTCAAATTGTGATTTTATCTCCACCATCGAACCTGAATGCATTGATGAAGTTTTGAGTGATTGGGTGGATGCTATGCAAAAAGAACTGGACCAATTTGAGAAAAGCAAAGTCTGGACCCTTGTTGAAAGACCAAAAGGCAAGACCATCATTAGTACAAGAGTGGGTATTCAGGAATAAGCTTAATGAAGTAGGCAAAGTCATTAGGAAAAGCAAGATTGGTTACATAAGGTTATAATCAACAAGAGAGAATTGATTATGATGAACCCTTTGCACCACTAGCTAGGCTTGAAGCCATAAGAATGCTACTTGCTTTTGCTGCCTTCAAGGGATTCATTATCTACCAAATAGATGATAAGTCTGCATTTCTAAATGGATTCCTCTCTAAGGAAGTTTATGTAAAGTAGCCTCCTGGTTTTGAGAATGAAGACCTTCTTAACCATGTCTTCAAGCTAATGAAGGCTCTCTATGGTTTGAAACAAGCTCCTTGAGCTTGGTATGATAGACTAAGTACCTTCTTGCTAAGGAATGGGTTCAAGAGAGGTCAAGTTGATACTACTCTTTTTACTCTTGAACAAGATAATAACTTTCTGATTATCCAAATATATGTTGATGACATTATATTTGGCGTTATGAGCATTCTCTCTATGAAAAGTTTTCAAAATTAATGCAAAGTGAATTTGAGATGAGTATGATAGGTGAACTAAAATTCTTCCTTGGTTTGCGAATAAAACAACAAAAGGAAGGAACCTTGATCCATCAAGAAAAATATACAAAGGAGCTTTTGAAGAAATTTAATATAGATCAAGCTAAACCAATGAGCACCCATGCATCCATCTCAAATCATTGATGCTGATGAGAATGGTGAAAATGTTTCATAAAGTAATTATCGTGGAATGATTAGTTCACTCCTGTACCTTAAGCTAATAGACCAACATTCAATTAAGTATGGAATTTATGCTAGATTTCAATCTAACCTAAAGCAATCACACTTAAATATTGTTAAGAGAATTCTTCGATATTTATCAAGTACTACTAATGTTAGCTTGTGGTATGAGAAAGGTACTTCTTGTGAGATTATAGGTTATTGTGATGTCACTTCCTGGAGATAGAGTTAAGAGAAAAAGCACCAATGGTTGCTGTTTCTTTGGAAAAAGTCTGATCACATAGTCATGTAAAAGGCATAACACAATTGCTCTCTACTACTAAGGCTGAATATGTAGTGCTATAAATTGTCGTAGCCAGATGCTATGGATAAGGAACCAGCTAGAAAATTATCACTTGAGATATTCCAAAATCCCTATCTAGTGTGATAATATTAGTGCTATTAATCTTGCTAAAAATCCTATGCAGTACTCTAGATCCAAGCACATTGATGTTAAACATCATTTTATCCATGATCATGTTCAAAAAGGAGATGTTAAGTTAATGTTTGTGAATACGAAAACCAAGTGTCAGATATATTCACAAAGCCATTAGCTGAAGATCAATTTTTTGCTTTGAAAAAGCTTTTAAACTTAAGCATTTTTTAAATCTATATAAGCATTCATGCACAAATCATCTCAAGATACTCTCTCTCTCTCCATAACTCTCAACCTGAAGCCCAAAAGAATAAAATCAGTTTGCAAGACCATGTATCAAATTGAATATCAAAATTCCTATCTACAAGTTCAAAAAGAAGATTGGTTGATCAAAAAGAAGATCGATGGCCAAAAAGAAAAGATAAGGATCAGAAAATGAAGAATATATAGGGTCATAGGATTCTGTATATGAAGATGAGCTTATGTTGGGTATGTTGTGAGTCTCTAATGAGTCAAAAAGTGAATAGTGAAGCTCAGAAAGAAAGCCCTTCAGAAAGTTCTCTCAAGAGTCAGAAACCACTATTTCTGAATAATGATGAAAAAGGCGGGATAATTCCTATTTTTTTGAGTTTTCTCTTATCCACGTCACTTCACCTTAAGTCAATCACATCACATCACTTAAATAACCCATTCTCCTCACACATAACCTTTTTCTACCTTCATATTCATCCTCAAACACCATACCTCAACTATTTCATCTCCTTTCTTACTCCTCTCTATAACCGCAACCTTCTCCTGTCAAACCCATATATCCTACAATGGAGCCACTTTCTACCTTGCTCCCATTCTCACCCAAAATATTTTCTCTTTACCAATGGATAAAGGAAAACATTATTCCAGTTACATTGCTAACATGGGAACACTTCTCATGTTTGATGAACCTCACCACTAGTAACACTACACTGACTACTTTTCTCGCGGCCTGTAGCCCCTGGGAAAAGGCTTAGACAGGAAATGATGGCTCAAGTTCTCACCCTTCTAGAGGTCATCTCCTTCCAAGGATAGGAAGGGTTTCTAAGCTTCTCCAATCGGTCTTCACTGGATGGTCACCACTTTCTATTCCAGTTGGTCTAGGTATCCGACTCCTGACCACTTATATCAAAGGCATTGATATGTAGCTGAGCATAACTGACCTCTCAAACATCATCCATGCTCCCAATGAATGCGTTAGGTGCGCATTTGAGGAGAACTAGTTTATAACCCTGGGTGTCACAGCAGAGAGGTATCAGAATGCTTCACGGACTCTCTTAGACATCAACCTTAGGAGATAACCACTACTATGTTAAATTCCAAAGCTCGTCAAATCTTCACCCTAATCCAGTTTCTCTTTTTCCATGCCTGGGAAGCATGCATCTCCTGGTTGGGATAGCTGGATGCTATTGTTTTGTTGGCAAAAAGAAAGGTAAACTTGACCAGACTAATCTTTGACTACATGCGTGCCATCTCTCCAAAAAAAAAAAGGAAGAAATGCTGATGTTCCTTATGGGATTCTGACCAAGATCTTCGAATACTCGCATTACCCACTAGCAAACAAGTGGTACGAGTATATGGAAGGTACTATGTATACTTTAAACTCCTTCAGAACCATAAGGAGACCTACCGGCACTACAACATTTGGTATTAGGAGACTGAGTCTAAGAATAAGAAACATAACTTTTGAAAAAGTAGCTGTGGAGAATGAGGGAATAGGAAAAAAAGAAGAATCATACTTCTTGAAGACAATTCCGATGAAAGTAAATGGCCTGAAATAATTATCAGATATGGGCGCTCACCCTATAGATCATGCATGGCCTCAGATTTTGAGAATGAGACAAGCTCAGGGTCTTCTAATTTGGATTCTGCTTCTAAGGTGAAGATATCCTCAAAACCTAAGTCATCCGATGGCAACTCTAAGAAGAGCTCACCTTAAGTAAATGCTCATCTCCTTGATCCAATTATTCCTGAACCATCTCCAACTCAAGATGTTGAGCCTTCTTCAAGCTAACCTGCACCAAGAGCACAACCAAGTTTCCTGAAACATAAATGCTCCTGCAAGAACAATGCCTTATCAACAATTGGTTGGATCAGATAGAAGCGTAATCACGATAACATGAAGTGCTTCTGTTAGAAATACTTCATGAAGTCGGGTTCCAGGGCTGATGATGGTGTTCCTGAATTCCAACATACCTTTTTTTGATGATGACAAAAGGGGAGAAGAAATAGAAAGAAAATCTTGTGAGAAAAAGGGGAAGTATGCTCTAAAGAGGAGAAAATTCAGAGATCATCCTGTATTTCTTTCTGCTTTTTTTTTGTTACTTTTTTTTTGTCAGGTAGTTATTATGTGTTTTAATTCTAGTTTTTACTTCTATTCTATCTTAATTGCTTTGATAACTCGCCTATGGTCTGATACATCCTTTTATAGTTTGCTCGCTTGATTACACACACACACACACACATACACACACACACACACACACACACACACACACACACACACACACACACACACACACACACACACACACACACACATATATATATATATCTCTTGCTTGATCTGATATCTTATTTACATTAATAATCTAATATATGCTATGCCCATGCCATGAAACACAAATGCGCTTAATGCTTAGATATATATAAATGTTTTAATACATGATGTATTGATGCTCTGTTACATGTCATATATATATTAGTGTGCAAACTTATTTGAAATGTATGACATTTATTTTAAGCACTATTTTACAAAACTCCATGCTTTGATATCTATGCGAATAGCTCTCTATATATGCTCATTATTTTGGGCTCTTGCTAAGACTCAATTGGGAGTAATTCCTATTAAGATTCAGAAACCTTAAACGTATATAACATTTCTTTTTAAGATTTCTTTGAGCATCAAAACTGCATAAGTATCATCTTTTGCTTTGTTTGCCCAAAATGTTTTTTTACACCTCTCGCATAAACATGAGCATCTGTTTTCGAAAATAAGTTTAGATAGAGATGTCCTGAATAAGGAAATAAATCAAGAGAAAATATCACAAGTATTACTTGTTAGCTATTCAAGCACGTGAATCTTCAAAAAGTTGTTTGATGACTAAAAATCAAGTTGATTTTGTAAAAAGGACTTAAACAATGAAATCTGTTTCAATATCACTTTGATACATCTAGACAAAATTCTGAGTAATTTTAGAAAGTTCCTTTGTAACCAAAACAACACCGATTTAAGTCACTTAAGGTTAAAACATTTTTGAACCTATCTGTATCATGTTTTAAGAAAAGAACTTCCTGAAAGTTCAAGCCTATCATGCTCTGAAAGAATAGCTATTATCATGACATATTCAATTCTATTTCTTTAAACTGGTTTGTCATCATTAAAAGGGGAGATTGTTAACTCCAAAACCCTTTAGAAAGCTTTAAGGCAATATGTTTTGAATGACAACAAAACCAATCTAAATAAAATACTTTGAAGAATGACTAATGTTTATCTTGAGTTTCTTGGAGTAGCAACAAGTTCTATCATTAGTATGATAAGGCTTATTTAAGTGAGAATAATTTTACTTTACACGTGCAAGCATGCTTTATCTCATTTTAATAGATATGAACAAAATGAAAGTGATAATTATGTTGAAATATGAGCTTAAAACGATTTGAAGAAAAGTAATCAGTATAAGAAACCAAGATCTAGGACTTCAAAAAGTAGGATGGGACTTCAGAAAGTACATGTGAAATGAAGATAACCATCAAACACTAAAGCCAAGTGTTCTACTATCTTTAATCATCACACTCGCAATGTGTTGGTCATCAACAAGCCATGATTGAAGACAAGAAAACCCAAGAATCATCAAGGAAATGATACCACACATTAGAAAGCTCACTCACAGTGATACTATGTGCTCTCCAGGAAACGGAGGGAATTTTTTAAATTCAAATTTGAATTTGAAAAGTCAAAACTCAGTTACTAAACGGGCGTGTCAGCTCTTTTGCCACGTGGTCAACAACCTTAGCTTTTAGAAGAAAGAGTTCAGAAACCATATTCAGAAAGTAACAGTAGTTGAAGTAGCATAAAAACCTCAATCCTACAATGGCTTCTACAACAGCTTTGATAAATGGATAGGTTACTCTTCTAGACTACTTTTCCAAGATACAAATGGATGATCAACATGTGTCACTTGGAGATTTGATCAAGGGCAACAGTCACAAGGAAGACCATCTATAAATAGAGATCCTGTGCTTTCAAAGACATAGGATTGATGTTGCACAAAGACCAAAAACTCAATGAAAATTTCTCCTCATCTGCTTGTAAAGTTCATTACATTTAGTAATAATTTCCTTTGGTTGTAAAAATCTTCTTTCTACATTCTTTCATGTTCATACATTCTTCCAAGAAAGAATACTTAGAAAGAAGTCATTCAAGTGTTTCTCAGATCTTTCTTTGTAAATCTTCAAGAAACTTTAGTGTATGTTAGTTTTAGTTGCAAATCCAAACACAAACCTTTGTATCATTGATCTGGTAGTGATCGTTTGAGCTTAGCTTAGAGGGGCTAGTCAAAGACTACTTGCAATGTGACAGTAAAGGTGTTTTACTAGTCTCGATTTAGCTTAGAGAGGCTAGTCAAAGACTACTTGGTTAAATAACTACTTGGTTTAGCTTGAAAAGGCTGGTGAATAACTACTTGGTATGTGGATAGTAGGGGTTATCCCTGGTCACTGGTGAGAGCTTGGGAAGGCTATTATAAAGTCTATCCTTGTTCTTTCTTGGTCTAAAAAAGGTTTAGTGGAACTCTGGTCCTTTTTTTATATGAATGATTTATGTCATTTTATCCTAGGATCTTTAACCTTTACTCTTGTTAGAGTGCTCAACCCCTTAGAGGCCTGAGATCTAACATGAGAATAGGATTGAATCATGCTTTAACTTCTTTAACCTATTTCTGAAAACTTTAAACAACTATCAAGTATAGACTTGAAGTGCAGTGAAAAACTTAGTCAACAAAGATAAGAAAAATCACTTTTTAAGATTGAAAAATAAAATAAGTAAAGACAGATTTTCAAAAATGTATTAGTGAATTACAAAATAGAATATAAAAGAGATGAAAAAGTATAGAGATACTGAATAGAGAGTTTTTATACTAGTTTGGCCAATCCTACCTATATCCAGTTCTCAACAACTTGTTGAGTTCCACCAAATCAACCCTTTCTCAACCCTGAGAAAGTAAGATAGCCTTTCAATAGCCTTCTCAAGCTATCTCATGTGACTACTAGCTCACTCTATGGTCAGTTACAAGTGGTCTTTAACTAGCCTCTCTAAGTTAACCTCACAATTATCACTCCTGGATTAGGGTACAAAGATTCTTATGGGTTGGTTAACTCTAACAAACACACAATCAAGTTTTCTCATAATAAAACATGTATGACCTGAAAACTTTAATGACTTATTTCTAACAATTCTTTCTAAGAAGAAGATGTTATCTAATAAGAACTAAGAAATAAGATTTTTCTAAAACGGAAACTAATTTAATAGAATTAATATCCTTATAGAAGAAGGAGGATTCCTGTTCTTGCATTCTTGATAGATCTATAAAAATTTCAGCCAAAAGTCTTAAGATGTAAGCACTTGCCCTCGTTTTATACTTTATCTTCAACTTCAGACTATTGTCTCTTGATTTGTTTTCCTTGTGACACGTGTTGATCTTCTTTTTGTTTCTTGAAAATGCAATAAAAAGACTATCTCGCTGTGTAAGGGCTACTTTTATAGCTGAGAGACCGTTGTCAAATGAGGTTTTTGAGTGCAGCTTTAGACATTATTTTTTACTTTCTATATGAGGTTTTTGAATTTTTTCTTCTAGAAGCTGGAATAGTTGACCAAGTGAAAAAGTGAGATGTCACCGTTAGTCCCTTTATTGGTTTGACTTTAATTTGAAATCTGAATTCTCCCCCCATTCTATAAAGTGTGCATGGTTTCTGAGTAAACATGTTTTCTAATGCACTCATTCAGTTTCTAATCTTCTCTTTGATCTTCATTTCTTTAATCAAAGCTTGTTGGTGATCTTATCATCACAATTAAAGACAATAATCATGACTTGCTTCAAAGGAAGATAGATTTCTTCATTGCGTGTCACATTCTGAAGATTTGAACTTGGTTTTTGGCATTGGAAATCCTTTCTTCATGTGTACAACATACTTAAGTCTGTTTCAAGGATACTTCATTTAAGTTCTAAATCTCTTTGAATAAGATTAAACATGTTGAAACATGATAACGTGAAAACAAAACTTGTTGATAGAACTTGTATGCTAATGAGAATGGTCCTGTTGAGTGCTCAAGAATCTCAAGTAAAAGATTAGTCTATTCTTCAAAAATTTTTAACAAAATTGGTTTTGTTATCACTCAAAACTTAAAGCTATAACACTTTTTGAAGGATTCTGGAGCTAACACAACTTCTTGTGCCAAGCCACTTATCATCTATAAAGGATGCTTGACATTTTACTTATTAATCTAGAAGCTCATCCAAGAGTAACACATAAGTGTTATTAAGTCTTTTACCAGATAAAATGACTTGTCTAGAAGCGAGATTTATCATATTGCATACATTTACATTAAACAAAACATTGAAACCTTGGTCACAAAATTAGCTAATGCTCAACAAGTTGTAAGCCAGACCATCAACTAATAAAATATCATAAATTTGGTGAGAGTCATGCTTACCAATATTTCCAATACCAAGTGACCTTGGATTTACCTCCATCAGCAAATTTTCCTGATATAGAGTTCTTTGCTTTCAGGTTTTTGAATCACTTTCTAGCTTCGAACATGTGTCTAGAGCAGCCACTGTCCATGTACCACTTGTTGTCCTTCTCAATGTGCATTCTCAAACACACCTACAATAAACACAATTTTTACTTTAGGAATCCATATTTTCTTGGGTCCTTTAGGGGTTAGTTTTCTTTAAGGGAGGGTTCCTAACTTGCTTTGCTGATTTTCTTCTCATAAAGCATTTGTCAAGTGCATGCCCTTTCTTATGACAGAAATTACAGGATTTTTTATTCTTGATTTTCATTGATGAGGTTGCTTTGCCTTTCTCATCCAATTTACTCTCATATCACAATCCTGTTTTCTAAAAGTATGGTCTCTAACCTCCAAGCATCATATCTAGATTCTTGGAACCATTTACTATATTTTCTAAATTAGATTTGAGAAGCTTTGAAGTTTTTTCAAGTCAGAAATTACTTTCTAAGCTTTCTAACTTTTATCAAAAACTTCAGTTTCTAAGGACTTAAGTTTTAAGCTTGAAAACTTATTTTCTCCTTGTATTTCTTCTTTCTCAAGCCTTGTGTTCTCATAATTTGTTTTCATTCTCTCAAGTTCTAAAATCATTTTTTAATAGTTCTTCTTGAGAGAGGTAGTGAAAGGATAGAGTTGAGAGTTTCAAACAACTTATCATATAAACCCAATAGTTCATCGTAAGAGATTTTAGATTCAAAGAGCTTACTTACCTTCTTTCTCCTTTTAAAGTGTAGTCATCCATAAAGCATAGGTTGGCCATATCTTCAAGTTCTTCTTAGCTTTCTAATCCTTCTTTTTCATCATCTGAGTTATTCTAGATGGCCAACATCCCTTTTTTTTCTTTGTAGAGAGCTTTCTCTGTGGACCTTTAAACTTAGGACAACCAGTCTTGTAGTGTCCCTTCACCCCAAGTTGTAGTAGTTCACACTCTCTAGCTTTCCTTTACCTTTTTTGTCATGTTGATATTGAGGTCTTTCCACTTCTTAATTATACCCTTCCAAGCTCTGGACATTTTTCTCACAAGCACAGAGATCTTATCTCCATCTTCTTCCTCAGATTCAACTTATGAATCTTCTTCTTCTTTGAGGTCTTAGTAACTTTCATTGCTTTTCCCTTCATTAGCTTCTTGTGAGAGGATTTCAAAGCCATAGACTTGCTCTTTTCCATGGTTTAACCATGAACCTCAGAAAGTACAACTTCATAGGTTTTAAGACTCAAGAAGAACATCCAAGCTAAGAGTTTGAAGCTTCATAGCTTCCATGATGGCTATGGCCTTGGAAAGCCATTTTGTAGGGAGGCTCCTCAATATTTTCTTCACCATCTCAGCCCCTAGAGTATATAACCTCTAACAAAATATCAAAAGAATGATATCCTCTCCACAAGATATGCACAAGCACTCCAAGAGGTCCACTATCAACTCCTACTAATGATGCTTCCAAGAAGGAGGAAGGTAGTTGAGCATGCGAGCAAGGTCGTAAGAGTAGCAAGACGACTCACGAGATGAACATGAGCTCCTCGACATGGACAAATGGCTCCCCTACAAGCGTCCTAGGCTCTTCTCATGGGTGTGACACAGCATCCTATCCATCACTGCTCTCCCCACCTCCATGGTAATAGTAGGTGCAGAATCTCCCAAAGAGCCTGTGAAGGTGACTCCTCTGACGGGTTTGACCATGGCTCTAGGGCAAGATGATGATCAAGGCATGTAGATAGAGAAGTCACGGATAACTAAAGCGGCAAGGCGACCATAAGGAAACTACTCCATATGCAGACATGCACACTCAAAAGCAAAGTCATCGTAAAAAGAGTAGCGATCGAAAACCAAATTCTAATGACTAGGTGCGCAAAAAAATAGTCTAAGAAGATGAACAAATGAATGGCACATCAACCCGCAAAAATGATAAGACCGATTGGCAAGATTGAAGTGCATCTCCCAGGTGGAAGTATCAATATAGATCACAAACGTCATCATCGCCATCTAAAGACGAGATGGAAAAGAAAGAGAGAGGGGAATGAGAAACTTAAACAAGAATCTCAGGGTTTTCACCTCCATGTAGTGTTATCATCTTCATCGTCATGAACCTTGGGTTTCATTATGAAAATGGTGGACATGCAAAAGGTTAATTTATTAAGTTCCAAACACCCTTAATCGAGGCCCGTGTCTTTTACCATGAATCTTAATGTCATGAATGCATCATATCATATTATGAATGCATGTCAATACCTTATGTAACATATCACAAGAGTCATTGTAACTTAACATAGCATAAGATGCATAGAATAACATAACATAATCCTTCTCTCTTGTCCTCTTCAGTGACTTAACCTTCTTATTATTTTCTATAGGGCCACCCTAATACTCTCTCCTCTTGAGAGTTTCTAGGTTATGAGTTCATACCTAACTAGTCATCACTAGTCTACACTTATCCCCTTGATAAGCTAAGTTTTGACTCCCAGAGTGTGGGATAAGGGGCATACGATCACCTTTCATAACCATTAATTCCTAGAGTCTAGAGGATCACCTTATTGGATCACCTCTCCTAACCATTAATTTCTGGAGTCTAAAGGGTCATCTCCATGTATCTTATGCCACCTTTAATCTTACTATGTTATTTAGAGATGCAAACATGAGCAAATAATCATAGTCATCATCATAACTTATTATTTAACATTTTATGCTCATAAACTTCATAATTTCTCTAAGTCCACAAATTTGGCAGAAATTTGACAACATAACAGTTGGGAACGAGCTTCCCCAAATTTGCTTCAAGCCATGAAACACATCAATCATGCATCTTAATCATTCGTACATAATCACAATATACAACAAATCATCATGTAATAGATCAAATAAGCATGTATCACATTCTTTGCATATATTCATAAACATATTATCATCAATATCTCATTGAAAAGTAAACATGCTCCTACCCAATATACTGGATATTAAGGACCAGACTTCAAGCTAATGCATATGCCATGTTCAATAGGATATATACAACATAATTGAAATCATTACTTGCATAGTTCAAGAATCAAGCATGCATAGTCATCAATACATAACCTTGCATAATTATTTCAAGTCATATAATTTCCAACCAAATCATTTGAACATAGCCTTGATAACATATCAATCACATCAATATCATCAAGCTGCTAATAATTACAATTTAGCCCTAAAAGAGGTCAAACTGCAATTTCTAATAGTTTGTGGGCCAAAGTGTAAATTTCCACTTTCAACACATCTTCTTAAACTAATGATTCTCAAAATTAATCTACACTTTTAAGAGACCCATATCACTTAGAAATCATTTAAATGCATCATAAAAACCATTTTGGCCCATTGGCCAAATTTTGTTAGATTTTAGGGGTCAAAGCGCAAGGTTTCGCATTCTTGACACTTAACAAGTGTCAATACTTCTAAAACGTTTTCTAAACATCATTAATGGTATTTTGAATACCTAGATACATTCAAAATTATTACTAACTCTAATTAAATCCATTTGGCCAAAATTCCATAATGATAAGTTCAAAGCACAATTTTCGCATTTTATAAAACGGTCAACCTAACACTTGTAATTATCCATTTAAGCACCCAAGACACCAAAAATAATTTTTACAACAATTATCACTAATTTTTAAGCATGTGAACATTATCAAACGGTACTATACAGTGCTGAAGTGTTGGAAAATTCATTTTCAAAAGCTGAAAATTACATTTTTGACCCTTTTTAATTACTAGTTTTTCCTAAGATGCTAAAAATAACTTTTACAACAATAATTAATGATTTTTATGAACATGAATAGTGCCAAACAGTTATGACAGGACCAGAAATTAAAATTATAAAAGCTTTAGAAAATTACATTTTTGACTCTTTCCAATTACTAGTTCTTCCTAAAAGCCTTTCTAAGACATCTAAGATATATGAAACAATTTTTAACATATTTTTAACCTCATGAACAATAACCAACAATGGTGAACAATAATGAACAGTTTTAAATAGTGTAAAAAATTAAAATTACAAAATAGCTTCTAAATTGTATTTTTAAACTTTTCTAGTTGCTAGTTTTTCTCAAAAACTATTCTAAGATACTTAGAACACATGAAATCATTTTGTCCTTCTTAGAGAATAATTATTACCATTTAAATCAGTAGCAAAACTTAAAGTTTCATAAATAAGTATTTTATTTATTTAAAATCACATTTTTGTCTCTTTTAACTTCTTATCTCTTTCAAAATTCCTTTGTACAATCAAATCACAAGATTCAAACCTTAAAATAAAATAAAACAAACTTCAAATCCAATAATGTGGCCAAAATATATATGTAAGAATATGTGTCCATGATCAAAATTTCCATTTAAGACAAAGGGGCAAGTCTTGAGCTTTAAAGACTTAGGTGATGGCTAGAATCATAAACATGTCATGCAACCCATTTTAAGTCTTTAACATTTAAGGTGACAACTTGGAAAGATAAACATGATATGCAAGACTTAAAATATAGACATGAGAATTTAAGTCCTTTTTTAAGTCTTCAAAATTATAAGGTAATGTCATGAAATATAAGACTTGAAATATAAACATGAAAATGCAAGTTCATTTTTAAGTCTTTAACATTGAAGGTGACAACTTGGAAATATAAACATGATATGCAAGGCATTGAAACATAAACATGAAAATGCAAGACTTGAAACATAAACATGAATACAAGTCTATTTTTACATCTTATTAAAGCTCACAAACTCAAGACTTTAAAGAGTGAAACTTGCAACCCTATCAATCTTAACAAAAATGAAAATGAGCTTTAGAGTCCTTCATTCCCATGGTTCAAAGAACCTCATTTCTTAGACTCATCATCAAGCTCAAAAACAACAAGGAAACCAAATGAGTATTGTTTAACCTTTTTTCCTTCAAAAACAAAGGATTAAGCTTTGGGGCTATAAAGGTCATGAACATGATGGCCTCAAAACCATCATCAAGCCACATCTTGACCACCAACAAATAGCAAAATTGAAAAGAAAAGTGAAGAATAAGAAGAAGAACATTAAATAAAATCCCTACCAAGAAGATTTCTTATTTGCAAGAGAGAAAGCTTGATTCTTTGTGAGGAAATAAGAAGAAAAAATCTTCTCATGGGCCAAGGGAGGTTTCTGCAGAGGGAATAAAATTGGAGGATGATTTTTCTTGTGTTCTGTGTTTGGGGATGGAAAGGTTAGGTGTTTAGGAGTTGGTCTATGGTGGTGGTATGTTGGTTTGAGTTTGGAAGCTTGGTTATGGAGCAACAATGGTGTCTCTTGAAGGTGAAGGAGAAAAGGAAGAAGAAAGATTGAGTTGAGAGAACAATAGTATTTTGTTTTACAAGTCTTGATAAGCAAGACTTCACCAAAAAAGTAAATAGTAAGAATGAGAATTTGTGAGTCTATGAGTGTTGAAAAAATCAAAATGACAAAAGGAAAGGGTATGAGGGCCACTTAGGGGACTTATGAGGGAAATTTTCAATTTATTTGGGTGTGGGGATTAGGGTTTTTGGGTAATTTTAATTAGGGGATTGGTTAGGAATTGATAATTTTGTGTTAGGAGTTGTAATGTGGTGGTTAAGACTTTCAAGACAAGATTAAAGAGTTGTCTTGCAAGGTTAAATGGGCTAAGCTTGATTAATTTAAAATTCAAACACCAACATTGTTCGTAATCTTTAGGAAAAGAAAGAGAAAGCAAATGTTTTTTTATCTCTATTTTTTACTTTTTGGTCTCATGAGTTATTCTTTGAATAAAAATGAGATTAAACTTTTCCTAAGCAATCTTGGACCCTAATTAACCTCAAATAATTATTTTGATTCAAGATTAATAAATAAAATTAATTTATCTTTCACTAGAGTCTAATATTGCCTATATTTCCTTAATTACTTTAATTAACCTTAATTAGCACTAACTAAGGCAAAAAGATAATTTTATCCAGCAACTCCAGACCTCTGGACCATTCTAGATATCACATATACTCTTTGATTAACATTCCCAACTCAGGTGATGATAAGTTCAGCCGTCGCTTAATCTTGCGTTAAATTACCTTAGGGGCATTTTGGTAATTTTGTGTAACACCCTAAAAAATATTTAAAAATTAATTTGAACTTTATTAGTTGTAATTTTAAAATCTAACACTTAGAAATGATGATGACCCAACGGACGTGTTTTAAAAAAAAAGGCAAGGGTAAATAGTAATCTTGTGGGCCCAACGGCCTTGGCAGACAAAACCTAAATCCAGGGCTAGGAAATGCCCAAGTCGAGAAAGAGGGTTGAAGTTAGAAATAGTTTGGAATAAGGATTTTATACCTGGAATTAATTTCGGATGATGTTTGATTACAGGGTAAAGTGTTTATTCGGTAAAATATAAATATGCGATTTCTAACATGAAAGATTGTTTAATCATTAAAAAATGGATAATATATATCCATTCAAGCTCAGTGTAAGACTAAGATTTAATCTTGAATTACAAGATCAAATCCTATCCATTCATCTTGTTTTCTTGGTCAAAGAGTATAGACTTTATATTAAAAAATTCTTACAACTTAATTTAACATCATTAAAAGCCACCAAATCTTACCTTTGAAGCTTCATTCTCGACCATGAAAAGAAAGCTTACAGTAGCCTCCATTTTTGTTTCTCAAGTGCTCAAGTTTTGATTTCAAACCTCCATAATCCTTGCCCAAAGTTGCCAAAACCATAAACTTCCTTCACCAAACTTGTTCTACTCATCATAACCTACAAATCTAACCGATTGAAATCTCAATTTCTCATCAATCCTAACCTTGATACCTCACTTCCTCACTGATTTTATAAGGGTTGGGAGCTTTGAAGTGAAGGCAATCCATATTGGAACATCTTAGAGCCAAAGATACACTAGTTTCCAAAGGTAGGCCTTTTAAACCTCTTTTGTTTTCAAATTCATTTTTCTGTTTTAACTACTGATTTAATTTGATATTTTTAATTCTATTGGTTGATAATATATTGATATTGATGTTTTAATTTTGGTGGAGTGTTTGGATGATGTTAGAAGTCATTTTTGTGAAAAGAGATTTTGAACCTTGTTCCTGGATTTCCTTTTTACATCCAGCCACTAAATTCAAATTTTCTTGAACTATTGTGGGTATTTTCATTAGCTAGAAAAAATATATATTGAGACTAACATCCTTCCACAAATTTTCTTGAGTTCTGTTTTTGACTCCTAATGCTTTAAAAAAATCAAGAATCGAAAGTGTACTATGTGCAGAATTATTGGAATAGAGGTTGTAAATTTTGCTGATTTTTTTACCATATCAAATGATGGAATTATCAAAGGATGTTGAGGACATATTGTAATCTAACTATGAATTTTTGTATGGTGTGATATGCTCTTTTGATAGCGTAATAAAATTGGGAACTATGGCTATTGACTGTAAATAGTGGGTTGCTAACCTCCAACTTTGTCTAATTTTGTTAACATAGTTAGAGAAATCTTTTTACTCTGAAATTTTTATGGAACCTTGTGGACACATTGAAGTGTCATTGAGAATTTTTATAGCCTTAGATTTGATGGTTTGAAATGCAGAATAAATTGTGCTACGAATATGTAAAATTGTCATTGTGCTGAAAATGAATTGATGCTTTAAATTGATAAAATAATGACATTTTGGTTCTAGTTTGACATGAATAATTGATATTAAATGTTTGGCCATGTGACTTGTGACATATAAATGCATGCTAGAAGAAATAAAGAGTGGTTTATGAGACATAGTCGAAATTGCATTGTGAATGAATGCCTATATGTGGCTTATGCATGCATTTAGGAAAAGAGAAAAGTACATGATGCAATTATATGAGAAAAGAGAATATAAAAATTTCAATCGTGCATGTTCTGACTTATGGACAAAATAGAAACAAGACTTAGATTGAGTGAGGGAAGGCAAAAAGAGGAACTTCCCTAGAGATATTATAGACGAAGGTAAAAAGAGAAACTTCCCCAAATTTATTTGAGTCAGTAACGTATTGCTAGAATAGATCTATGTGTGATTAGAAATGGAAAATAATGAAGTCTGATGATCATGTATAGGAATGAGCTTAGTCCTGGTAGCCTATTCCCTTGTGTGGTGTGATCCACTATAAATACCATTTGGTATAAACTATCTATTGTAGAGTTGTCCACAACAAATACCCGTTAGGTATAAACTAAGTCTTCCTATGTTGATAAAAAGAGAAAAATGCAATTTGATTTCTATGGCCATAAATGAAACCATGTCACATTAAGATAAGTTCACTGCATATATTATATGCATACTCATCTTATTCTAAATTGTTTGCATAGGATGATTTACTATTTGTTGAAACATTTTGATATATACGCACTAAGTGGTTGATTATTAAAAGCTGCCTACTTCAGAGGGATGATTTTAAACTTTAAAATGAATCTTTAATATGTATTGCATGATCACATTTTCTTAATAAATAGAAGTGGCTAGGGCGATGATGATGACATTATGATTGTGTAATTAGGGACTTGCCCTATTGAGAGTTGTATAATTCTCACCCTATGTGTGTTTGTGTTCTCGTGTCACCTACAATCCAGAGACGATGCGCTTCTACGTGAAAGAATGTGGGAATTAAATTAGTTTAGTAGTTAATATTTTTACTTTACTATACTTAGTTGGAGTTAAATGTATGTAAATGTAATAGGGGACATATATATATTAAAGCTCATAGAAGAGCTTCCTTTTGAACTTAGATATGTATTTAATAAATGTTGTGTTTCTTTGTAAAATAGTTTAATAGAATTAAGCTTAGTTATTACACACGTTAATCGAGATTTCTATAGATATTTAAGAAAGGTCCACTAATTAATAAGTAACAACTTTCGAGTATGATGTCATGGCTTAAGGATGAGGTTGTACTTGGGAGGATGTTACATTTTGTGCATGGGAAAAACAGGAATTGAGATTCTCACATCTATTATCATCCAAAACACATCTAGTCCCCTTCAAACATCAAACTAACCCCTTGAGGATAGGGTCCGGGTCCTTGATTTCGGGCTAAAATGACCTCAAGGGCATTTTGGTCATTTTGAAAAAAAATTAGGATTCGATTCGTCCAGATTGGCATCTAAACTTCATATAACCTCGTCCTATTTAAAGTAACCAATTGAGGATGGCCTGGACTATTCATCCTCGATTTTCATGCAAAAATGACCTCGTGGCATTTTAGTCATTTTGCATATTAGGAAAAATTAGGCGTCATATTTCTCCCTTCCTTAAATGAATTTCGTGCTCGAAATTCATTACCTGAAAAGTTCAGGGTACTCAACTTCATTTCTCACTCCAATTCCCATATAAATTCCTCCACCTTTCCCTGTCCTTAAGCTACTTTGACCAAAGACACGATCTTATTCCTCAATTGCTTAATTCCTTTGTCCACAATCCTTGTAGGTGGAGGGGTTAAAGGTTAGGTCCTCCCTTAATTGTACTTGTTCTAGCTCTAATACATGACTGGGGTCTAATTGGTATTTTCTTAAATGAGAACATGGAAGACATCATGAAGGTTGGCAGGTTAAGTGGTAAGGCTATTTGATATGCCATTGACCCGACTCTATCAAGAATTTCAAAGGGACCAAAAAATAAGGAGCTCAACTTTTGACTCTCGTAGCTCATCCTATGCTTGTCGTGAGGGTGATCCTAAAGAATACATGCTCTCCTTCTTGGAATTCCAATGGCTTTCACTTTATTGCATAGCTTTTCTCGACTATGAGTAGTAAGGATCCTATCTCTAATCCCTGGACTTGTTTCATTGTTTCCCTTACAACTTTGAGTCCTAACATACTTTGCTCACCGAGCTCATACCAACACAAAGGGGATTGACAATTCCTTCCATACAAGGCTTCATACGGTGCCATACCAATGCTTGCATCATAACTGTTGTAATATGCAAACTCGATCAATGACAAGTATTTATTCCAACTTCCCTCTGGTGCAAAACACATGCTCTCAACATATCTTCTAAGGTTTGTATGGTCCTCTCGATTACATATCCATTTGAGGGTAGTACGTTGTACTCAAGCACAGCTTCAAAATGAATGCCTTTTGAAAGGCTCCCTAAAAACGTGACATAAACTCATATACGATCCGAGATTATCGTAACGGCACTATGCAACTTCACAATCTCTTGGATATACAATTGAGCCAACTTATCCAAGGAATAAGTCACCTTAATGTGCAAGAAGTAGGCCGACTTTCTCAATCGATCCATAATCACCTATATGACGTCATGGCCAGCTTGGGTCATAGGTAGCGTCACAAAATCCATTAGGATACTATATTTCCATTCGGAATCGACAAGGGTTGTAACATTTCAGAAGGTTTTTGGTGCTCAATATTCACCTTCTAACAGACTAAGCACTTACTCACCTAAGAGGTCATGTCTCTTCTTAAATTGGACCACCAAAACATCTTCTTCAAATCCTATACTCTTGGTGGTCCTGAGGTGAATGGTGAAATGTGTAACGCCCCAATTTTACTGTAATCTTTCCTGTCATTAGAAATTACCAAATTACGTAGGTAAATATTATATAAAATTTGAGACCAAACAATTCTCAATAAAGGAATATAACGTTAGAAGAGAAGTTAGGAGCAATTCAACAAGCATTGCAAACCCCGATTTTTTGTATGTGTAAAATGACCAAAATGCCCTGAGGTTATTTTACTAGAAAATGAGGATCGTGGGCCCCACCCGTCCTCAAGGGGATGTTTTGAGGATAATAAAGGATTGTTTGTGCTATGTGTGTTAATAGAGGAGAATCTCAATTTTGAGTTCGACACGTGAAATGACCAAAACGCCCTGCCGTTTTAATTCAAATTGCGTGCCGAACTAAGTCAAAACCTCACTAAAATATTTTAAAAGGTGTTTTTAAGTTATGAATGACCCTTGGTTAAGTCGGATAGTCAGAGATTTGGGTTAAATTGGGGTTTTGCCCTCTGATTGTGTAGCTTTGCAAATTTTGAGATTTTCGATTTGTCTAACGAAACCTAAACAATATTAGGCTCAAATTAAAGCTTATTAAATTCTAATTACTAATCTAGAGTCAAAATTATTTATTTAGATTGATTAGAACCTAAAATTGCTTAAAACACCCAAATTGCTTAGTAATTCACTTAAGCCCTTAACCGTAAATTCTCTAAATTGCATGAATACCTTGCCTACACCTAAATAATACATGGAACACACAAAATCCTCTTCCACAAGGCTATAATGGCTGAAATTATTGAGTAATAAGTCAGAAAATTATTACACAAAAATCCAAAGAATGAAAACAAAGAATCATGAAAACATGGAAACATGATTCCATGTTTTAAGCCATCAAACAAAATGATTTTTCTTCCTTATTTTTTCTCTAATTTTTGGTCAGATTTCCTTCCTTCCTTTGTCCATTTATGAGCTGCAAAATCTCTATAAATAGGCATGCTTGAAGATAGTTTAGATGCTTAGTTCATAACTTACACAAATTCTAGTCTTAGGAGCACCAAAAGCTTTCTTTCTTTCTTTCTCTTGCCGAATTCTCCCTTAAGCTTTTCAAGGATATTTTGCTTCATTTCACTCAAGGAAACCAAGTTCTCTTCCTTTTTTCAAATCAAATTAGGTAGGGAGGTGTTTCTAAGTTCATTTTATGCTAAGACAAGTTATGTTTCTAGCTAAAAAATGATGTTTTCATGAGCTTTCTTTTAAGTTTTCATTTTCAGTTTCTTCTTCCTTTCTTTAAAGTATTTCAGCCATATGGCCTAGCTTATGATGAGACCATGGTTTGATGATGAGATTCTTGAGTGTTGGTTGCAAAGCTTTCACAAGTTAGATCTCTAAAACTTGAAGGTTTCACTAGTTTCCAAAGCTTCTAAAATTTCAGTTTTTCTTTCCTTATTTTCCTTTCATGGTTTCGGCCAAATGGCCTAGGAAGGAATGAAATGATGGCTTGATGATGAGGACCTTGAATATGGGTTGTAATTCCATCACAAATTAGGCCTCTAAAGCTTGAACATTCCATTTAATGCAAAACTTTAAAGAATAATGTTTTTATCTTGAGGTTTGAATATGAAATATGATATATTTAGATTCTTAAATGTCTTATTTTACTCCTGTTAATCATTTATGTTATGCGCGGTCACGATTTCAATTATGTTAAAAAAAAATGGCTCTTAATTTCACTAAGTATTTTCAAAATATGATGAAAGAACCAAAGCAAAGAGTAAAGTCTAGTCATTAATCAAATTCAACCTAGGTGTATTTGGTTAATTACTAAGTGTTACATTTGGTATCAAAGCCAGGTTGACTCTCACGAGCCTGAGGATTGGACTGGCTATGCTTCTAAAGCATAATACGTTAGTAATGTCATGTGTAGATGTTTATCATTAGGATGAGCTTGAGGATTAGAAATACGTGACTACCTGTATGTTGAAAGTGCCATGGTAACTTGCTCACTTTGCATGAATATTGGCCTGATCACCTCAGTGTTGTTGTTTTGTGTGTATAGGGACCAATGGCACAACGACAAGCTAGAGCGCAGAATAACCAAGATAATGAGACCGCTGAAGCACTTCGTGATGTAGCAAGGACCATGAGAATGATGATGGAACGGATGGGTGGGATCGTCAAGCTAATATAAATCAAGGACATGAAATTCCCGAACATGCTCGTTTTGGGGAATTTCGTGAGGCAAATCCACCTGTTTTCAAGGAGCCCTAAATCCTAATGTAGCAGATGAATGGATTCAAGAATATTGAGAAGGTCTTTGCTCTAGTTCCATGTTAGAAGAGTAGAAGGTCACTCTTGCCACCTACATGCTTGAGGGTGATGCCTTCTGGTGGATTGGTGAAAGACTCCTGGAGGCAACCGAGTGGACATTGATTGGGAATTATTCAAGGTCCATTTTTACGAGAAGTACTTTCCTAGTCAGTTAGAAATGCTAAGGACATTGAATTCATGCAACTTGTCCAGGGGAATATGAATGTGGCTCAGGATCCTGCAGATTTGAGGAACTCATTAAGTTCTCAAGGATGTACCAAGGTAACCCTTATGAGTATTGGAAATGCATTAAATACGAGTCAGGGTTAAAGGCAAAATTTAATGTAGCAATTGTGCACTTGGAAATTGGGTTTCTCTCCGTCTTAAATATCTATAGCAAGCTCGATTAACGTGTGTAATAACTAAGTGAAATTCTATTAAAATATATAACAAAGAAACACAATATTTATTGAATATATAGTTAAGTACAAAAGGAAGCTCTTCTATGAGCTTTAATATATATATGTCCCCTATTACGTTTACATACATATAACGCAAAATAAAAACATCAACTACTAAGCTACTACAATCTAAGCTCTTCACGTGGCTTGCGTCGTTCTCTGGATCAACCTGGAGGTGACATGGGAACACAAAAACACATAAGGGTGAGAATTATACAATTCTCAGTAGGCAACTCCCGGTTACACAATCATAATATCATCATCATTGCCCCAGCCACTTCGGTTTATCAAGAAAATGTGATCATGCAATACATATTAAAGATTCATTTTAATGTTCTAAAATCATCCCTCCGAAGTGGGTAGCTTTTAACAATCAATCACTTAGTGCACATATATCATGAAGCTCAAACACATAGTAAGTAATTCTAATCAAGAGATTACATATGATATGATTATGCATATGCTAAATGCAGTGAAATTATTCCAAAGTGACCTGGTTCAGTTATAGCCATAGAAGTCAAATCAGTGCATTTTCTCTTTATTGAACATAGGAAAGACTTAGTTTGCACCAATGGGTATTTGCCATGGATAACTCCACAATAGATAGTTTATGCCAAATGGTATTGATAGTGGATCACACCATACAAGGGAAATAGACTACTTATAAGACTGGTCCATTCCTATGCGATGATCATCGAACTTCATTTTTTCCTCTTCTGAATCACACACAGTTCTATTGCTAGCCGATACGTCTACTGACTCAAAATATCTTTGGGGAGTTTCTTTTTCCTTCCCCTTATTCAACCCAAGTCTTATTTCTATTTTGTCCATATGTCAAAATATACATAATTAAAGTTTATACATTCTTTTCTTTTTCCAAATGCCTGCATAAAGCACATGTAGCCATTCTTTCACAATAAAATTTCAATCATGCCTCATAAACCACTCTTTACTTCATCTAGCATGCATTTATATGTCACAAGTCATATGGCCAAATAGTTACCATCAAGTATTCATATCATACTAAACCAAAATGCCATTACATTATCAATTCAAGTCTTGGGTTCATTTCCAGCATTGGATAGATTTTACACCATTGTAGCACAAATTTATTTGCTCATGAAACAATCAATTCAGAGGCTATAAAAATTATCCAAGACAATTCAATGTATCCACAAGGTGTCATAAAAATTTCAGAGCAAAAAGATTCTCTAACTATGTTAACAAAATTAGATAAATTCAATATAGAAACCACTTAACCTTAGCTAGAACCCAAAATACATAATTTTTAACCCCAGCAAATGATTGAATCAGTTCAAAATAAAAATCAAAGTTACGCTTCAAGATGTTGTCAACACTCAGTAAAAATTTCAAAGGAAAATTCAATCATTTGTTATGGTAAAAAAATTAGACAAATTCACAGCTTCATTCCAATAATCAGGCAGCATGCATACCATTTGGTTCTTGATTTTTTTAAAGCATTAGGAGTCAAAAACAGAGCTCAAGAAAATTTATGAAACTAGATTAGGATGTTAGCTTCAACATATAATTTTTATAGCTCATAAAACCATCTACAAATACATTCAAAAATTCGTGATTCAGAATCTTCCAATATAATAAGAATTCCAGCACTATTTGCCAAAATGGGTTTCCTAACATCATCCAAACACTCCACCAAAATTAATACATCAATATCCATATATCATCAACCAATCGAATCAAAAATTTTGGACCAAAACTAATAAAAAATATTCAGAATAAATTTTGAATGAAAAGGCCAAACTTTGGTGGCTTTAAGGATCTTGGCTTCAAGGATGTTCCAAGAATGATTTTTCTCACTTCAAGGTCTTCAAACCAACATCAAACCCTCCCTCACACAGTAGGATATAAGATACCAAGGTGAAAAATAGTGAGGAAATGAAATTCAAATCGACTAGTTTGATAGATTAAGAGGAGTAGAACAGTTTTGTGAAGAGAGTTTATGGTTTTAGTGACTTAGGTTTGTAAAGCTTGAAGCTTGTTAATGGAGGTTTGAGAGGAAGACAACGGAAGGACTGTATTTTTTGCCTCTTGGCTGAAAATGAAGATGATGGAACAATAAGGTTGGTTGTGTTGTGTTTTTCCTAAGTTTGGTGATAGTATTTATTGGTTTCAAGCTTTTCTTTCTTTCTTTTTGAAAAAGAAATGAAATGAATGGTTAGGATTGTTTTCTTGTCAAAGAATAAATATTGTCCATCCACTTGGCTCAAGCTAAGTGGCTCACTTCAACTTAAGTAAGTAGCTTTTTCAATGTTAAAATCGTAGGAAAATTCTTGAACGGATAAGTATGACACAGGGTAAAATAACAATAAATGAAAGGCAATGATTAAAACTTACTTTTCATGTTTCAATCCTTGCCATCCACTTGGCACAAAGTGGTTAGTAAAGGTTACTTGACCACCAAGTAACTTGTACGGTGTTAAAAACCACACATCAAAACTCTACCAACGGTAAAACACCATACCCGGGTAATCAAACATTACCTGAAAATTAATTATAGGTATAACTTCCAATTATCATTTCAAACATTAACCTTCTTTTTTCAGTTCAAGGGCATTTGTTGGTCTCAAATTTAGGTTCTTTATCGCTCAGTGGACCCATAAGGTCATTATTCACCTCATCCCAAATTTTTTTTTTGTAACACATCCATTGGTCATACCCATCATTGCTAAAACTTAAGGTTTTTGAAATTATAACTAATAAAGCTCATTAATTTTTAAATAATTTTTAGTGTTACATTACCACCCACCTTAAAAATTTTGCCCTCAAAATTCTTTTGGAAACAATTTCAAAAGACAAATTTCATAAATCAAGTAAGGAATTCATTCACGGTTTAAATTATAAATCCAATTCTAAACGTTCCTACCTTAGATTGGATTTTTAGGTGGTGATCTCTTCAACACTTATGGTGCAGACCATTACCTATTTGGTTTTGTGGCTTTGTAGTTGGTTTTGCATATTTACTGGACACTCCCTGATTATATGGCTTTCCACAGTCATACATATTGTCCAAGCCAAGCATGGTCTAGCCCCATGGTTTCTCCCACATTTTAGGCAATCTGTCTTGTGGTTGACCATTGTTGTGGTTTATCCTCAGATTAGGTTGAAACGCTTCTTTAAGGTGAGACATCCTCATATATTGATCGTTAGTGCAATATCTTCTTAAATCGTCCTGTGGATTTGTCAATTGCTAGCTTCCTATTAAATTCCTCTATAATCCGACACTCATTCACTAAAGTAACATAATCTTTAATCTCTAAGGGGAACAACTGCTCAATATCCCATAAACCTCCTTCATACTTCATGCACCTCCAAGCTTCATCAAGATTACGGATAGATAGTATAAGATTGGCAGACTCATCAAATTTTGCCGTGTACTCCTAACTCATATATCCTTGCTAAGTGCCATGAACTCCAACTCCTTTACATTCTGATTCAATCATTCCATCATCCGATTGGCCATTGAGCTTGTCCCTCATATCAAAGCCATCTCCAAGAGTGTTCATCATGTCGTCCATTTTAGCCTTCCGTCATAGTACGTCTCTCAGTCTGCATTAGTTCCTAAACACATCAAACAAAGATATTGAGTTGATCAGTTCAACACTATGCTAAGTGTGATAGCAACCAACTACAACACCACTAGTTCATCATATCTAAACCCTATATCCTATCATATAGACAAGATTCAAGGCATGATTTATCTACACTTTGGAAGCATAGCCAGTCCATTCCTAAAGGTCCTACAAGGATAAACTTCTCTAATACCACAATCTAACATCCCTCCTGCTTTATGGATTGGCGACTGCCCACAAACTAAACAAGATCTTTCCGCGTGCTTGTCCTTACTCACACACTTCCTTGAAAACTTTCCAAGGTCACCCATCAAAACCACTCCAAGTCAAGCTTAACCATGGAGTTCTTTCATGATGGGCTACTGAAAGAAGATGCATCTTTGTTGACATAGTTAGTCTAATCAATTCATATAAGTTATCCTCAATTCTAGTCCTACACCTATAAGCCTAAGATCCCTCTTCTAGTGTATAATCGGTTCATTTATGTACCCTTCCGCTTAGAGGCCTTGCTAGAAGCCGCTCCTTATCGTGCCTTCTCACGATGGTGGCTCCTACACTCGTCACTAGGCGTTACATGAAAAGGAATAAATGAAGTTCAACGATCACGTCCAGGAATGAGTTCGGTCCTGATAAGCAATCTATTTCCCTTATATGGTGTGATCCACTATAAATACCATTTGGTATAAACTTATGTATTGTGGATGGCAGATTATCCTATATAAAGAGTCTTCCTATGTCGATGAAAAGAGAAAATGCACTGATTTGATTTCTATGACTATAAGTGAAACCAGGTCACTTCGGGATAATTTCACTACATTTAGCATATGCATAATCATATCATATGTAATTTTTGATTAGAATTGCTTAATATGTGTTTGAGCTTCATGATATATGTGCACTAAGTGATTGATTGTTAAAAGCTACCCACAAGAGATAATTTAGAACTTTAAAATGAATCTTTAATATGTATTGCATGATCACATTTTCTTGATAAACCGAATTGGTTGGGGTAATGATGATGGCATTATGATTGTGTAACTAGGGAGTTACCCTACTAAGAATTGTATAAGTCTCACCCATGTGTTTTCGTGTTCCCATGTTACCTCCAAGTTGATCTAGAACAATGGGCCTATGTGAAGAAGGATTATAGTAGCTTAGTAGTTGATGTTTTTATTTTGTTGTACTTAGTTAGAGTTATATGTATGTAAACGTAATAGGGGACATATATGTATTAAAGCTCAAAGATCTTCCTTTTGTACTTAACTATGTATTCAATAAATATTGTGTTCTTTGTTATATATTTTAATAGAATCGCTTAGTTATTACATACGTTAATAAAACTTACTATAGATATTTAAGAAAGGTTTACTAATTAATAAGTAACAACTCTAAGTACGATATCATGACTTAAGGATGAGATTGTACTTGGAAGGATGTTACATTATGGTATCTCTAGGTGAGGATGTGGTTTCGAGGCGAAGCAAGGGAAGCTAGTGGGCATGTAACAAGGGGACAAGGGCAGAGGTGATCGTTGGTGTAAGAAGGCATGGAAAAGGGCGGCTTTGGCAAGGCCTCTAAGCGGAAGTCATGAATAACGATTACACACCAAATGAAAGGAATCCTGAGCTGTATAGGTATGGGACTATGGTTTAGGATGGCTTATATGAATTGATTGGTACTACATATGCCAACAAAGATGCATCTTCTTTCGGTAGCCCATCACGAGAACTCAGCGTTAAGCGTGCTTGACTTGGAGTAATTTTGGATGGGTGGCCTCTAGGAAGTTTTAGGAAGTATGTGAGTGAGGAAAGCACGTCGAAAATATATATATTAGTTTGTGGGGACGGTTGACAATCCATAAAGCACTAGGGAATGTTACAAGTAAGACTTCACCAAAAAAGTGAATAGTAATAATGAGAGTTTGTGAGTGTATGAGTGTTGCAAAAACCAAAAATGAGAGAAGGAAAGGGCATGTGGCCGACGGCCACTTAGGAAACTTAGGAGGGAAATTTTCATTTCATTTGGGTGTGGGGATTAGGGTTTTTGGGTAATTTTAATTAGGGGATTGGTTAGGAATTGATAATTTGGTGTTAGGAGTTGTAATGTGGTGGTTAAGACTTTCAAGACAAGATTAAAGAGTTGTCTTGCAAGGTTAAATGGGCTAGGCTTGATTAATTTAAAATTCAAACACCAACATTGTTCCTAATCTTTAAGAAAGAGAAGAAGTGTTTTTGGCTTACTTTTTACTTTTTGGTCTCATGAGTTATTCTTTGAATAAGAATGAGATAAATTTTTCTAAGCAATCTTAACCTTAATTAACCTCAAATAATTATTTTGACTCAAGATTAATAATAAAATTAATTTATTTTCACTAGAGCCTAATATTACCTATATTTCCTTAATTACTTTAATTAAGCCTAATTAGTACTAACTAGGGGCAAAAAAGTAATTTACAGCAACTCAACCTAGAGACTATTCTAAATATCACATATAGTCGCTTAATCAACTCCTGAGTGATGATCATCGAATAACGAGTTAATGCATTAAATTACTTTAGGGGCATTTTTATAATTTTGTGCATGAAAAAGTCAGGATTGAGATTCCACATCCATTGTGAGCCAAAACATCTAGCCCCTTCAAACATTAAAATTACCCTTGAGGATAGCGTACTTGCCATCCTTGAATTCTAGGCAAAAATGACCTAGGAGCATTTTGGTCATTTTGCAAGAAAAAAATTGGGGATTATGATTTTCATCAGATTGGCATCTAAACCTCATATAATGCTCGTCCTAATATTAAATTCCCCATTGAGGATGGCCTAGGCTGGCCTGCAATCTCATGCAAAAATGACCTCAGGGCATTTTGTCATTTTGCACAATAGGAAAATGAAGGCGTTACATATTTAGCCTTGGAGTTCATCTAAACTCTTGCTTTATGTTGCTCTCTCCACCTACTCCTAGAAATTGTCTAGAAATGGATGGTATTGTTCAATCCTGAAATTTCTTCCATAGGAATGTAATCTCCTTCTTTTATTATCTCCTACAAGTCAAGACTTATATATTTAATAAACAACTACATTATGTTTCTCCAATAAGCATATTCTACCATCAAAGAATGGTGGTAGCAATATGGAGTGTCCTTCTGCAATGTGAATATTCCGTGTCATTTGTCTTTAGGATCTTTAACCTCTTCACTTGTTGGAATGCTCAACCCCTTGGAGGCCTAAGCTCTAATACCAATTGTAAGTTGAAAATAGCACGAGGAGGGTTGAATTGTGCTTTAACTTCTTTTTAAATTTGAAAACACTAAAACAAATCCTATCAAGTTCTTCACTTGAAGGCAACAAAAATAAGTTAGTCTGGTTCACAAAGTTACTTTCTTGAAATAAGTGAGAACTTAGAAACGGTTTTGAATGTTTTCATATATATATATAACCAAAACAAATGTAGAATATTTAGGAGATGAAAAAGGACAGAGAAATACTACACAAAGAATTTATACTAGTTTGGCTAACCTTGCCTTTGTCCAGTTCTCAACAACCAATAAGTTCCACTAAATCAACACTTTCTCAACCTAAGAAAGTAAGATTATCTTTCAATAGCCTTCTCAAGCTATATCCTATGACTAGTAGTTCCACAATAATTGTCACTTCCAAGTAGTCTTTGACTAGCCTCTATAAGCGGACTATGTGGCTAATAATTCCAATTTCCTGTCACTTACAAGTAGTCTTTCACTAGCGTCTTTGAGCTAATCTCACAATGACCACTAGCGGATCAATTACAATGATTTGTTTGAAGTTGGTTCACTCCAACAAATAAACACTCAAGTTTTCCTTAGAATGGAAGTATAAGATCTGAAAACTTGAATGACTTTTTCAAACAAATCTTTCTAAGAAGAAGATTTTATCTAATAAAAACTTAGAAAAAAGACTTTTTCAGAAGTATAAAGTGATTACAAGAAGTAATGTCTTTACACATGAAGAAGGATGATTCTGGTTTTTGCGTTCTGATAGAGTTGCATAAAGTCTTTTTCTTGTAAGCACTTGACATCCTTTTATACTTGATCTTCAATTTTAGACTATTGTCCCTTGATCTGTTTTCCTTGTGACAAGTGTTGATCTTCTTTTTGTGTCTTGGAAATGCAATAGAAGACTAGCTTGGTTATGTTAGAGTTGCCTTTCTAATTGCAAAGACCGTTATCAAATAAGATTTCTGAGTGAAGCTTTAAAAACTAATTTTTACTTTCATTAAAGGTTTTTGAACTTTTTCTTCTAGAAGCTGGAATGGTTGACCAAAGTGAAAAGGTAGATGTCATTGTCAGCTTTTGGGTATTGACTTTAATTTGAATTTTCCCTTCCATTCTATGAAGTGTACATGATTTTGAGTATATGTGCTTTTTGATGCGTTCTTAGTTTTGAACTTCTCATTGATCTTCATTTCTTCAATAAGAGCTTGTTGGTACTCTTATAATCATGATTGAAGATAATAATTAGGACTTGCTTCAGAAAAGGACATATTTCATCATTGCGTATCACTTTTTGAATATGAGAGTCACTTTCTAAATATCTAAACTTGGTTTCTTCTTTAATTATTTTCTTCGTATGCATAACGTATTCAAGTCCATCTCTTAGAATTATTTTTCACTTTATTTTTCATGATTTAAACATGAAAAACACATTTATGGAACTTGTATGCTAACGAGAATGGTCCTATTGTGTCTTTTAAGAAACTCAAGTAAAAGATTAGTTTGTTCTTCAAAACATTTTATCTAAATTGGTTTTGTTATTCATTCAAAACTCCAAGTTAGAACTTTCTAAAGGATTTGGAGCTAACAATTGGAAGCCAACTAGCTCTATTGCTCTCTAGAAGAACAATGGATGACTCAAACAATCTTCTTTATCTACCTCGGAAACCTCAGTCCTCTCTTATTGGTAGAAAGCACGAGAAACGGGTTTGAATTGTGCTTCACCTTTCTTTCTTTTCTTTTTTTGAAAATGCTTAAACAAAAACTATCAAGTATGAAACTTGAAATGGAGTGAAAACGTGTTAGCGATGTCGAAAATAACTTTGAATTCAAGTATAATAAAACGCGTATAAGCTATTTATCATAAATCATGATATAATAAGCACAAAGTAGAAAAGTAAAAGAGAAAGAAGGGAGAAGAAGATATTGCACAGGTGTTTTTATGGTTCAGCAACTTGTCTATCCGGTTCAAACCATTTGTTGAGTTCCACTAAAAACTTTTTGTAATCGAGAAAGTTGGATAGCCTTTAAGTAGCCCCAATCTTTTACTAGTGACCAGCAAATACACTCACTGCAAAGTGGTCTTGCACCGCCTCTATTGTGGCCAGCAAGTACACTCTGCTATCACAATCTAATAGTTTTAAACCATTCTCCAAGCTAACTCCATGACTAGTAATTCACTTCTCTTTATTACAGTAGTCTTTGCTTATCCTCTTCAAGCTAACTCACAACGATCACTCCTGGATTAGGGTTACAAATGTTTGTGTTTGAGTTTATTATTCAAACTAACCAACACTCTAGTTTTTGTAAGATGAGCAATAACAGACTTGGAAAACTTGAATGACTCATTTCTATTGATTCTTCCAGTAAGAACGGATGATGTACTAAACGTAAAAAAAGATTTTTACAAGCAAGAACTGATTACAAGATGTAATAAACTCCAGAAAAGAGAAAAATTTTCAGCGTTTACACTTCTTCCCAAAAGGCTCTACAGATGAAGCACGCATCTATTTATAGATGTTCTACATTTATGACCATTGCCCTTGATCTATTGTCCAAGTGACACGTATTGATCATCTATTTATGTCTTGGAAATATAGTCTAGAAGAGTAACTCGACTTGTCAGAAGCTATGTGGACTATTGTGAAATAGAGGTTTTTGAGGTCACATTAGAAACTACTTTGTACTTTCTAAATGAGGTTTCTGAACTTTTCCTTCTAGAAGCTAGGACGGTGACCAATTGGGAAGAAAATGTCACGTCGGTCTAGGGGTTTGACTTTAAATTTGAATTTCAAATTTCCCTATATTTCTTGTGAAGTGCGTTCGATTTGTAAACATGTTCTAGAAGAACGATATCGTTTCTGAAAGTCTTCTATCTTCCGTCTGATTAGAGTTTGTAGTGATATCTTATGATCATGATGATTGAAGGTTATAGTACACACTTGTTTCAGATTTGCATTGAATTCACTTGAAATGTTCTTTGAAGTCATGTGCTACTTTATGAAATTCTGAGTCTTGGTTTCTTGTATATGAAATTTTCTTCAATGTGTTGAGCATATATAGTTCATTCCACAATATATTTCACTTTCATTAAGTCTCAATCTCTTCAATGAGATTAAACATGTTTGCACATGTCATGTGAAAATATTTTTGCTTTAAGCCGTGTTATGCTAATGTAACAACCTATTTGTTGCTTCAGAATAAGTAGAAATATTAGTCTTTCAAAATATTTTTCCAAATTAGTTGTGATATCACTCAAAACATTTTGCATTATGGCTTTCTGAGGGTCTGAGCTAACACTATATCAAATGCTCATTGAAGGTGGGCGGGTCCATCCTATTGAAACGTTAAGGCCTGAATCATTAGTGCCTTGACCAGGTGAGCTATGTCAAGCCTCAAGCTTCATAATCATGGCATCTATTAGGTTCACTACCATCTACTCAGGCTGTAAGAAAAGCGCTCCTGGATGAGCCGCTCTTATGATGATGTCAAAGGTGCATAGAGTTCACAAGTGGCAAGATTAGCTAAGAAAGGAAGGACATGGAATAAGCAGGAGTACTAGAAGTCAAAACTCTTAAATAAACACGTAGACTCTTTCCTAAAGGCCTGACTAACACTACGTTAATTCAAATAGTCGCGCTTCCATTCACATAAACAGATGCTATTTGTGGACACTTGCTTTAGTAACACGCAAAGAAACCTATGGCTTTGATACCACTTTGTCACGACTTGATTTAGGAACATGATCAACACATGAAGACTAGGTCCTTTGAAAGCCTCTAATAACTTAAACATAACTAACATGCATAATAAAATATAATTACATTTCGAAGCTTGATTTAAATATAGAATAATCATCATAAATGAGTTCCAAATAATCCAACTTAATCTGAAAATCATAATCCTTAGTTATCTCAAAACATATAATTCTGAACATTAGCTAAATAATCTTGGTTTGGGCCATTGTCAAACATAACCAATAAAGACTGTTAATAAATCAAAATAATCATAAATAATGCAAGGTCACGACCTCCTACGCAAATACTAGAGCACTATCATGATCCTAAACTAAGCTTTACTTCGAAGCGAAGCTAACCAATAAGAAGTTGCAACACTATTAGGGTAGATCCAAGGTGCAACATGAACTTGTCGCTATATACATAGGGGAGAAAAAAGGGGATTCATCAAAACTTAATGCAGGCCTCCACTAGCAATCTCCAGAGGACAACAATAACAATACATAATATATACATGTAACTGGCACACAACATCTTCATATTTACATACATAAGTATACTAGAGAAGCATTTAAACTTAATCATGAACAGTAACTAATAGAGAAATAGGCAAACTAAACTGAAATGAATTAAACCAAAAGGTGGACACCTCACTAGGTTCCATAACTGTAATTAAGAGTGAGTTGTCCTCTAGCAAACAACTTGATACCAAGGTTAACCATCCAACGTCGTTAACTCACTGTTTTGTTTCTCACTAATGACTGGCTAAAGCTAGCATACATGAAAATCAATAATTCTACTATAAGTACTAACTAATTCATAATTCCATAAACTAGGAGAATAAATTCTATAACATGCAAGCAACAACATGGTCAGGAGGTTTCAAAATATAATCTTCATGCTAACTATAAAAGTGATAACTTTTTGAAACTTTTGTAATTCTTCTAAAGAGTCTATACGATACATGTATCAATTCGAATTTCATAAATAGTTTACATAATGTTAGAAGGTATTACTAATGACCAAAGGTATAGCTATAAGCTTAAACCCGCTCACCGTTCTTTGTTGAGAGTGCGCTTCCAATGCCAACTTGACTCAGAGTAGGAATGGCACTAGTAAATGCCATAAAATACACAGAAACCATAAATAACTAATAAAATTAACTAAGAATTGAGTTGTGAATGTTAGAAGAGAAGGATTATAGAAGAATTCATGCCGAATAGTGCCTTAACCCATAAACTTGGTAGAAAGGTGAAGAATACTAGAAAAAACCATGAAAGTCACTTACCAGGAGCTTGGGGAGAGGAAGAATGGAGGAAAAATGTGAGAGAATAGCGGAGGAACTTATCAGGTTTCTAGGGTTCGTTTTCAGGAGGGGATGATTATTATAGCATAGGGGTCACTTGTGAAACGATCGTCCTGGGGTTATGACGTCAAGGTTTCGCAATGACATGGGGTTCATTGCAATGAGTCCAACAAAACACACCACATAAGAAAAGGAACATCGCATGCTCGCCATGGCAAGTCTGACCAAAACGCACATGCCTACCATGGTGTCTGCGAGCCTCCGTGGACTCTCGCTATTTTTCTCCGTATGGGGTTATCTCCCTCCAGGCACGTTAAGGTACTTTAAGACTATTCTAGGCTTAACTACAAGCACATGGACGTAGAGCATTACACAGCCAAGGCTATGATACTTAGGTAAATAAGGTTTCTAGACACAAGGAACATAGCCACATTTAACATGTTAAATGTTGAGAAAATGAAGTTAATTGCATATAAAGTTAGCCACATTTACAAAAAAAGTGTAGCTAAATTTATTTGCACTACTTCATATATTTAGCAACATTTGTTAAATGTGAATAGATGTATATATGTGACAAAATCTTTTAAATATGAAAAAACATATGATACACTCAATTAAAATTAAATAATAAAAGATGTTAAAATATATAGTGATGCACATATAGGAATGTGAAAATTTTTCTTTTATTTTCTATATTTTCATTTTCAAAATTTTATAAAGAAAATAATAAAAATAAAAAACTAAATTTTATTAATTTTTATATTTTCAATATTTCTTTATAAAATTCCGAAAACAAATATCTAGATTAATGAAATCAGGCAATGAAAAGCAGTAACCAAAGAGAGATCCAAGTAGACTTCTAGACTTTTGATTCAAGTCATGACAGAAATAATGTCAACTGCTCCATGTGCCTGTCAAGGAATAAAACTGGGCGCACGTAATGTTTCGCTCTTCTAATTTCTTCCTACCTTGATCCATGAGTACCCGGCTAGATCCACAGTATTAAGAAATATAAATCCATACACAGTATTCAAATATAGATCCATGTGCAGTTAACTTTTGTCACTATATATAAAATACGCATCCAGCTAAACCAGACGAGCATTAAGACTATACATTATTCGTTCGGAGATAAACTAAACTATACAATATTAACCCAAAACTCACTGTATATACAAAGAGAGTCCGCCCAACAATAGGAATTTACTTGTCAACGATCCATAAGCTTGTAAATATTGTCAATGTAATCTTCTATCTCCCACAGAAAGGATCCAAAAGCAACAGCTTCCAACACCAGCCTTCTGAGACTAGAAAATGAAGTCACAATAACATCATCATGCTCAATCAAACCAGATTCCTTATTCCCAAAAAGTGCTTGACTATGATTCTTCACTAAATGCACAGCTTCCTTAGACCTCATCTTAGCACCAGTGTGCAAGGAGCCAGGGTGAAAGCCCATAACATAACATTTTAAATCTTCAACTTCCTCTTCCTGCCTGAATAAGCCTTCCCATATAGATTGCATGTCATTCTTGCGGCCAAAGATGGCATCTTTGGATGGATAAGGACACGTATCATGACACAGAAGGGCACGCCTACGGCCAAGATGAAGATCATGGTCACCCAAATATACACTTTGTTCTAGGTGGTACCTCAAGGAAATTGACTTCAAAAAATAACCATATAATATGGAGGCGACATAAACTCGTGCAAGCCTGAATAGTCTAATTTTAGTTGTTGCCCAACTCTCAGTTACGCTAGAATTCACCCTCAAGCCCGTTACAGTACTTACATGTTCTCTTATGATATCCAAAACCTCCAGGCTGTGAATAGACTCTAGTTCCCAGTCCTTAGAAGGCAATATTTCTAGCCTTCCATTATAAAGGCAACTAGAAAGCTTTGGAACCAAATGGACCCTGACCTCGGAAAACTTGTAAAATATCAGCAAATACATAACATCTGCTATAGCAATCTGACACTCATTCTCTTTTACTTGAGCAATCCTCCTGGTATTCAGGAAATTCTAAGTCAGTAAATTATTCAATGAATATTTAAAAGTATACAGAATTATGCATTTCCATGATTATTCAAGAACAAAGTCTGCACCAGAGGGAGAGAAAGTAGGTAGAAAAGGACTAAAGGAGTCAGTACGGGAATTGGGGACAAAACCAAGCCTCTTGAATACCTGGGTTATTAATGTGTCTTCTTTTCATTTTCTGAATGTTTTTCCTACTTTCTATATGCATATCAACACTGATTTGAAATCAGCTAAGGAGAGAGGCAAGTATTCATGTTTTCTCTGTGATTCTGATTGGTACTTATCAGCAACTATTTTTAATACGTGATAGTTTTCTACCAAAGTTTGGTCAGTTAAAGATCGGGGGAACAGGCTCATATCTACTAAAAATAACCATCTACTTCAACTAGAGGCAAGGCAATGAAGGTGGGCAAAACATAATTAAATAAATCCAATTTCCTTCCCATACGTGCCCATAAATATGTCAACATAATATACATGCACATCCAATGCCTCCTGAGCACAAAAGTTATGGGCAGAGCATAGCAAATCAAAATATATGGGCAGTACAAGATACCCAGAGCACAAAAGTAATTTTTCTCTTATACCAAAGTGTCACACTTGATGGATATTAATTTCACTTCTGGAAAAGCTCCAATATGAGAAAAAATATATCTAACTATTTTTCTATCTGTCTTCTTTTTTTTGTTTTTTTGCTTTATACTTTTTTTCACTAATAGACAATAAAATGTTGAAAAATACAAAGAAAAGACAACACTCAGACATATGTGAAAGCATTGGTCTCTTAGATGAAGCATAGTGTACGAAGTGAAGGACCCAAAAACAAAAAGGCCTATCAATTGCTGGCTCTCAAAAAATAGATAATACAAAAAATAGATGATGCTTAATAGATAATACAAAAGCCTATAAGGAAAACTTAAAAAGCTGTTATCGGCAATAATAGACCAAACAAATAATCACAATGGTGGATGTACCATAGTTTATAACAAAGTGATTTATTTCCACAGTTCCAAACCTTTGTTTCTTCTTTGAATATGATAAAATACATGAGTAAACAATGAGGGAAATCAACACGATCAGAATCAAGACAACATTTACAAGCTCTATTCAAGTTTTTAGAATGTTCTTATAAAATGCTGACCAAAATATCTAGCTGATAAATCCTTTGTGTGATTAACTTTCTAAAATATCAAAATAAGTGTTGTATAATCACAGAAAAGGCACTCATGTAAGCCTTCTCTGCAATAAATATACTTCATTTGGAAGATACGACATGGGGAAGACTAACTCATTTTTCTAACAATTGACTTCATTCTAATACTTGTTGACATGTTTTGGTGTGCCTTCTATATAGTCCATAAGGTGAATACATATATGATTTAATAACAGTATATAAAATAGTTAAGCAATCATTAGCAAGGACACTTACAAAACATTTTAATCAAACAGGGATATTTTAGTTATATTGTTCCTAACAATCCTGAGTTTCATTCTACAAATGATAAAATGAAAGCATCCATTCTGTGTTTCCATCAAATAAACCCAATGGTTCCAAACTTGACATGACAAATCCCATTTGCTGTTCTCTGCCTCAGTTCCAAAGCCAAAAGCTACTGGCCACTCAATAACCACCAATTCTTATTGAAAGAATAAGATGATCAATGTCCGTCAATAATTTCAAAGTTTATCTCAGAAACATATTCACATGATTCAAATCAGGCTCATCCCATTGGGTTGGAGAAATTTCAAATGCTTGACACTTCTCTTTCCCTTGATGTGTGTTGTATGCAAGAAAAATTTGTTTGGAAATTCTCAAGTTGTATTGGGTGCGTCCACTGGTGAGTACTTGATGGTCATCTGCAAAAGTTTTAGTATTAAGACGGAATTGAAAAATCTTGTCAGTGTGTTCAGTTTAGGTTACCATTTAGCACATGCGGTTAAAGCGAACTGCATCAATAAAGTTGTTCCTCTCCTTGAAAATTTGTTGTGTGATCATAAGGTTTAGGCTTTTCTTTTGTTCTCTACTCGTCTATTGCAATGGGTTTTGTCATCTCAGATATAAGTGGAGACTGGACAGCCTTGCTGCACTCTTGATTTTTTTTCAATTTATTTTACATTTCAGGCAATAATATCCACAATTTCCTTGTAATTTCTATCTTTTAGGCATATAACAAAATTTACTTTTCTATGAAGGAGGCTTACTAAAGGTTGACCATGATGAAACAAACCTGACAAACCCGTAAAGGATAGATGAAAGTTTGTTATACTTTGGTTACACTCACAATCACTGGTGTTTAACAATTTGGCACAAAATTCAGCACAACTACCTTCTCCCTCAATCAAGAGGTCAGTATATATACGTGGCTTTAATTTTACATAAAAAAGTAAAAAAAAAATAATATGCCTTTTCAACAGAAACAAAAATCCCTAATGAAGAGCTGAAAAATCAATATATGCTACAGCATCGGTAAACCTAATTACTGGGTTCGAGCAGTGAAAATTTAGGTACGAGTTTTATACTAGAAAACCACCCTGAAATTTTCACCCCACTTTTAATTGAATACAAAACATACTTTTGATTTTGAAGTCATATTTTCTATGGAAAAACAAAATACATCAAAAGTAAATACCTACATGCGCAACAGAAAGTTACCAACTTAACCCATCACAGATAAACACATAGCACACAAGAGCCCATGACCAAAACAGAACACATAACAAAAAGCCAGTCTCAGAAAAACAAAGCAAAAACAAGACGAAAAAAAAGAAAAGAGCAATAATTTAGTCACTTACCTGTGAAGCAGGCCTTCATCTGAGCCTTCGCTGAGAAGCATGCGAGCAACAGCAGCATCTCTATCATCACTAAGAAGCTTGAGCTCTTCCTTGGCAACAACATGGAACAACTGGCGGTGGTTCTGCAACACACCACTGAGGAACTTGCCGACAGGAGATCTTAGCACAAGGGGCGAGTTGAGGCTGCTGAACTGGCAGTGGCTTGGTCCTGCACTGGCTACCACCTTGAGGGGTAGTCTGCTCCTGAGGCTGAAACAAGGGCCACCCACAAGCTTTTTTGGGAAGCTGTGGAATAATCTGAAGTGGGGTTTTGGTGAAGATGAAGGTGGACGTGATGATGATGATGATGTTGGGAGAGTGATGAGGGTCCTATGGTTATTGTACTGATAGACACAGTTCTCCATTCAACCGGGTTGTGGAGGAATTGCTTCTTTTCCCTTTCCCCCTTTTGTGGCGTCTGAGAGATAAAAGTACTACGGTTTTAGTTGTTGGTTTTGTGAAGTGATAACGCAGAATAACAGAAATAGAAATTAGTTTGGTAAAAGGATAGGGCTTGAAACTTTTTGAGGATAGAAAGGATCAGAGTTTTGTTGCAGTATTAAGAATTATTTTATTTTTATTTTTTTAACAAGCACATTAAGATTAAGAATTTTTTTCTAAAGAGAATAGGGAAGAAGGGGAGAGTCAAACATATGACACATCCACTTAAATAATAAAATTAAAATTTTGATGACCAATAATATCTTGCTGGAATATATAGATGTGGATGATGATAATTTGAGATTGATAAGAACACTCTAAATAGAAGTATAAAACAATTTAAGTGAAATATGATATTATAATCATGGTAAATTATAAGGTGGATTTTTTTTTTTTGTTCACCATAAATCTCTTATTAGTAATTGTTAGATTATTATTATTTTTATAGATAGTTTGATTAACGGCTAATGATAGAGATCCATAATAGATCTAAAAATAAAAAATTCATCATAAAACCACCCATAATCATAAATGTCATTTGATTAATTTCTTCTACTTCTTTCGTGTTTTCTTTTGGAAAATGTCACTTGATTAACTTAAATAAGAACGTTATCGTGGGAATATCAATATATAAAAATTAGGCTCTCTTTTTTATCTTACAAGTTTGGAAGGATTTAATCTTCTTAAATTTTTTATTTTAACGAATGAATAATTTACGAAGAGTAATGGCTAATTATAATATGTATTTTAAATTTTTAGATTTAATATAAACCTTTTATTATTTATCATTAGATAATTATTATTTTTATTGAATGGTTTAATCCAATAATTAATAATAAGAAATCTATAATAAAACTAAAGATAAAAGGTCCATCATAAAACCCACCAAGAATAATAATGATAGGTGTGAAGGGGAGTTTTAGTTATGTAATACAGACTTGATAGATCCAGAAATTTAGCTAATGTGTGCAAAAAATAATATGGGGTAAAACATGATACAATAAGAAGGCCAAAATATATACGTATATATATATACTTCTAAACGAGTTCTAAATCTTACTTTGATGGGTGTAGATTCATGTTCAAAAGTTTAAGGAATTTTTAGTTTAAGAGTGTGGATATTTTTGCTCAAAAGATACCATGAATTTGAATATATATATCCGAATATATATATATATATATATATATATATATATATATATGTGTGTGTTTATTTGTTAAATTATCATCACGTAACTGTAACTCCAAAAGAACTGAACATTGATCCTCACTCGAAAAAAAAAGTATTTAAATACAAATACAAGTTTAACTATTAAATCATATTAAATAACTTATAGTTTTCTAAAGAATTGATCAGTGATCTATATTTTGTCTCTTCAAAATCTTCTCTCTAAATTTTAGAGAAAATATAGTTGGAAAGAGAGTAGTTTATTTATTCCCATTCCACTACTAAAAATCCCTTAAAATTTGGTAACTAATCCTTGGTTTTATGGTTAAAAAAAAAAACTTGTAAGTATTTAATAGGATGAAAGTAGGTCGTCTTTGTCTTAAATTTCCTGACTTGCATTATCAAAAAGTAGCCTAGTTCAGAGCCTGTTATATGACATAAGCTTTTTTAGCCTTAAGATCTGGTCTCCCTAAAGCTTGGCCCAAGAGCCTTTGAAAGCTCTTTAATTATAAATTTTTCAGGAATTATACTTACATCCTAATTTTGGTGAAACTCACCCTAACTCCCTTCTCTTTATTCGGGTAACACTCACCTCCCTCGATGCATTGTTACTTATATGATAGAGGAGAGGTCAATATAATTATTTTACAAATTCAACAAAAGTAAATGTAATTTATCCTTTTTTAAATAAGTCAAAGAACTTCTATATATATATATATATATATATATATATATAATTTAAAAATGACTAAAGGCTTATTAATTAAATTTAAAAGTATATTTATAAATAGATTAAAATATTTATATTATCATTATATTTTAAATAATAATAATAATAATAATATAAGTAAACTAGCATATTAGGTAGAAGTCTGACCTATTTACTTAAAAATGGCTTTTTTGAAAAATTTAAACTTAGCTTGTTTATTAAATAGATTAGGTCAAATGTAAACTAGGATGAAGGCCCTTAATGAGTGACCTAGCCCACTTTCACCCTTACTTATAAAATGTATACCATGAAAATGACATTAAATATACATTTTTATGGGACATTTATTATTTATCAAGTTAATTTTGATCTAATGTTATAGTTTTAGATAAATATATATAAAACAATTCGAGAAGTGAGTATGTGAATTAAATTTTTTTACAAAATAATATATTATACGATTAAATCAGACTCTTTAATATTTGCAGTAATATGTTAAAATTAGGGGTGTGTTTGGTTGGGATAAAAATGGATAAAAATTTTTATGGATGAGTTTAATGTTTATTTTAATCTTTAAAATTTATTTATAAAAATTTTTTACTCTAAACCAAATATCATCTAAGAATTTAATTTTAATATATTGATACTTAATCAATTTCTTTTATTTACATGACTTATTAGATAGTCGGTAAAAAATATGAGTGTGTAAAAACTATCCGAGCATTACAATTAAATTTATTATTGATTATTGATTTCGATATACAATATTCTGGTTTTAATGAGATTCTAATATAAAAATATTCAGGGTTTAAAGTGCGGACTACTAAACTAGTGAGGCTCTTAATGTAAAACTGTATGCTTGTTATTCAATGATTTCTAGAAGAAATAGATGTTGAAAAAAGCACAGGTGGATGGGGCATAGAATGGAAAACCAAAGAACAAGCCAGCCGAAGAAACATTGTGACTGTTGGGAAGGTTATCTATCCAAGAGAAGAGAAGATTTGTTTCCTTATCAAGATAGGATTGAAAAGCCATCATCGTAACTAACTCTTTTTATTGTTAAAATATTTTTTATCATAAAAAATGGATTTTGTTAAGAAACCAAGAATAAAAAGTTTTTGTTACTGCATTCAAATTTTAGTGGGCCTATCAAGCATGAATGGATTAGTCTTTATATTCAACAATAAATATCTTAGCAAACTAAAAAACTTCAAATCTTAAAAACAATCTTCATTTATTGTTCTCGCATAAAGAATCTATTCTGAGGTGAGGTCCTTCTCCATATTGGGCGACAACGGGTACTCTAAAGACACTCTAACATTCAAGCTAGAGAAATATTCTTGTTTATATTTTGTGTAAAATTGTTTTGATGTAGTGTTTAGCTTATATTTTCATTGATAAACGCTCAACTTGACAAGTTGTGCTCACGATTTCAATTCGGGGAATGAAAGCAATTCTTCTTTGTGAGTTCTTAAGTTCTTAAAATTAAGTGTCAAATAGACTTTTTAACCCCCTAAACTTTGTACCAAAATTCAACAACGGCAACGCAACATAGTGTAAATTGTAAGATTCAAATATTTTGGAATAAGAGCAAGATAAGAACAACGAATAAATGCATTTTAACCCCTAAACTTTAGGTCATGTGCAATTTACATTTGGACTTTTCAAAATGTGCATAATGACACATTGAACTTTTCAAATTTGCAAAACACCTCAAGTATAATTTTGGCAACTAATGAAGGTAAGATTTATGTACACTTATTCCCCTGATGTTTCTAATTTATGTAACCCCATACATTGTCTATGCATCCTCTTCTGATCAACCCCTAATTTTTTTCATTGTATGTAAGCTGATACCCTACTATGACTTAAAGTTTTGCACTCTGAAAAGTAGGGTTTTTGCACAATTTGGAAAAATGTTGGGTGCCATAATGCTCGTTTTGAAAAGTAAGAGTGTAAATTGCACATAACCTAAAATCCAGGGGTAAAATGCACTTAACTATAAGAACAAGTTATCATACTTGTAGAATGATTCTTTTTATTTTTGAATAATAATTGTCAATGTACAAATAATTAGGTAATGAACAAGGAATAAAGGAAAAGAAAGTCAAATCCTATGAATTGAAACACAAGCAAGTGAGTCAGAAGAATCTTTACTTTTTCCCTTTCATTTTGGCGTTCGTGTAACTTGAACTTATGAAAATGAAGTGTGAGTGTGTGATTCGATTCCAACTAACTAGAATGATGCCTAATGCCTCTATTTGTAAAAAAACTATGTATTATGCCATGTGTCTTGACCGTTATCAACACGTAAAATGATCTTGACATTTGTCCTGGTGGTTATTAGCACTTCCTAACACTAATGTGTGAATCTGCCCTTATTTCTCGGACTAATTATATCGTTGATGCACATGTGCTTTTGCTTCATCATCAAAGAGTAACTGCTCCTACAATTTTGGAATAATTGCCCAATTCTGAGCCCTTGCTCCAACTACTTGCATAAGGCTTTCACTCCTATATTTTAGCTAAGTCTTCCAACCAAGGCTGATGCATGCTTGACACTCAACCAAAATACCTCTCTGTAAGTAGGAATCACCACTAGAATTTTTAAGTCCCAATAACTTGGACCCCTAATGCTCTTGCGGTCATAATGCAATGTAGAACTGATTCTCGACATCTTGAGTTTCGACATAACAACTTCAGAATTGTGATCTCCAACAATTTCTTCAACTCCTCATATAGGTTTTATGAGATCACACCTGGAACAAGCCTGACACTAATAGTGCCTTGGGAATATTTTGCTATAACAACTAGCTATCCTACCCTCTTGTAAGCATATTAAGAGTGATTATGCCTAAATTTATGTCATGAATCTTAGGATGAATGTGATATTCTTGCCAAAGTGAAGGCTAAGGACTAAGCATTATATAATACTAAAAGAGGGAGGTTCATTCTAGAGTCGATGAGAGCAATAGTCCCACACAATTACTCCATATTATGGGAAGAAGATCCACATAGCGAGGTTGCTTTTGGGCAATTTCAGTTGATATGATTATGGCCAATTGGGTTGGATTATAGAGTCGATAGATCTTGCTTAGTCCACTTATGGTTTCTTAAACAAGGTCTGGGAATCGAACTAGAAGAGATATTGGTTCAAAGGTTTAGAGGTTAAATGAGTGTAACACCCTAGTTTAAATAAAAAGATTAGAAAATTCTTTTGAACTAGGAAGGGTGCCAACTTCCCTCATTCTGTCATTCTAGATCCTTGAGGGACTATATGATAGAATCACATTTTTGGGATCAGAAAGTCCCGGTAATTGTTCCTAAGAGGAAAACAAGTTAAAGAGCGATTTTTAATCAATTTTATGAAACCTTTAAACATTTCGTTTTTAACCCACAAGTTTATAAAATCTTGAAAATCCTCAAATTTGAATTGAAACCCAAAATTTGGATTCTGAATTGTTGGGATTTTGATTTTTATGATATTTAATTTGAATCCAAATGGAGGGTATTTCCTTATTTACATTTATGTTTTAAAATTAATGGAGAGTAAAATAAATGAGACATTAAATAAGTGAGTATTGAGTAACCCAACCCGATACATACCAACACTTGAATTATAGTTCAAAGTTGAGAGAAAAATCATTCTAGGGAGTGTTGTAGCGCTCATTAGGGAATGGTCAGATAGTCAGGAGGAGATTTTACGTTCTTTGGTGAGCGCAATGAGCACTACAACGGTCGAAATTTATAAAAACCCCCTATTTTGATTCCAGACACACACACATTTGTCACTTTCTCAAACTTAAACCTCGCTCATCCTCCTTCTTTCATGCCAAAACTTCTTTTTCTTCAGTTTTCTTCAAATCTAACTTAAATTTCTCATCTTTCAAGCTTTAAGATCCTGGTGCCATTCCCACTTTCTCATAATTCAATTGAGTTGTTGGGTACCTTTTACCACTCCATATATAGTAGTGCTATGGATACTTCCACATCAGTCTTCCTCCCGTAATTTAGATTTCATTTGCCGACTTATTAGTGAGGTGTCTAGTATTTTGCTTAGATATGCTCCAACGTAATGGGGATGGATTAGGACTATAAGAGCATGTTACATTTTGCATAGTCTTGTATATTAGAATGTTAATTTGGACTGTATAATTTTTACTTTTCATAGACACTTTGTATATAAAGGACTTTGTGCATTTTTTGATATTATAGTATTAGACTTAAAACGACTTGAGATTTTAGTTTTATGATTATGATATCAAAGCAAGTTATTTGTATATAGAAAAATAACTATTTATGGATTTTTGTTCCAATTCAAATGTGCATATAGAGTTGATACAAGTGTCACGAGGTTTATGTGGGAATGAGATTTCTTATGTACCAGTCATGTGTAGTTGGTCAAGTAATGACAAAGTTCATCTCAGAGCCTAGGTTTCCTCATATCATTGGAGCAAGTGTCCACAGGTAATGCATAATTTATGTAATAGAAGCATGCCTATTTGCATTAATGAAGCATTACTCGTGGCCTTTAGGATGGTTAGTCATGTCTAAGTCTAGAAATAGAGTCGTTGTTTCTTTATGAACCTCTGTTCCTTATCCTATGTGCTCTTGCCTTCATTGGATAAGGATGCCTCTCCTCTAATTTCTACCTCCCGTTGTATTCCTAGAGCCTTGGAATAGGCTTTGGCCACCTTGATGTTTCCGGACGGACGGAGGTTGGATCAAGTCACCAGTCCACCCTTTAGTTGGAGATCGATGATTGAGCCTAGAGCATTTGGAGGATGGATCCACCCACCTTCAGGGATGCCTCACCAGAAACCCAAGTGATTCCTCAGAGAGAAGATTCTGGAGTTATCCATTGCTCGTGAAAAATGGCAGAGTTAGCTAGTTTTCAATTAGGAGGCTTGGCTGGGACATGGTATGATGAGTTCCTTCAGGAGCGTACGCGAGAGGTGCCCTCTGGGAGGAATTCGAGCGGCTTTCCTACATAGATTTCTCTAAGAACCGGAAAGGCAGGATGATGGAGTTTAAACTTGTATACCCCTGGGATGAAGTGGCCGAGTTGATGAGAGGTTTACTACTGGCTTAGGCAGTGTAGCATCCTGGAGTCAGAGCTAAGAGGTTAGGTGGTTCGTTCAAGGACCCAAAGGAGTATGTTCCTCGTCTTCGTTGAATGTTGGTACTATGGACTATGCTAAGGTGGTATAACTTACTATTGGGTTAGAGGGAGGGAGGAGGCTGCTTCTAAGTCTAGCAAGAAAGTTAAGACTCATGGTACATTTGAGGAAGGGTATTAGTAGAAGACTTAGCCAGTAAGAGTTAGTCATAGGCCCAACGGATAGGTTCCTGTTTACATCATTTCTTTTATTAATTGAGGAAAACTTATAGGAATATTAGAATTTCTAGCAGGAAGAACTGTGAGAATGACTCCATGAGGATAAAAAATGTGAATAGTACTTGGCCCAGGCCTAGGGACAGCCAAACTGGTCAGACAGGAAATACCGAAGTAAGAAAATATGAGATATAAGATGAATGTATGGGAACGATAATTTTATACCTAGAATTAAATTTCGGGTATATTGGATTCAGTGATACGGCGTTTACCCGTTCGGTAGGATTTCGGTGTGTGGTTTTTAACATGAAAGATATCCATCACTACAACTAAACAATATCCCCAAGTTAAGACAAGTGGAAGGCTAGGATTTAATCTTGGAATCCAAGATCAAATCCTAGCCATCCATCATAGCCTAGTCACCAAGTCATCATGATTTTTAACAAATATCTTCCTTGCATTTATTATAAGCCTAATCACCAATCTTCCTCCCAAAAGCCAAGATCATCTCGGCCATTCAAGGAGAAATCAGAAGGTGAATGCCTCCATAGCCAAGAGCTCCATCTTGCTTTCATCTACAAAAACCCTAGCTTAGAATCATCAAAACCCAAATCTTCCTTCACAAAAATTGATCTACACTTCCACCTCTACAATTATAACCGATTGAAATTTCAAGAACCCTATCCTTCTTGCACATCCATCAGTGATAGAGGAGGGTTTGAGGTTGTGTGGGGAGTTTTGGTTGTGAAGAAATATAACTTAAAACAGCTAGAGATGGAGCTTCCTTCACCTTCAAGAGTAGGGTTTTCTGCTGCCTTTTTTGTGGAATTTTTCAATTCTGTTTTGGCTTGCCCTAATTCCGAAAATTTTGATGATTCTGATGGTTAACATATTGTTATTGATGTATGAATTTTTGTGTTGTGTTTGGATGGTTTTAAAATGGGTTTTCTACAAGTGAAATTGGAACTAGGTTGCTGAACTGAATTCTGTTATGAAATCAGAATTTCTCACGAATTTTCTGGAAAATTTGTGGGTGGTTTCATGAGCCATGAAAATTATATGTTGTAGTTAAGCCCTTAAAATAAATACACGAATTTTCTTGGGGGTTAATTTTAAGGTTTGATGCCTCAAAAAAATTCAGAACCGAATTGTAACTGTTGCTGTCCAAACTATTGAGACTGAAGTAACAAACTTACAATTTTTAATCATAGCAATTGATTAAGATATCTCCTGAAATTTTTACACAAGACTAATAACATGTTGAAATACCTCTGTGAATTTTCTTGTACCTTGATTCCATCGAATTCTAGGTTAAATATTCTGAGAACACAAGTCTGGACTATGAATTTGTACTTCTGACCACCAGACTTGCCTATTTTATGGAAGTGGCTATATAACTCTGATTGCCCTGAAATTTTACAGGTTGTTTTAGACACATTGAAGTGTCATGTGAAATTTTCCTTAAGGGTGGAATGGTTGTTTGGTATGATAACAAATTGTTGTGCCTAGAACTTCAATTCTGCCAAGATAATGAAATGTGGAAATGGCTGAAATTTTATGATAGTATGTGCATATCTTCCTGTGTATGTTTGAGACATATGGGGAAAAAAGCAGAAACAAGGCTTAGAAGAATTGAGAGGAAGGCAAAAAGAAGGACTTCCCTAGAAAAGTTGTAGTCGATAGATGTGTCGGCTAGGCATAGACCTGATGATCTGGAAATGGAAAAAAATGAAGTTCGGTGATCTGGATAGAATGAGCTTCATGTCCTGGCAGTCTATATCCTCTGTGAAATTGTAAATTGTGAATGTATCTCTCTTGAGAATAAGTCTTTCCTATGTTGAGAAAATTGAGAAGGACATGAGAAATGGAGTTTTTGATTATGCATATTATTACTCGATTGATTATTGTGATATGCCTATTCCAACCTAGGTTTTTAGAGATTCCTGTGCATGTGTTTATATGAATACTGATATGCATGAGTTGCTTATCCCTGTTGTATATTGTATATGGGGGAAACTACCCTCCTGAGAATTTTATATTATTCTCACCCCTAAGTTGTATGTATTTTATTGTTAATTCGCAAATGCCTGGCCCATATTTCTGTGATTCGCCAAGTGGGTGTGGCAATATGATCAGGGCATTAGGCTATATACGCCGTTGGTTATTCCAGGTCGGATCTATATGTTCTTTGATCGCTCCTTCAGTCCCTTAGTCTTCGCTTCGGTTTCGACCCGCTTTTCCTTATGACGGTGTGCCACTTCACATGGCCCATCCTGGAGTGTTTGAGATCCCTCGGCTCCACAGTGTCTAGACCCGGGCGCACCGTTTCGTCATCCTCCTCATCTGACTCAGATCCTCTCGAGCCCGGTGCCCTGGAGGAGAGGTAGTCGTTCAATGGCCAATGGCTTCCCGGAGTAGAGCCTAGACGATGCATGTACATAGACATAGGATAGTGTTAAGACCTTACCTACCTACGGTTAATGCTTTTGGTTTTCTTTTGCTCTGTTATATGTACATATGCGTTTTGTAGTAAGTATGAGTAGGTTAGGTACTAGGAGGATTAGCCTCGATGCATAAAGTCCTGTATTTTCGGGTCATTTTGGTTAGTCTTGCCCTTATGATGTATATATATATAGTGATGCGAACATTATACCCTTATATGTAAATCTCGTTATGATAGTATATGTATTGCGACATTTAATATCATTGAATTATTTCAACTAGTATAAATCCAAAGTTACAGGTAATACTCTACTAATTACTATATCCATACTCGAGTAAATGTGGTAATTTGGAGGTGTTAAGTTACCCTTTAAATTGACCTTACGGCTTATAGTTTTCCAAAGTGGAGTAGAAGAGATAACTAGTATTGGGTTAGCTCGAGTTCAAAGTTTTCCTATTTGTTAGACTTATGGGGCGGCACTCGAGCGGTACTCGTTGGCATATTTGTATGTTATAGATGTGGCAACGGCCCAGAGGACAAATGCCCATTTCGGCAAGGGACATTTGTAAGAGGGTCAGCAAACTCCAGTGCTCGGTCCGATTTTCCAGTCGTGACCTAAGGTGGTTTTGCTATCCTTGTTGGCACGATTGGGGTAGAGGCCCTAGGCAGAGGCCTAATGGTCGAAGTTCACTGGTAAGAGGTCAGAGTCATCGGACAAGGGACAACCCGAATTGCATGCATTGACATGATAGGATGCAGTAGTCTCTAATGATGTAGTAATAAGTATTATTAGAGTCTTTGCCTTTGATACCTTTGCTTTGATTGATCCTTGGTTCTGCCTATTCATATGTATCCTCATTCTTGCTATACGATTTAAGAGGTCGATTTCTAGTATAGAGAATCCTTCTTAGTATGGATACCAGTGGAGAATTCTTGGTTCAATTAGTATCCAGAGGGTATGAAATCGCGTTGGTGATATGGAAACTTATCCTGATTTACACATGTTGGATATGTAAGACTTTGATGTTATTCTCAGCATGGATTGGTTAGCTTCATGCCATGCTATGGTGGATTGCTATAGTAAGTCTATAAAGTTTGGTATTTCTAAGATAAATTTTCAGAGTTAAAGAGTGTCAGCTATTATATTCCAACTAGTCTGATCTATCCATGAGAGCTTTGAGGCTTATGGACAAAGGAGGCTATGGTTTTTTAGCTTTAGTTTGGGGTATAGAGGTACCAGGTCCAACAATAAACTTAGTCCTGTGGTTTGTGAGTTCCTTGATGTGTTCCTAGACGATTTCTAGGCTTGCCACAGAAAGGGAAATAGAGTTTGAATAAAGCTTGGCCGGAACGGGCCTATTTTGATACCCGTACCATATGGCCCAATAGAGTTACAGAGGTGAAGAACACTTGCAAAGTTCCTGGATAAGGGATTTATTAAAGGAGTACTCGCCTTGGTGCTCCCTTGTTGTAAAGAAGAAAGATAGATCCATGAGGATATGTATAGATTATCGATAGCTAAATAAGGTAAAGGTTAAGAATAAGCACCCTTTGCCTTGTATAGATGATTTGTTTGATTAGCTTTGGGGGCTAGATGCTTCTCTAAGATTGACCTTCGGTCTAGGTATCATCGATTAAAGATCAAGGATGAGGATATACCCAAGATAGCTTTCAGAACACGCTATGGACATTACAAATTTCTAGTGATTTCCTTTGGTTTGATCAATGCCCCCAAGCTTCCATGGACTTAATAAATAGAGTTTCAAACCATTCCTAGATCATTTTGTGATTATCTTTATTGATGATAATTGGTATATTCTAAGACAGAGAAGCATGAGCATCACCTTAGGATATGTTGGAGACACTATGGAATTAACTATATGCTAAGTTCTCTAAGTGTGAATTTTGGTTAAAGCGGTGGCATTCCTTGGACATATAGTGTCCAAGGATGGTATAAAGGTATATCCAAAGAAGGTTGAGCAGTTAATCATGGCCAAGACCTTCTATAATATAAGAGATTCATAGCTTCTAAGGATGGCATGTTATTATAGCAGTTTGACAAGGATTTTTCCAAGATTGTGGCACGTTGACAGATTGACCCAGAAGAATGTTAAGCTTCAATGGTCAGATGGCTGTGAAGAGCTTCCAAAAGCTGAAGACTGACCACCGCTCCTGTGTTAGTACTACCTTTTGGTATAAATGGCTTTATTGTATCCTGTGATGCTTCTAAAATACTTGGTTATGTCCTTATGCAGCATGACCAGGTTGTAGCCTATGGTTTGAGACAACTTAAGAAGCATGAACTATCCTAATGTTGATTTAGAAATGGCAGTAGTAGTCTTTGCTTTGAAGATCTAGAGACATTACTTGTATGGAGCAACTCGTGAGATTTTTACATATCATAAAAGCTTAAAGTATATCTTAGGCAAAAATATCTAAATCTTAGACAACATAGATGGATGGAATTGTTGAAAGACTATGATTGTATGATTTCTTATCATCTAGGTAAGGCTAATGTAGTACGATGCTTTGAGTAAGAAGTCATCCGGAGCTTGGCCAGCATAGCTCTTTTAAGACAACCATTGATAGAAAATATTCAGGTTAAAGGCAAAAGGGGTCCAATTTGGACTTGATAGCAGGGGCCTTTCTAGCTCACGTTAGGGCTCAATAAACCCTAGTGGAGCATATTAAGGCAAAGCCAAAAGAAGACCCCAAACTGGTTAAGCTTATAGAAGATGTATATAGAGGAGAAAGTCATGAGTTTTCTATGGATATAGAAGGTGTATTGCACCTTGGCGACAAATTATGTGTACCTGATATGGATAAGCTAAAGAAAAAGGTGATGGAAGAATCTTATAGTATAACATACTCGGTACATCCAAGATCAGCTAAGTGTACCATGATCTTAAATAACTATCCTGGTGAGAAGGTATGAAGAGACATAGGTGACTTTTTGGCATGATGTTTGGTGTGTCAGCAAGTTCAAGCTGAACATCAAAGACCCGCAGGGTTACTTTAGCATATAGAGATTCTAGAATAGAAGTGGGAGAGGATAACTATGGATTTTGTAGTCAGGTTGCTGGACTATTAAAGGCTTTGATTCCATCTTGGTAATTGTGGATAGGATGACCAAGTCAACCCATTTCCTGCCAATAAAGACCAATTTCATTGCAAATTGATATGCTGACTATATGTGAATGAGATTTAAGAACTTCATTGGGTGCCAAGTTTATTATATAAATCAGAGGCTCAGTTCACTTCAAGATTCTGGAGGCCATTTTAGGAAGCTTTTGTAACTCGAGATGGACTTGACTATAGCCTTCCTTCCTCGGGATGGTACAATCAAAGAAACATTTAGATTTTAGAGGACATGCTTAGAGCTTGTAGGTTACACTTCGGTGGAAGTTGGTGTGACAACTTACCGTTGATAGAGTTTGCTTATAATAAGAGTTATTAGGCGGTATCCAGATGTTAGCCTTTGAAGCCTTGTATGGCAGATGCAGGTCTCTTATTAGATAGTTTGAGGTTAGGGAAGCTAAGACCCTAGGACTATACCTAGTTCAAGAAACTCTAGAGAAGGTTCAGCTAATAAGAGAAGGCTATTAGCAACAAGTCCGGCAGAAGGCTTATGCCGTAATCGGGGTTAAGAGTAGAGTTCATTGTGGGTGATCACGTGTTCCAAAGTGTTTCCCATAAAAGGGAATGTTGAGATTAAGAAAGAGGAAATTTAAGTCCTCCTTATATTGGACCATTTGAGATTCTGAAGGGTAGGAACGGAGGCTAGATTAGCATTACCTCCTAACTTGTTAGCTATCCACCCTGTTTTTCATGTTGGCATGCTCAAAAAAATATTCCAGACCAGTCTCACATGCTTACCCCATACAAGTTAGAATTGATGAAATTTTATCTTATGAGGAGGAGCCAATTGCCATAGTTGACGGACGGATCAAGAAACTCTCTCCAAAGGATGTACCTTCGGTGAATGTAATTTGGAAAAACCATTCGGCGAGGTGTAACACCCTAATATTTAACCCCAATACGCCTAGGACGTATCAAGATTAATTATTAGTTATTACTTCCCTTTAAATTCATTTACAAAATACTTAGCGGAAAAATCAGGTAAATTTTTTTTGAAATGATTCATATAAAACAAAGTGCGAGCCTTTGCGTGTGACATATATACATCGTGAAGCGAAGAACACATAAAACATACAGAACATAAACATAAAAGAACACATCCATCATGACAATATTCCTCATCACATTAATTAACATAGTTTAGTACATACTCCAGAAATATAACAGAACATAAAGTCTTACCCATACTAGTGGACAGAGCTTGCAGGACAACAACATAAAATAAGAAACATAATAACAAATACATGAAAACAACCCCAAAAGATACTCCCAAGCTAAGACTCCCTCCCTCGAGCTATGGAAGACGCTCCTCCCATCCCTCGGTGGCACATATGCAATGAACTGGGCAAGCTCCTCGGATGTGTGAAGGCGGAAGGATGGGCGAGCATGCCCGCCATGGTGAGGGCGCATCTTTGATGTCGTGCTAACCTCCGTTGTCACCATCTCCTCGCTACCCATCCGATGTCCATGGGTAGGGGCGAAACCCTTCGAGAAGGATGGGAAGGAGGATCCTCTGATGGGTCGGTCTCGAACGTCTCGGGCGAGGCACGTACTCAGGGTAACCTCGCAGACTCGAAGATGCCGAACGGGAGCGACGACCTTCGTTTGGTCGCGTCCTCTCAAAAATCATGTTGTCGCCAAAGGGGGAGGTCGGAGTGAATGAAGCTGGAGACTGGAAAGGCAAACGGGCGTCCCATGTATGCAAAATGCGTATAGCACAACGACCCTCGAAGTGGTAGGACTAATGATCGGATCGTAGTGCAGCTCCCACACGGGTGCGTCAACAAAAATCACGAACGACGCCATCGATGTCTGAAGACGTAACGGAAAGAAACAGAGAGGGGTGAGAATCTTGCTAAAGAATTTCAGGAGGAAATCCTCTATCCTAGTGTCATCGTTTACGTCCCTAGGAACCTTGGGTTTATTATAAAAAGGTTAAGCATGCATAGGTTCATTATGAGGTTTTCACAAAGATATTTATCCAAGGTCCATGTCTTTTATAATGATTCTTAATGCATGTATGCAACATAATAGTTCATGGATGCATGACAGTACTTTAGATAAATCAAACAAATATCAAACAACATATAAGTGGCATGTAACTTTCTCTTGAACATCTTTCCTTTTCTCATACTTGTGACACCAATCATAATAGTAACCGCACCCCTTTAACTAGGCTATGAGCTCATACCTTAACTAGTCGTCACTAGTTCTTACTTATCCTCTTGATAAGCGAATCATAAACATAATCATATTCATCATAATCATCATAATCCCGACTCCAGTACGGGTAGGGGCCTAAGGATCACCCATCATGGGACTTTTTCCTTCTTCGAAATGCATCGACTGGTTAAAACCAACGACTTTGTCGCTTTGAGGTGATGTCTATGCCCTCACGTTTTTACCTTCTCCTCAGAAGGGGAGAAGTACGTCTCGGTGTGTCACCTTAAACATCATATATTTTTCCTTCTTCGAAACGCATCGACTGGTTAAGACCAACGACTTTGTCCGCTTTGGAGGCTAATGCCTATGCCCTCACGGTTTTACCTTCCTCAGAGCAGGAGAAGTACGTCTCGGCATATCATTGTTAAACATCAATTTCTCAAAAACTTTCTTGTGTCCCTAAAATTTGACGGAAATTCGTGGCATAACAGCTACTCTCCGAATTTCCTCAAATTTGAGTCATGCCACATAATCTCAGTCACATGCATCATTTTCATGGAACTTTCTCAATTCAATAACTTTCTAGTTCACATGAGCATATTTCTCAATTTCATTCATATTTCGAAACCTTATGCATCTTAAATACAACATTTCATCATATCACCATATCAAATCATACACATAAAGTTTCATGCTCAAGGAACTAACATAATCACATCATCATAAGTGTGCACGAGGTTCATCATCATAATTATACTCTCTCATCCACCTACGTCATAGTATCTTATGCTTTGACCCTTACGGGCTTTAAACTTGTATTTGCATCTTTATTACCCTCAAGAGGTTAACACTTAGACTTGTTCTCTAAGATTTGAACTCACTAAAATTCCATACAGCATTGCACATGAAAGGGCAGAAAATATCATTTGCTTAAGGGGCTCTAGAATCTCTATTTGTGGCCCTTTTTAAGATCCGTCTTTGCCTAAGGCTCCATAATCAATTCCTAGACCAATTATGAGAGATTCCTAGGCATGTTCTCTAAGTTATAAACCATCTTAATCTCTAATCATCACCTTAAACTTAGAAATCAACACCTAATCATTTATGAAGGGATTTTGTACATGTCTTACTAATTATGAATCATTTATCCTTGAATCAATCATGCTAGAACAAATTTGCATTTCTATGCATTAAGGTGTTCTAGAATTCTCATCTCTAATCCCTTTTAAGTTACTTATTCTTTTCTAACTTTTCTAAATCGATCCTTGCTTCACTCAAACATAACTTACACATTTTAGCACCTTAGAACAGTTATATATATAGTAGCCAAACATAGAGGGCAGAACCGAAATCATAAGCCCATAAAATCACATAATCTCTTGAGTTTAAATGCATATAAGTTGCTAGTTTTCTCTTGGGACATTTTCAGGAACAAAAGGTGTTCTGGTAATCGATTACATGTTCCTAGTAATCGATTACCAGGAGCTCAATTCATTCTGGGTTTCAAACAACAGGTAATCGATTACATACAATGGTAATCGATTACTTAGGGTTAAATATTTCGGAAAAACAAAGAACATAAGAGTAATCGATTACACTTTAAGGTAATCGATTACAGGTTTCGAACAGGTTCTGGGCATGAAGAAACCGTGGTAATCGATTACACTGCCTTTAGTAATCGATTACCAGAACCAAAAGTCCTTCGAAAAACCCTTCTAGTAATCAATTACATGGATGGTAATCGATTACCAGAACCTCCGGAATTTGAGAAAACATGATTTTTAACACATTCCAAGCTATTTAAACACCTTGAGACCTCATAAAACAGTTTCCAACATTTTCTTGAAATCATTCATGCTTTTACAAGATCAAACCATTATTGAATCATACTAAAACTCATCTATTTCTTTTGATTAGAGTTCCCTTATTAGGATACTTAGGGCAAGTCTTTGAGCTCTAGAATATTTAGGTGATAACATAATCTTAAACATGCTATGCACTTTATTTTACTCTTCATTAGAAAGTAAAGTGAGAGCATAAAATAAATATGAGATGCAACTTCATTATTATCTTTAAGGATTAAGTGATGACTTGAAATATAAACATGAAATGCAAGCTTGGAAATTTAAATATGGTAATGCAAGTTCATTCATTTATTCTTGTGAAATTAGTGATGGCATCAAAATAAACATGAGATGCAAGACATAAATTTAAACATGAATGCAACTTGTTTTTATCTTAACTAGAGCTCTTACAAGACTTTTAAAGGAACATAAACCTCAACCCATTATGCATCATAAGGCAAGCTTTAGAGTTCTTAGCACCTATACTTCAAAAGAAGTCTTAAGGTTTGAACTTCATCATCAAGCTTAAGGAAATGGACTCAAAGTTCAACACTTTGTCTAAACAAAACTACAAGGACTAAGTCATATTCTTTATTTTATTGCTCATGGGCTTCAATCTAGAGTAAAACTCTTAGAATGGCCGACCAACTTTAAGGTTGGCAAGGGTAAGCTTAGAGCTCTTTGAAATCATAAGATTAACTTTCTTAACAAAACTTTTGTGATCTACTTGACATATTTTACAAACTTTGTTCAAATCCAAGGAAGAAAAACTGAAATCCTTAAGGGAAAGAGGAAGAGGAAACCGAAACTTAAACCAAGAAAGAAAAGAAATCCAAGCATGTATGGTCCAAGACCAAGTTGTTTCAAGCTTTAGAGGTTTCTCACATGACAACAACAAGTCATTATCTTGAAACCTCATCATCAAGCTCATATTCTCTTCATAAAAAGGCCTCTTGGCCGAAAAGATAAACAAGAAGAGGAAAAGAGTTTGAAATCAAGAGAAAACCTAGAACTTTCTTGAAGAACACAAACAAAATCATCAAAACTTAACCCCTACCTAAAGAAGTCTTGAAGAGAGGATGGAAAGCTTTGTTTCTTGAGAGGAAAAGAGAAAGAAATCCTTCTTGAACTCTTGCTGAAAACTCGGCCAAGGAGGAGGAGAAAGAAGTTCTTTGTGTTTTGGGAAGAAAGTTTAAATCTTGCTCAAATGTGTAAACATTCAAAGGGCTTTCAAACTCATCTATTTATAGAAGAATGAAAGCTTGTGAATGGCTTGGGAGGAGGAAGAGTGACCGGCCAAATGAGAGGAGAGAAGGGAAATATCTCTTGGCCAAGGCATGGTCTTAGGCATGGTGTTGGGCATGGGCAAGGTATGGGCAAAGCATGGCCTAAGGCATGGGCTTGGAGTGCAACAAAAATCAACATGTGGCACCATTTTAGGGGAAGATTTCGGCCAACCTCATCAGCCAAGGGGAAAGGGATTTTGTTCATGTAATTGTGGTTTAAGGATGTGCTTAAGTGTTTCTTTGATTAAGGTTTTGGTTAGGAGTTTGTAAGAAGGTGTTTAGGTGAGGTAATTGGTTAATTAGGAAGATCAAGACTTGATTAGGAGGGTAATCTTACTAGATTAGTAATTTAAAATAATTCTTTTGGTCAAATGAGGTATGGCTCAATTCCTTAATTTAAGGAATTGGAGAGAAAATACTATTCAAGATTCCATGACTAGGAATCTTGAATTAAAGAATGCAATTAGAGTTTATCTAAGCAATCTTAGGTTCTAATTAACCTTAATAAATTATTTTGACTCTAGATTAATTATCGAAATAAATTAATCTTCGATTAGAGCCTAATATTGCTTAGGTTTGCTTAATTGCGTCATTAGGCTTACTGTACCTGTTCTGGGCAAAATGGTAATTTTGCGCTAAACTGCCGGACCTTCCTGCAACTAAACATCAAACATTGCTCATAAACATCATTCTAAACTTCCTGGAAAAGTTTCGGGCTCAAACGGCACCTTTTACCCATGTAGAACAAGCGGGGTATTTTGGTCATTTTGAGCCGAAAGTTTAGAAAACGATTTTCACCTCGAATATCATTCATAACAACGTAATCCCCATTAAACATCGAGTTGACCCATTGAGGGTTGCCGGGCAACTGTCCTGAATTCGGTAAAAATGACCTCAGGGCATTTCGGTCATTTGTACTCTAAAGGCGGAATCGGGCGTTACACGAGGAAGCCATGTGGGAAGTCGAAGAGACCATGAGTGAAATACCTACATCTCTTCCTCGATTCAGGTATGTCTTTAGATTTGGAGACCAAATCTTTTAAAGCGGGAGTATGTAATACTTTAGTTCAAATAAAAAGGTTAGAAAATTCTTTTAAACTAGGAAGGGTGCCAGTTACTCTTATCATTTTGGATCCTAATTTCAATAAGTTTGGATACACGTCCTTGGAGGGCTATATGATAGAACTATACTTTTGAGATCAAAAGTCTCGATAATTGTTCCCAAGAGAAAAACAAGTTAAAGAGCGATTTTTGATGAATTTTATGAAAACTTTAGACATTTCGTTTTTAGCCCACAAATTTATAAAATCTTAAAAATCCCGAATTTAAACTAAATCCCAAAATTTGGATTTTGAGTTGTTGGCATTTTGATTTTTATGATATTTTATTTGAATCCAAATGGGGTATTTCCTTATTTACATTTATGTTTTAAAGTTAATGACATTAACTTAAAATTAAGAAATGTAAATAAGTAAGTATTGAGACAAGTAGACAACCCAACCAAACACATATCATCACTTGAATTATAGTTCAAAGTTAAGAGGAAAACCATTTTGGAGAGCGTTAGGTGGTAAGGGAGGTGGGCGGTGTAGGAGGAGATTTTACGCTCTTTGGTGAGCACTGCAACAGTCAAAATTTTATAAAAACACCTTATTTCGGGTCCAACACATACACACATTTCTCACCTCCCCAAATTGGAATCCTTCGCTCCTTCACTTCCTTTCACCCCAAAATTTCATTTTTCTTCAATTTTCTTCAAATCTAACTTGAATTTCTCATCTATCAAGCTTTAAGATGGTGCCATTCCTACTTCTCAGAATTCATTGGCATTGTTCCTTACCTTTAACTACTCCAAGATAGGCAAGCCATACTTCAGCATTTTCCTTCCAATAGCATTAGATTTCATTGCAGAGCTTATTAGGTGAGGTGTCTTGTGTCCAATGTAATGCAAACAGGATTCCAAACTATAAAGCATGTTACATTTTGCATAGTCTTGTATATTAGAATGTTAATTTGGACTTATAATTTTTACTTTTCATAGACACTTTGTATATAAAGGACTTCACGCATATTTTGTGATATTATAGCACTAGACTTTGAAATAGACTGAGATTTTAGTTTTTTGATTATGATATCAAGAGCATGTGATTTGTATGTAGAAAGAGAACTATTTTATGGATTTTTTTTTTCAATTCAAATGTGCATATAGAGATTATACAAGTCACGAGGCTTATGTGGGAATGAGATTTCTCATATGCCCAAGTCGGTTATGAAAGATGGTTTAACTGGAATATAATAAAATATATATTTATATAAATATATAAAAATATAAAATGAAATATATCTCATAAAATAATTAAAAACTACATTAGACATTAACATGGCTCATACAACATAACATAATTCATACTTTAATCAAAACAAACTATATATATATATATATATATATTTGTTCTAACCTGATTCCAAGGTGGGAGTCCTTGATTTATCCAGGCTCCTTCATGGGAGGTCTTCAAGCTTTCAACACAAGAAATAGGGTACTTGTAAGGATTCTGACATTCAAGTCAAATATGGTTTTTATTGAGTGTGAGTGATTGAGATGTTACTTACTTGACTTTAGTCCAATCTTACTCTTATGTAGAAGGTTTTGCCTCTCTTATCCCTTGATACTAGGGTAACTAAATATCATCCTTCAAGATCTTCAGGAGAGATCTTTATCTCTTGTATTAGGTCGAAGAATATTTCTCAAGTGGTTAGGATTTAGTTGTCATATTAGCGTTGAACTATGAGCTTGGGCTTCCTCCTGAAGTTGTTGGTTTGACCTTTACAAAAAAATTAAGATTTTTTTTTAAAATAAGATTAACGAGGCAAAAAATGAGTCTTTGGGCTAGAAATATATAAATAAGATTGATTTTGTTTTAGTTTCTATTCTCAATGTTGTGGCCCTATTATCTTTTAGGTTGCATGAAAAAATAGCTTACAAAAATTGACCTAAAAGATATCCAAACTAATAATCCTTTCCCATGAAAAAACCCTAACCTATCTTTATACCTCCTAGCTACAACAATAACTACGCTACACTCTCTCCTAAAGAGACAAGAATAAAAAGTGTAAGAGGCCTTCTTCTTTCACTCTTCTGTTCACTATAGCAATGATCCAACACCTGATTTTGTTGTAATGCGATCTCAGGTGCCCAAGACACATGAACAAACTGGTGGTGAGCTCAATACTAGTGATGGCAATGCAAACAATAGTCATGTAGGATTCTGGGGCAGGCAACGCAATCTTCTTGTCCTTTCATTCTTTTTTTTTGTCACGCCAAATCATAGAACTATCGCTAGTTCAAGTGGTTGGCCAATTTTTACCGACTTTCCTGTTTCAGCCAGCTTTTTTGGCCATGGATTTTTTGCCCTTGACTAGACCAACATATAGGCCAGTTTTGGGATTAATGGATAGACTGGTAGGCCCAGGTTTTCATAACATTGCTCTTAACTAGTGTTTTTAGCGTCCTGATTAGTAAAAACCTAAAATTATTTTCATTACCTAATAAAACCCACATTATATTGAGAATAAAAAATAAAAAATATTTAAAATAGTAAGTTAAAGGTTATTATGAATTTGTTATCGGAATGCCATAGGACTAGAAGGGGTTTTGACAATATTATTGTGTGACTTATGTTTACCTAGCAGTTGTTAATTCTTTCACTCATATTGTTACCAAGATTGTGAGTTGTCATATTGTGACTTATATACCCATGTGGTCAAGCTCATAAATTGGATCCTTACCTAGGGATAGGGCAATTTGGGGATCTTTAACTTATAGAAGTCAAGATTCATCTTGGAAACTATACATGATAGTAAAGATGTGAATCATTTTTGCTAGAAACGACTTTTCTTTAACCATAAACATGATTTATGTTTTTATGTTGTTTAGTTGTTCATTGATTAATATTTTGAAAAAATGATTTTTTTCATTATTTTTCCTAGTTTAATTTTATTTCATTTGTCTATAATAACAAAATAATTCTTTTTCCATGAGCTCTTTTTTCCCAAATTCATAGGCTCTACATTTGTATTTTTCAAAAGATAAAAAAATTACCTTTTTTGAATCATAGCAGTTTATTCTCATTTAATCATGTTTTTAAAAAATGTTTTTTGTACCATTTTGTCTTGATTCTTTTTTTTGTGTTTGACGTTACTAAAAATTTGCAAATTCAAAGGCTTTATATGAGTTTTTCAAAAAAAAAAAAAAGTTTTGTCATTTTGAATTTTGTCTTCCTTTTTTTTTCCCATTTTTCAAGGATTCAAATGTTAGTTAATATTTTCTCTTGCATTCTTGGATTTTTTTTCCACCATTGGGTCACAATACATCTTTGCTCGATGTCCTTATTTGAGCCTATCCACTTACCAAAAGTCAATCTTCCAACACTCCTCAATGACCTTGCGCAAATATCTTGAGTTTTTTCAAAATCATTTTCTTGAGTGGAATAACTCAAATTCGTATGCATATTAATACCATGTAGGAGTTCTAATGCACATTATTGAAGATTGTCCTCTCTAATAGAATACAAGCTTCTTAAAGTCAATTTTGTATACCAGAGCTTGCTTCCATTCGATGTCATTGATTGTACTCATTCTATTCATTGTCAAAAAAAAAAGAAAAAAAAAGAACAAGAATTAAAAAGTGAACTTGATATCTTGTCTTGTGATTAAGATTCTTGAAAATAAACAATCATAATTTGAAATGAAGTTTGACCATTTTTCTATATCCTTAAAAAAATCCACTGTGACCTATTTTGTACCTGAAAATTTCTTTCAAGCAACCCTAAACAAGGTTCATCACTACATTGGAAGCTAATAGTGTTTTTAGACAATTGACCATTGTCAATTGGTCATTACATACTTTTTAATGTGGAAATTGGAAAGAAAAATGCATGAAGGAAAATAAAATCATATTAGAAGTGAATATTTTGAAGAGAAAAAAGACCACAAAAAGTGAGGAAATATGGTGATCAAAAGAAACAATGTTTGAAGATGAGAAGATTGATAGATTTTGAAATTAGGACTAGAAGACTTAGACAAATATTTGAGTCCTAAATGAAAGAGGGCATTCTCATTGAAAGAGAAATTCAATTGATAGAGCATATCATGTAAGTGAAAAGTAATACGAGAAGGGGGGTTGAATTGTAACATCCTCCCAAGTACAACCCCATCCTTAAGTCATGGTATCATACTCAAGAGTTGTTACTTATATTATGCGGACCTTTCTTAATTACCTATAATAAGGGTCGATCGAATTGCGTGTTAACTAACTCGTGGTTCTATCAAGATATATAGCTAGAAACAACTTATTTATTTAATACAAGTCAAGTACAAAAGGAAGCTCTTCTAAGGGCTTTACAGTACATATGTTATCTCTTATGTTTTAGACATATACATACACTTAAGTACAAAAAAACACAAGTTCTGCTACTAACTCCTGCAAAATCCACTTGATCTTCTCCTGAGGCCTCACCGTCTTCTAGATCAACCTGGGACGACACGGAAAAACAAATACATAGGGGTGAGAATTCTAAAATTCTCAGGCGCGTCCCCAAAACATATACTGAAGTTCATGTCATCGTTACCACCCCAGCCACTTCGATTTATTTAACAAAAGGTGATCATGCATTACATAATGACTATTCATTTTTAAAGTTCAAAATCTATCTTTCCGAAGTGGGTTACTTTTAAGAAAAACCAATCACTTAATACACCTCTACCGTCAGTTATACTCATAGTAAGTTATGGCAACCAAGAAGAACCAATATACACAAATATGTATATGCCCAATATAATGAAATTCATCTTTGATTTTCCTTGATGAATCAAAAGTATCACATCCCTCTCTATTTGCCTTCGACAAGCCAAAATGATCTCAATCCACTCCATTTGCCTTTGACAAGTCAAAAGGATCTCACTCACTCTATTTGTCTTTGACAAGTCAAAAGGATCTCGTGTGTCATTATTTGCCCTTGACAAGTCAAAGAGGATCTCATGTTTCATTATTTGCCCTTAACATGTCAAGAGATCTCAAGTTTCTTGGGATCATATAATTTAATTCAGTACATCATTCACTGCATGCATAAAACACATACAGGCATCCATTCACAACGAAATTCTCATTTGTATCTTATAAATCAACCTTTTAAATTATCTAGTATGCATTCATATGTCACAAGACATACAGCCAAAAAGGTAACATCAAGTACTCATGTCATTCTAGAACCAAAAATTCCATTACTTCATCAATTCAAAGCATTGTTGCATTTCCAGCATAATGGCAGATTTTACACCATTGTAACACGAATTATGTTGCCCCTCAAACAATCAATTTAGAGGCTCTAAAAATTACCCAAGACACTTCAATGTGTCCACAAGGTCCCATAAAAATTTCAATACAACGGAGCTCTCTAACTCCTTCCATAAATTGTACAAATTCGTGGTCAGGGACCACCAATTCACAGCTTAGACTAGAGTTCTCATAATTTTTCACCCTAGCAAATGATTGAACCAATGCTTTCACAGTGATATTTCAATATGTTACTAAATTCGTGTAAAAATTTCAAAGGCTAGTTCAATCCTTTGCTATGTTAATAAAATCAGTCAACTTTATTGCTTCAGTTTCAATAATTGGTCAGCATCTGCCTCATTTCGGTTTCTGATTTTTCTAAGACATCAAACATTAAAACTAACACCCAAGGAAATTCATATAGTTATTTTAAAATGTCAACTACAACATATAATTTTTGTAGGTCACGAAACCACCCACAAATATGTCAGAAATTCAGTATCAATTCTCTTCAGGACAGCTTGAAATCCAAGCCTAGTTCAAATTTCTTTTGGTGGAAACTCATTTTTAACACCATCCAAGCCCATCACCAAAATTCACACATCAATAACAATATAACATCAACCAAATAAAATGAAAATTTAGGAATAAAACCAAGAACGATAGTAAAAATTTCAAGAGAAAAGACCATAGAAAACCCTACTTTGAGAGCTCTTGAGCTCTATGCTCCAAAGGATGCTCTAGAATGCTTTTGCTTCACTTCAAAGCTTCCCCACCAACATCAAACCCTTCCTTTAACCTTTGATTGTGTGCCCTCAAAGTTGGAAAAGTGATGGATTCAAATTATAATCGGTTAGACTTGTAGGTTATGATGAATAGAATAAGTTTAGTGAAGAGAGTTTGTGGTTTTAGTGACTTGGAGCTAGGGTTTTGCAAGCTTGAAGCTTGTTAATGGAGTTTGAGAGGAAGAACAATGGAGGAAGGGTTCTTAGAGAGGTCAGGCCGAAATTGTGATGAAGGGAAATGATAAGATGTTGATATTTTGAGTTTAGGGCAAAATACATAGAATTTTCAAGTCCAAAATGTTTTCTTTGAAGATAATTATTGTAATTTTGTGCAATTCCTATTGGTTAGTCATAAAGGTGTAATTGTGTGGCACATCTCAAGCCACACACTTGTCCTCCTTAGGTGGCAACTTGCTCTCCAAGTTTCATTCGGTGTAAGAACTCACAGAAATCTTGGGTAAATCCAATTACGATTAACCGATATTACCGAAAATTAATTTTAAGTATAAAATTATCATTCCAGATATTCCTAACCTCATTCCCATGTTTCCCTAATTTCAGGCACCTCGGGCCCGAATTAGGTTTAAGCTGTAGGATAGGCCTGGGGCCCACAAGGTTACTATTCAGAACAGAAAATTTTTTTTTGACAGGTCAATTGGGCCGCCCTCATCATTGCTAAACTATTATATTTTTGAAATTACGATTAATAAAGCTCAAATTAATTTTTAATTAAATTTTAGGGTGTTACATGAATCGTGCTTCTAAATCATTTTCAAGTCTGAAATCTAAAACATGGCCTATCAAGTGTTTATACTTGAAGGTAGTGGAAAATCACATGTTAAAGACCTTTAGAAAATTACTTTATAAAGTGGTTAGAAACTTAACAAGTTTTGGAAACAATTTTCAAATAAATTTGAAAAGCCACACAACATAAATTAAATCAAGTGCTAAAAGTTAAAAGGATAGAGAGAAAAGATATTACTCAAGAGTCTCACACTAGTTTAGTCAAACACTACCTATATCTAGTTCTCAACAAATTAGTTGAGTTCCATTAAGCAACCATTTTCTCAACCTGAGAAGTGAGATATTCTTTGAATAACTTTCTCAAGCTATCTCTAGTGAGCAATAGTTACACTTTACTTTCACTCATAAGTAGTTTTGTCCTTGCCTCTCCAAGCTATCTCACTTAATCACTATTGGATCAAGGTACAATGAGAAATAAGTTTTGGGGAGTAATACTCCAAAAAAAGCACTCAAGTCTCCTAGGAATAAAATAGTGTTTGAGGATATAACTTTAGAGACTTCTTCTAATTCTTTCAAAGAAGAAAATGTTTGCTAAGATGAACATGAAAGAAGATTTTCTTTATAGACACTGAATTCAAAAATTGAACTTAGAAAGTGTATGATGGTATCAAAGTTATGAGAGCAAAAGTTTCTTCAAGTTTGAAGGCTTCATCCTTTTATACTTGGATTTTTAAATCGACCGTTATCTTTGATTTTTCCTCCTTTTGACACGTGTTGATCTTTCCTATTTGTGTCCTAGGAATAATCATCTAGAAGTGTAGCTGAGCTTTGTTAGAGTTATCTTTGTAGGTACAAAAATTATTGACAATGGTTTTTGAGTAACAATTTAGAAATTGTTTTTACTTCTAGAATATGGTTTCTGAACTTTTTCTTCTAGAAGATGAGCAATGTCTAAGCATAAAGTTGATGTGCCATTGTCAATACTTGCTGAGAGTTGAATTTATTTGAAAATTCAAATCTATATTAAGTTTCTTGACCAAATGTGATTTCTGATGTAAATGAGTAATGTAGTTTTTGCACTTTTTGAGCCTTTTGTTTATCTTGTGAACTTCTCTCTGAGGTTGATAAAGATCTTCTAATGATGTATATCGTCTTCATAGATGATAACTAATGCAATTGATGATGTGCTTGATATGATCATCATAAATTACTTTCTCAATTAGATATGGCACTTTTAAGGAACCACTTTTAAAGACCCAAACTTGGCTTCTAATGCTTGTTTTTGCTTTCTCATGCATTTTACACATTTCAATTAACTTTCTAAACTATTTTTCACATATTTATAACATTGAATCTCTTTGAATAAGATTTAAATCATGTTGAAACATGATATTGTGAAAAATATGTCACTAATTAAATTTATATGCTATGAGAATAATCCTGTTAAATACTTCAGAAACTCAAGCAACTGTTAGTCCTTTCTTTAAAATATTTTCAAAGAATTTGCTTTGTCATCATTCAAAACATATTTAATAAAAGATTTCTGAAGGGTTCTGGAGCTAATAATCTCCTCATTTTTATGATAACTATAACACCCGATTTTTCCAGAGTGTGAAAATGACCAAAATGCTTCTGAGGTCATTTCTCAAAAAGTAAAGGACGGCTGGTCTAGGCTATCCTCAAGGGGTTATTCCAATGTTTGAAGGGGATTAAGTGTGTAAAGGATGTGTTAGAGATGAAAGTCTTGATTTCCTGGTTTTTCTCGTGCGTGAAATTACTAAAGTACCCTGAGGTAATTTAATGCAGGATTAAGTGAGGATGAACCCAGCCATCGCTCAGGAGTTCAAAAATGTTAACGATAAGTGTTGCATGATATTTGGAAAGTCCGGGTGGTCCGGGAGTCCTTGTGTAAATTTAGGTTTTTGCCTTTGATTGGTGCTATATGAGCATAACTAAACGATTAATGTAATACATGCAATATTAGGCTTTAATTAGAGATAAATTAATTTTAATTAATAATTGTGAGTCTAAATAATTATTTGAGATTAATTAAGGCCTAAGATTGCTTAAGGGAAATCAAATTCCCTTCTTAAATCAAAGACATTATGTCATATCAAGCCAAATAGTATTTTCTCTCTCCAATTCCCTAAATCAAGGAAGCATGTTGGAGTTTGAATTTTAAACTAATGGAGTTTAATTCAAACTAAGCATGCAAGACCACTCTTAATCATGTCTTGAAAAGTCTTAAACACTTGGTTACCAACCTAAACACCTAATTACCAATTCCTAACCCATTCCTTAATCAAATCTATCTCTAAATCCACATCCTAACACGAATGGAAAGCAAAAATTTTCCCTCCAAGGAGCCAAGAAGGCAACAACCTCCCTCTAATTTCCCCATCATATTTTAATTCCTTATGACACCAATACACTCAAAGAAATCCACACATTTACCATTTGCTTTTTATGGTTGAAGTCTTGCTCAAAGTTTGGCCAAAAATCCTCTCTTCTCTCTCAACTCAAAGCTTTCTCTTCTTCCTCTTCCACTTCCATCCTCAAGCTCCTTTAAATCTCAAGCCACCATACCTCCACCTTAGATAACTCTCAAACACATAAACTTTCCATTTCCAAGATCAAGCTTCCTCATTTCAACCAAAGAAACAACTTGGTAAGGATTTTGTTTTGTGTTCTTTCCCTTGCTTCTTCTCATTTTCGGATTTGGCATTGGATGAATGGCTATGTTTTTGTTCTTTTCTTGTCTTCTATTTCGGTTTTGAATCTCCCTTTGCTTCATTCTCTTTTCAGTTTTGTTGTTATTAGATGATAGGAAACCATGGATTGATGATGAGAGATCTTGGTGGTGAGGTTGATACCACCATGTGCTTGACCTCTAGAGCCCAAAGTTTGGTTCATTTTCAGTTTTAAAGGATGATGATTGTTGTTGGTACCTTTTAAATATTATTTTTGCTTTCTTGATGTTTGAGGCCATGGCTTAATGATGAGGGTTTCTAGATAATAGTTGTGGAATCATCACACTTGTAACCTCTAAAGCCTAAAACTTGATGTTGGTTTCAAAGAGACAAGATAAATAAAATGTTGGTTGGTTTTCTTGTCCATTGTTCTTGAGCTTGATGGTGAGTCCAAGAGATGAGGTTCTTGGAATCATGGTGTTAAAGGACTCTAAAGCTCATTTCCATTTTGTTAAGATTGATTGGGGTTGAGAGTTTGATTCTTTAAAGTCTTGAAATGAGCTCTAGCAAGATAATAGAAATGGACTTGCATCATGTTTATATTTCAAGCTCTTGCATATCATGTTTATGTTTCAATGCCTTGCTTATCATGTTTATTTTCAAGTCATCACCTTAAATCTTGAAGATTAAAGAAATGGACTTGCATTTCCATGTTTAAATTTCAAGCCTTGTATTTCATGTTTATATTTCAAGTTATCACCTAAACTTTGAAGACTTAAAAATGAACTTGCATCCTCATATTTATATTTCAAGTCTTGCATATCATATTTAAATTTCAAGCCATCATCTAATAATGATAAAGATCTAAAATGAGGTTTGCATAGCATGTTTATTATTCTTGTTATCACCTAAACCCCTAGAGCTCAAACACTTGCCCTTGTATCTTAAAATGGAAATCTTGATCATGGCTGTTGAATGTATTTTAGCCATGATATAATGTTGGGTTTGTTTTTCTTTGAGATTTGAATCCTGCTTTTATGATGTATATAGTTTAGTGAGGAGCTTGTTTGTTTTGTGACAATGTGAACTTGATTTTAAAAGGAATGTTAGAATGATGTTCTAAAATGGTCTTGAAGTGAAAGAGTAGCTTGAAATGTGTTAAAACTTAGATTTTTGGAATTCAAGATTCTGGTAATCGATTACCAACCTATGTAATCAATTACCAGGATGATTTATAAATAGGACAAGTTTTTGACCCTGGTAATCGATTACTAGTTCATGTAATCGATCACCATGATGTTCTTCATACTCGAAACAAGTTTTTGGTTTAAGTGATCGATTACCATGTTGTTCTTTGTGCCTAAAACAAGTTTTGGCTCTGGTAATCGACTACCAGCTCATGTAATCTATTACTAGGATGTTCTTGCAACAAGTTTTTAAATTTTGGTAATCGATTACCAGAACATGTAATTGATTACTAGGACCCCAAATGTGCAAATAAGTGTGTTCTAAACAAGATAAACTGGATTGGTGACCCTATATGCTTATGTGTTGAATTATGTGAATAATGATCCCCTAGTATGTTGTGTATATATATATATATATATATGTAACATCCTAGTTTTCTTCAGATATTAATTGAGAAAACTTAATAGGAATATTAGAATTCTGGAGCGTGGTTGTGATGAGCACGGCTCCATGAGTGAGTACAAAAAAAAAAAATTTAATAGTACTTCACGGCCAAGCCGCTGGGCCATCAAAACTGGAGAATTAGGGACCCAGAGGTGCCCCAAAGTTAGGAAACATGAAAATAAGATTAGACATGTGTGGAAATGATAATGTTATGCTTAGAATTGCTTTACGGGTAATATCGGTAGATGGTAAGTATTTACCCGTTCGGTGAGATTTCGGTGTTTTTAACACCGAAAGACACTCCCATTACTACAACTAGCTAATATCCCCCAAATTAAGACAAGTGGAAGGCCAAGATTTAATCTTGGAATCCAAGATCAAATCCTAGCCATCCATCATAGCCTAGTCACCAAGTTCATCATGATTTTTGACAAATATCTTGCCTTGCATTTATTACAAGCCTAGTCACTTGATCTTCTTAACTAAGCCAAGCATCAAACTCGGCCTTGCAAGGAGAAACCAGAATGTGAAGTGCCTCCATAGCCAAGAGCTCCATCTTGCTTTCATCTCACAAAAACCCTAGCTTAGAATCATCAAAACCCAAATCTTCCTTCACAAAAATTGATCTACACTTCCACCTCTACAATTATAACCGATTGAAATTTCAAGAACCCCATCCTTCTTGCACATCCATCAGTGATCAGAGGAGGGTTTGAAGTTGTGTGGGAAGTTTTGGTTGTGAAGAAATCCCACCTTGAAGCAAGCTAGAGATAGAGACTTGCTGAACCTTCAAGAGTAGGTTTTCTCCTGCCTTCCTTGTAGTTAACCCCTAAAATAAATACACGAATTTTCTTAGGGGTTAATTCTGGTTTGATGTCTCAAAAAATTAGGAACTGAATTGTAATTGTTGTTGCTTAATTGTTGAGAAAAGTAACAAACTTGCCCAAATTTTTCATCATAGCAATTGATTGAGATAGCTCCTGAAATTTTTACACAAGACTAATAACATGTTGAAATAACTCTGTGAATTTTCTTGTACCATGATTCCATCAAATTCTAGGGCTAAATATTTTGAGAACACAAGTCTGGACTATGAATTTGTGGCTTCTGACCACCAGATTTGCCTATTTTATTGAAGTGGTTATATAACTCTGATTGCCCTGAAATTTTTACAGGTTGTTTTAGACACATTGAAGTGTCATGTGAAAATTTCCTTAAGGTTGGAATAGTTGTTTGGTATGATAATAAATTGTGCCTGAAACTTCAATTCTTTAGGATAATGAGATGTGGAAATGGCCGAAATTCTATGATAGTATGTACATCTCCTACTGTGTGTTTGAGACATATGGGAAACAAAATAAGGCTTAGAAAACTGAGAGGGAAGGCAAAAGAAGGACTTCCCTAGAAAAGTATTGAGTCAATAGACGTATCGGCTAGGCATAGACCTCTGAGTGATCCGAAATGGAAAAAATGAAGTTCGGTGATCTAATAGGAATGAGCTCATGTCCTAGGTCTATGGTCCTCTGTGAAATTGTGAAATGTGAATGTATCTCTGAAAATAAGCCTTCCCTATGTTGAGAAAATTGAGAAAGATATGGGAAATGGAGTTTCTGATTGTACATATTATTACTCGATCGATTATTGTGATATTATCCTTAGTTCCCTGTAGGTTTTCAAGACTTCTGTGTATGACTTTGTATGAATATTTATATACATGAATTGCTTGTCCCTATTGTGTGTAGTATATGGGGAAACCCTACTGAGAATTTTATATTATTCACCCTCGGTTGTATGTATTATATTGTTCAGATTCGACAGATGCCATCCCTGGTGTTTTCCCTGATCGCCACAATGGGTGTGGCAATATGATCCGGCATTGGACTGCATGTACACCGTTGGTTATTCCCAGTTTTGATCTACATGTTCTTTGATCGCTCCTTCAGTCTTCTATCTTTGCCGCGACTTCGGCCCCGCTTTTCCTTATGACGGGGTGCCCCTTCACATGGTCCATCCTGTAGTGTTTGAGATTCCCTCGCTCCACCCGTGTAGCTGGCAGACGCACCCGTTTTGTCATCCTCCTCATCTGACTCAGATCCTCTAGCCAGGTGCCCGGCGGAGGTGAGGTCATCGCCCGATGGCCAATGGCTTCCTGCACGAGGAGTAGAGACCTCAGAGATGGATGCATTGTACATAGAAATAGGATAGTGTTAGGACCTTGCCTACCTAGACTGAATGTACTTTTGGTTTTCTTTTGCTCTATTGTATATGTACATATGCTGTTTTGTTAGCAGGGTGTTTGAGTAGGTTAGGTATCGGGTAGGGGAATTAGCCTCGTTCGCATCAAGTCTTGTACTTTTCGGGGTCATTTTGTTGGTTTTGCCCTTATGATGTATATATAGTGACTGACATTATGCCCCTATATGTAAATCTTGTTATGGTAGTATATGTATTGCGACTTTCGTGTCATTGATTATTTCAACTAGTATAGATCCGAAACTTGCAGTAATACTCTGCTAATTACTATGTCCATACTCAGGTAAATGTGGTAATTTGGAGGGTGTTACATTATAGTATCAGCGATCTATCCTCTCAGCTTGGGGATTGGATCGACTATGTTTCTGTAGTAGTTGTTATGCATGATGATGCATATATATATATGTGTGTGTGTGTGTGTGTGTGTGTATACGTTGGTTGGAAATGTTGTGGGTTCCTGCACACTTGGATTGGTATTGAGCCTGATCAACTCAATATTTTGTTTGGTGTGACAGGAATCAATGACTTCAAATCGGACCAGGAGCGAGGGGAACAATGTTGATATGATGAACACTTTCCATGAAATGGCCGTAGCAATGAGGGAGCAAGTTGCAGTTGCTAATCGAATGATGGAACGATTACACCGCAATGAGGAGCACCCGGTTGGTAACCCAGGAGGGAATGAAGTAGATGTAGAATATCAGAAATTTGCTGAGTTTAGGAAGGCAAACCCCCCACCTTTTCGAGGAGCTTCGATCCCTACAAAGTAGAGGAGTGGATCAAGGCAATGGAAAAGATTTTCTTCTACCCTGCAGAGATTCAAAAGGTGGCTTTTGCCACCTATATGCTGGAAGGATGCTGAATTCTGGTGGGTAGGTACTAGAGGACTTTTCGAAGCCTCCGCATCTGAAGTCACTTGGGACATCTTTAAGGAGGCTTTTTATCACTAGTACTTCCCACTTCTGTGAGAAATGCGAAGGAGTTAGAATTTATGGCCCTTAGACAAGGTCCTATGAGTGTGGCAGTATACCGCCAAGTTTGAGGAACTTTGCAAATTTTCTACGATTTACCAGCGTGACCGGACGAAGTAAGGGGGTCTACTTGAAGATATTGAAGCCGCTGTAAGCCTCTTGGAAATTCGAGATTATCCTACTTTGGTGAACAATGTCGACGTGTAGGAGTCTAACAAGAAGTTGGCAAACCTCAGGTATGCGCAAAACAATGTCAAGAGAAGACTAGCGCCCCAAGGCCCTCGATTCAAGCCTATGCACTAATCTAAGGGAAGATTTCCATGAAACAACAACAACAACAACAACAACAACAACAACGAGGAAAACAGATTCAATCTCCAGACCGGAGGCAATGAGAGAGTGTCTTAAATGTGGGAATATCACGGAAACCGGCCTTGCTGGACCACACAAATCACATGCTTTGGTTGTGGAAACCAGGACACAAGATCTTTGAGTGTCCTAATAAGAAAGCTCAGCAGCCCACCCCCAGGCCACAACAACCAGGACGTGTTTTTTGGATGCCAAGGAGATTCTCAATCTCCCGAATTCTAATCCGAGGTAAGTGTGAAATAAATGAAATTATTTTAGACGTCCTGTATGATTTGGGTGCCTCCCATTCTTCATATCCTATGGCTGTGTACAAAAGTTAGGATTACCTGTGTCTAAGTTATCATATGACCTTCTCGTATCCACCCCTACTGCGAATCCTATCAGAACTTGTCAAGCATGCATGACCACTTCTCTTTTTATAAATGCCATAGAATTTAATGCAAATTTGTTTTGTCTACCTTTGTCTGGCTTAGAAGTCATTTTAGGTATGGATTGGCTGGTACCAAATTATGTGCTTTTGCATTGTCCAACTAGAACTGCTATATTTCTTCTAATGTCTTCCTCTATTCCTGTGGTTCCCTTTTCTTTTTACTTGGACCTAGTAACACCTAACCCTAGTAAGGTAGGCCATCAATATGTCCTCTTCTGGCTAGTGAAGCGAAAGTATCTATGACCTGAATACGATTCCAGTGGCGAGGACTATCCAGATGTGTTCCCAAAGGATATTCCTGAGTTTCCGCCCGAGCGGGAAGTCGAATTCTCCATTGAGTTGGTCCCAGGGACGGGTCCTATTTCCATTGCTCCTTATAGGATGTCCCCTTAGAATTGAAGGAATTAAAGTCACAAATTGAAGAGCTACTAGGAAGCACTTTATTAGACCTAGTGCCTCGGCTGGGGAGCCCTTGTTCTTTTGGTAAAGAAAAAGGATGGGGGTTATGAGGCTTTGTGTGGATTATAGGCAATTGAACAAGGTAACGATCAAGAACAAGTACCTTCTGCCAAGAATTGATGACCTTCTGGATCAATTACGTGGGACAATGTTTTCTCAAAGATTGACCTTAGATCGGGTTACCATCAGATTCAAGTTCGGGATGAGGACATCCCCAAGACTGCCTTTAGAACTCGATACGGACATTATGAGTATAAGGTAATGTCTTTTGGACTGACCAATGCTCCGCGGTATTCATGGATTATATGAACCGAATTTTCCGCCCGTACTTGGATAAATTCGTAGTTGTCTTTATAGATGACATACTTATTTATTCAAGGACCAAAGAGGAACATAGAGCATCTTAGGGTTGTGTTACAGATCCTAAGGGAGAGGAAGTTGTATGCTAAATCAAAGTGTGAATTATGGATGGGAGAGGTTAAGTTCCTTGGTCATGTGGTGTCGCGAGAAGGAGTTTCCGTAGATCCCAGCAAAGTAAAATCCGTACTTAATTGGGGACGGCCAACTGACCGCAAATTCGAAGCTTTCTTGGATTAGCTGGATACTATAGGCGATTTATTATGGGTTTTTCCAAGCTAGCTCTACCTTTGACCAAGTTAACTCGAAAGAATGCTCAATTCAAATGGACGCAGAATGTGAGAATAGTTTTCAGGAATTAAAACGAAGTTGACTACGGCTCCTATATTGGTGTTACCTGACCCACATGAACCCTTCGAGGTTTATTGTGATGCTTCTAGTAAGGGCTTAGGGTGTGTGCTTATGCAGACAGAAATGTGGTTGCTTATGCCTCTTGGAGTTAGACCCCACGAGGTGAACTATCCAACCCATGATCTTGAGCTTGCGGCTGATTTTTGCTCTAAAGATCTGGCGACACCATCTTTATAGTGTACAGTTCAATGTCTTCTCGGATCATAAGAGTTTAAAATACCTCTTTGATTAGAAAGAATTGAATATGAGACGAGACGGTGGATGGAATTCCTTAAGGATTACGAGTTTAATCTGAATTACCACCCAGGCAAGGCAAACGTTGTGGCTGATGCATTGAGCAAGTCCCTGAGTGTAGCATGCATGATGATCAAGGAAACGGAACTAGTAAAAGACTTCAAGAAGCTTAGCTTAGACGTCCGTCAGCCCGAAGGTGTGGTGTTAGGTCAGATTAGAATAACAAGCGAGTTCCAGGAATAGATTTTGGCTGCACAACCTGAAGATCAAGAGCTTCAAGAGATTTTAAATCAGCTCACACTAAGAAGTTGCCGGAATTTACCACAGACCAGCGAGGTATATGGAGGTATAAGGACAGGGTCTGTGTACCTGCAAGTGGTACTCTCAGGAATGAGATTTTGAAGGAGGCACACAAAGGTGAATTCACCATACACCCTGGGACTAGTAAGATGTATGCAGATCTCAAGAGAATGTTTTGGTGGCTTGGGATGAAGAGGGATATAGCGGAGTTTGTTTGCAAGTGTTTAACTTGTCAAAGATTCAAATAGAACACCAGAAGCGGCTGAACCTTACACCCCTTAGAAAGAATGAACACAATGGAACCTTACACCCCTTAGAAATCCAGAATGGAAGTGGGAAAGTATCTCCATGGATTTCGTAATGGGTTTACCGAGGACATCTTCAGGCTATGACGCTATATGGGTCATAGTGGATAGACTGACCAAGTCCGCTCACTCTTACCCATCAAAGCTAATTATCCTTTGGATAGGTTAGCTTCCCTGTATATCCAAGAGATAGTGAGGCTACACGCGTTCCTTCTTCAATAGTTTCCAGAGGGACCCCGTTTTACTTCAAGGTTCTGGGAGCTTTCCAACGAGCCTTTGGAACCAAGCTGTGTTTGAGTACGGCTTATCACCCCCAATGGATGGGAGACCGAATGCACCATATAGACTTTGGAAGATATGCTGAGGGCATGCGTGATTGAGCAGAAAGGGAGTTAGGATAAAGTACTTCCGCTGGTGGAGTTTGCTTATAATAACAGCTATCATGCTAGTATTGGCATGGCCCCATACGAAGCCTTGTATGGAAGGAAATGTCAGTCCCCATTGTGTTGGTACGATTCAGGAGAAGCAAGATTGTTGGGACGGATTTAGTTAATCAGACGACGAACAAATCCAGAAAATTAAGGATAAAATCCTCACTCTGAGAGTCGTCAAAAGAGTTATGCAATAACCGAAGAAAGCCTTTAGAGTTTAAAGAGGGAGAGCATGTGTTCCTGAAGGTCACACCCACTACGGGCGTAGGTAGAGTCTTGAAGGTCAAAAAGTTGTCACCTAGGTTTATAGGTCCTTTTCAAATTCTTCGACGAATTGGGTGCTATCAAATAGCCCTACCCCCGTCCTTATCCAATCTCCATGATGTCTTCCATATATCTCAACTTAGAATGTACCACCCAGACTCCACCCATATCATTGAACCCGAATCTATAAGTTACGGGATGACTTAAAGTTTCAAATGCCTCCCGCTAAGATCGTGGAGAGAGATCAAGCAACTGAGGAATAAAGGTGCAACTAGTCAAAGTAGCTTGGGGTGGCCAGGAAATGAAGAATTCACATGGGAGTTAGAGTCAACTATGAAGAGAGACCATCCGAAATTGTTTCCAGGTACGAAATTTTGAGGGCAAAATTTTTTTCTTAGGTGGGTGGTAGTGTAACATCCTAGTTTTCTTTATTAATTGAGGAAAACTTAATAGGAATATTAGAATTCTGGAGACGTGGTTGTGATGAGCACGGCTCCATGAGCGAGTACCAAAAAAAAAAATTTGAATAGTACTTTGCGGGCCGCAGGCGCTGGCCATCAAAAGAGAGAATTAGGGACCCAGAGTGCCCCAAAGTTAGGAAACATGAAAATAAGATTAGACATGTGTGAAAATGATAATGTTATGCTTAGAATTGCTTTACAGGTAATATGGTAGATCGGGTTCGATGTTTACCCATTCGGTGAGTTCGTGTGCGTTTTTAATACCGAAAGACACTCCCATTACTACAACTAGATAATATCCCCCAAATTAAGACAAGTGGAAGGCCAAGATTTAATCTTGGAATCCAAGATCAAATCCTAGCCATCCATCATAGCCTAGTCACCAAGTTCATCATGATTTTTGACAAATATCTTGCCTTGCATTTATTACAAGCCTAGTCACTTGACCTTTAACCAAGCCAAGCATCAAACTCGGCCTTGCAAGGAGAGAAACCAGAATGTGAAGTGCCTCCATAGCCAAGAGCTCCATCTTGCTTTCATCTCACAAAAACCCTAGCTTATAATCATCAAAACCCAAATCTTCCTTCACAAAAATTGATCTACACTTCCACCTCTACAATTATAACCGATTGAAATTTTAAGAACCCCATCCTTCTTGCACATCCATCAGTGATCAGAGGAGGGCTTGAAGTTGTGTGGGAGTTTTGGTTGTGAAGAAATCCCACCTTGAAGCAAGCTAGAGATAGAGACTTGCTGAACCTTCAAGAGTAGGGTTTTCTCGAATTCCTTGTGAAATTTTTCAATTCTGTTTTGGCTTGCCCTAATTCAAAATTTTGATGATACTGATGGTTAACATATTAATATTGATGTAAGAATTTTTTTGTTGTGTTTGGATGGTTTTAAAATGGGTTTTCTCTAAAGTGAAATTGGAACTAGGTTGCTTGACTGATTCCTGTTCTGAATCAGAACTTTTCATGAATTTTCTGGAAATTTTGTGGGTGGTTTCATGAGCCATGAAAATTATATGTTGTAGTTAACCTCTTAAACTAAAAACACAAATTTTCTTAGGTTTTAATTCTAAGGTTTGATGCCTCAAAAAAATTAGGAACCGAATTGTAACTGTTGCTGTCTGAATTGTTGAGACTGAAGTAACAAACTTGCCCGAATTTTTCATCATAGCAATTGATTGAGATAGCTCCTGAAATTTTTACACAAGACTAATAAAATGTTGAAATAACTCTGTGAATTTTCTTGTACCATGATTCCATCGAATTCTAGGGCTAAATATTTTGAGAACACAATTCTGGACTATGAATTTGTGGCTTCTGACCACTAGATTTGCCTATTTTATTGAAGTGGTTATATGACTCTGATTGCTCTGAAATTTTTACAGGTTGTTTTAGACACATTGAATTGTCATGTGAAATTTTCCTTAAGGTTTGAATGGTTGTTTGGTATGATAATAAACTTGTGTGCCTGGAACTTCAATTCTCAGGATAATGAGATATGGAAATGGCCGAAATTCTATGATAGTATGTACATATATTACTGTGTGTGTTTGACATATGGGAAAACAAAACAAGGCTTAGAAACTGAGAGGGAAGTCAAAAAGAAGGACTTCCCTAGAAAAGTATTGAGTCGATAGACGTATCGGCTAGGCATAGACCCTGAATGATCCTAAATGGAAAAAAATGAAGTTCGTGATCTCAAATAGAAATGAGCTCATGTCCTAGCAGTCTATGGTCCTCTGTGAAATTGTGAAATGTGAATGTATCTCTCTATGAAATAAGCCTTCCCTATGTTGAGAAATTGAGAAAGATATGGGAAATGTAGTTTCTGATTATACATATTATTACTCGATCGATTATTGTGATATTATCCTTAGTTCCCCGGCTAGGTTTTCAAGACTTCTGTGTATGACTTTGTATGAATATTTATATACATGAATTGCTTGTCCCTACTGTGTGTAGTATATGGGGGAAACTACCCTACTGAGAATTTTATATTATTCTCACCCCAAGTTGTATGTATTATATTGTTCAGATTTGACAGATGCCGTCCCTGTGTTTTTCTGTGATTCGCCACAATGGGTGTGGCAATATGATCCGGCATTGGACTGCATGTACGCCGTTGGTTATTCCCTTCTGATACCTGTTCTTTGATCGCTCCTTCAGGACTTCGGTCTTTGTCGCGGACTTCGACCTCGCTTTTCCTTATGACGGCGTGCCCCTTCACATGGCCCATCCTGTAGTGTTTGAGATTCCCTCGCTCCACCCGTGTATCAGCCAGCGACGCACCCGTTTCGTCATCCTCCTCATCTGACTCAGATCCTCTAAGGACCCCGTGCCCCCCGGAGGTGAGGTCATCGCCCCGATCGCCAATGGCTTCCTGACGAGGAGTAGAGACCTCCAGAGACGGATGCATTGTACATAGAAATAGGATAGTGTTAGGACCTTACCTACCTAGAACTATGTACTTTTGGTTTTCTTTGGCTCTGCGGTATGTACATATGCCGTTGTTAGCAGGGTGTTTGAGTAGGTTAGTATCAGGTAGGGGAATTAGCCTCGTTCGCATCGAGTCCTGTACTTTCGGGGTCATTTTGTTGGTTTTGCCCTTATGATGTATATATAGTGACTGCGACATTATGCCCCTATATGTAAATCTTGTTATGGTAGTATATGTATTGCGACTTTCGTGTCATTGATTATTTCAACTAGTATAGATCCTGGAACTTGCAGGAATACTCCTAATTACTATGTCCATACTCGGGTAATGTGGTAATTTGGAGGGTGTTACATATATCCTATTAAGCATTGCATATGCATTAGCTAAAGGTCCTTGATTTCTAGCATATTAGGTAGGAGCATGTTTATTGCTAAATGATAACAATTGATAATATGTTAATGGAATTATGCAAGGAGATGTGATGCATGGTTATGTGATCAATTATATGATTTATATGTTTTATGACATGGAGCAAATTTGGGGAAACTCCACTCCCGGTCATCATGCTATCGGATTTCTATCAAATTTGTGGACTTAGATAAATTATGAAGCTTGTGAGCATGAAATGTAAAATGATAAGTTATGATTATATGTTCATGTACTGCATCTCTAAATAATATGCTAAGCTTAAAGGTGACATAAGGCACATGGAAATAATCCTCTAGACTTCCTGAATTAAAGGTTGTGAGAGGTGATCTAATAAGGTGAAGGTGACATAAAACATATGGAAGTGATCCTCTAGACTCCCCAAATTAAAGGTTATGAGAGGATCCAATAAGGTGATCCTTTAGACTCCAGAAATTAATGGTTATGAAAGGTGATCCCATGCCCCCTATCCCACTCTGGAGTTAGGAATTTAGATTATCAAGAAGATAAGTATAGCTAGTGACAACTAGTTAGGTATAACCTAGAACTTTCAAAAGGAGATAGTATTAGGGTGGCCCCAAAGAAAGAAAAAGAAGTTTTAGTCACCTAAAAGGATAATGGGGAAAGATCATGTTAGAAGAATTTTACATTCTCTATTTTATGTCCATTGACCATGACCACTATGATATCTTGCTTATGGCACCAACATGCATTCATGACCTAGTATGTTGTATTCATGCATTAAGATTCATGCTAAAATGTACGGGCCTCGATAACGGTGTTTAGAACTTAATAGATGAACCCTAAGTATAAATGCCCACTAATTTCATAATAAAATCCAAGGTTCCTAAGGACGTAGATGATGACACATATTAGGAGGCGAAATCCTATCTGAGATTCTTGTTTAAGGTTCTCATCCCTTTTTCTTTTCTTTCCATCTTGTCTTCAGAGATTGATGGCAATCTTCGTGATCTACGTTGATGCTCCCACCTGGGAGATGCACTTCGATGCCACTTATTAAATGTATCACTTTGTGGGTCGATGTATCCACCTTTTGTCTTCATGGAGTCCCCTTTACACACTCGGTCACCAGCTGAAGGTTCTCTATCGTTACTCCATTTTTTGATGACCTCATCTTTGAGTGTGCTCATCCGTCAGGAGCAAATCCGCTGACTCCCCTGCTTCGGCCACTAGGGACATCCCTACATGCCACGGTCACCTTCTCGCCACCTCGAGCCTTGGTCGAACCCATCCGAGGATTCACCCACCCAACTATCTTCTGATGTCTCTGCCCACCGTTCCTATGATGATAGAGGTTGGTAGCGATGGGGAGGCCACGATCATGTAGCCGATGAAAGGAGCCACACTTGTCCATAGAGGAGCCACCCGACCCCATCCAGGTGCCCTTGCTTGCCTTGCCCACCATCTTGCCACACCCAACGAGCTGGTCGCTAGATTGGTTACCTTCCTCCTTCCCTAGAAGCAATAGTAGTAGGAGTCGATTCTAGACTTCTTGGCGCACCCGTGCATGTCCAGGAGAGAGGATAGCCTCCTTTGTCTTTTGTTTATTAGAGGTTATCTATCCTAGACGCATCCTAGGAGTAATGAGAAGAGAGGTCCTTTATGTAGCTTGACTATAGTTTACTTTTGCTTTTGATTCATGGATATTACGGATGACTATATATTTTGAGCTCAACCTGTGTTGGTGGGCATGTTATAACTCTTTTTATGTATATGATGAGTATGCAAAGTGGAACGATTAACTATTGATGATATATATATATATATATATATATATATATATATATATATATATATATATATATATATATATATATGATCTTACTTGTTCATGGTTTGTGATGTTGCGTTTTATGTATGCCTATGTCTTGTTGTGATCTTCTTCCTTGTTACGCTGAGACGAGATATAGTTCTATATGTATGTGCGGCTCATGTTTTGCTTTTTAAAGTTCAAAAAAAAAAAACTTTATCCATATTTTCACTAAGGTATTTTCAAGAGTTTAAAGTAAGAACTGAAATAAAAGAGTAACAACTAATAATTAACTTAAGTGCGTCCTAGGCATGTCAGGTTGAATATTAGGGTGCTATATTTTGGTATTAGAGCAGTGGTTCTAGAACTTAGGATTGGAACTATGCTTCTTAAGCATGATGTGATAGTTATGGCATGTGTAGTGCTTTATTGATAGAATAAGCTATAAGATAGCAATGCATGACCCGTGTGTGCATGTGTACCATGGTAACTATCCCACTTTGCATGAAGTATTGAGCTTGATCACCTCAGTGTTATTGTTTCGTGTGCTTAGGAAATAATGGTGCGACCGCGAAGGAAAGGACTCCGAGCTTGATTGATTAGAGTAGAGAGACGCAGAAGCCCTTTGGGATATGGCAAGGGCCATGCAAATGATTTTTAGCGATGGACCGTCGGGCTGATGTCGGTCGCAACTGTAGAGGGACTCGAGCATGTCTGGTTTGGAGAATTCCGTAGACAAACCTCCACCATTTAGAGGACCCTGAACCCGAACTAGTCGACGAATGGATCAAGAGCATGGAGACGATCTTTTGGTGATCACCTACACGAGGAGCAAAAGGTGACCTTTGCTACTTACATACTGGAGGCGGATGCCGAGTTTCTGTGGATTGGCACTGGAGATTGTTGGAGCCATCCGAACACGTTGATCAACTGGGAGATGTTCAAGATCTATTTCTACGAGAAGTACTTCCCCACGTCTATGAGGAATGCTAAGGACATAGAGTTCATGCAGCTAGTTCAAGGAGGAATAAGTATTGCATAGTACATCATGAAGTTTGAAGAGTTGATCAAGTTCTCCCGATTTTTCAAGGGAATCCAGATGAATTCTGGAAATGTGTCAAGTATGAGGTTGGACTGAAGGCGGAGATCAATGTTGCCATTACGCACTTGGAGATTAGGGATTTCCCACCCTAGTCAACAAGTGCCACATCATTAAGGATGGTAGAAAAAGCTCAGTGCACCCAGGGCTGAGAACTTTACTAAGAAGTTGGCACTACAAGCTCCAAGTTTCAAGCTATAGTCTAAGCCCAATTCATACAACAATTCAGGCCGCAAGGCCCTAGGAGGAATTTCCACCATGGGGGATCAAGTGTCCCAAGGGCAAGGCACCCAAAGGGCCTTGGTTGCACCTCCAAGACCTACCTGCTTTATGCACCAAATGTGGGAAGTCACATGGGATCGACCCTGCTTGATGGGCCAGGGTTTGCTTCAAGTGCGGGAAGCCTGGCTACTATGCTAGAGAATGCAGAGAGGAATCCAACAGCCCTCACCCCAGACCACAACACCAAGGAAGGGTTTTTACCCTCAACTCAGAAGACTAGGCAAAGTCCAGAAACCTCATAGAAGGTAAGTGTGAAATGAACGGTAGAACCTTAATTGTACTGTTTGATTCTAGCTCAACTCATTCATTCATATCACACGCTAGTGTCGAGTTTTGCAATTATATGTGTCGAAACTTCCTTTTGATCTTAATGTTTCTACACCTCCTGGCAAATCTGTTAGGACTTGTAGGTATTGTTTAAATTGTCATTTCATTATTGAAAGTAGACCTTTTATTCTGGATTTAGTTTGTTTGCCTATGCATAGTCTAGACATGATTCTCGACATGGATTGGCTTTATGACAACCATGTAATATTAAACTGTTATACAAAGTCTATTATCTTTCTCCCTATTCCTGCTATGCCTAGTAAACCTTTAAGTCTTTACCTAAATGCTATAGCGTCAACTGTTATGGGGAAGAAAGTAAGGGATATGTTCTCCTAGTCGCTAGCGAAGTAGACTTTGAGCAAAACATTAACAATGTGCCTGTAGTAAGAGACTATCCTAAGGTGTTTTCGGATAAGATACCGAGTTCCCTCTAGTGAGAAAGATTGAGTTCTCTATAAAGTTGGTCCGAGAATGGGGCCTATCTCTATGGCACCCTATAGAATGTCACCTTTAGAGTTAACCGAGTTGAAAGCGGGTTAGAGGAGCTATTGGTGAAAAAGTTTGTGAGACCTAGTGCATCACCATGGGGAGCCCTAATTTTGTTCGTTAATAAGAAAGACGGGAGTATGAGGCTTTGTATAGGCTATAGGCAATTGAATCGAGTGATGGAGAAGAATAAGTACCATTTACCTAGGATTGATGATTTGATGGATCAGTTAAGAGGAGCGGTGGTGTTTTCCAAGATTGATCTGAGGTCAGGATATCACCATATTAGAGTAAGGGATGAGGACATACCCAAGACGCTTTAGGACTCAGTGTGGCCACTTTGAGTTTAACATGATGTCGTTTGGATTGATTAATGCTCCTCCTGTGTTCATAGACTACATGAATAGGATCTTTAGACCCTATTAGATCAGTTCGTGGTTGTTTTCATAGATGATATACTCGTCTATTCAAAGACTCATGAGGAGCATGAGCATTATTTGAGGTTGGTTTTGGAGATTTTGAAGGAGAATAAGTTGTACGCGTAGTTGTCTAAGTGTGAATTTTGGTTGGAGGAAGTGAGATTTTTAGGACATGTAGTGTTAAAAGAAGGCATCATAGTGGATCCTAGTAAGATAGAGGCTATAATGAGCTAGGAGAGACCTACCACGGACGGAGATACGGAGCTTTTGGGATTAGCTGGTTATTACCATAGGTTCATTAAGGGATTTTCCAGATATCCTTACCCTTGACCAAGCTCACTAGGAAAAATGCCCTTTTTGTTCTCCAGAGTATGAAAAGAGTTTCCAAGAGTTGAAAGTGAAGTTAACCACAACCTCAGTGTTAGTTTTGCTTGACCCCAATGTACATTTGAGGTGTATTGTGACATTTCGGAAGGGTTTGGGTGTGTGTTGATGCAAAATAGGCAAGTGGTGGCCTACGCATCTAGACAACTCAAGCTTCATGAAGCAAATTACCCAACCCATGACCTTGAGTTAGTAGCCATTGTGTTCGCCTTGAAAGTGTGGTGACACCATTTGTATGGAGTGAAGTTCGAGGTGTTCTTTGATCACAAGAGTCTCAAGTACCTCTTTGATCAGAAGGAGTTGAATATAAGGCAAAGGAGATGGATGAAATTCTTGAAAGATTATGATTTTGGGTTGAACTATTATTTCGACAAGGCTAATGTAGTGGCTGACGCCTTGAGTCGAAAGTCACTATACTTGTCTCATATGATGGTGAAGGAGGTGAAGTTCATTGAGAAGTTTAGGGACCTAAACTTGGGGATGACGTTGACCACTAAAAGCATGAAGGTGTGCTATCTCAGTGTAACGAGTGACTTTAAGGAGAGAATCACTTGAGCTTAACGAGAAGATGAGGAGTTCAAGGAGACCTTAAAAGCTATAAAAAAGGGAAAGTTGAAGGGCTTCACCCTAGGGGTGGATAAGCTATGGAAGTTTGAGGGCCGGATTTGTAGGCAAGTAGTGACCTTTGAAAGGAGATTTTGGAGGAGGTTCATAAGAGCCACTTCACCATTCACCCTGGTACTACCAAGATGTATCAGGACCTGAAGAAGATGTTTTAGTAGCTGGGTTAGAGAGACATGGCCACACGGGTAAGTAAGTGCTTAGTTTGTCAAAAGGTGAAGATTGAGCACCAAAAACCTTTAGGGATGTTGCAACCCTTGTCAATTCTCGAATGGAAATGGGATAGTATTTCGATGGATTTCGTGAAGGTCTACCTAAAACCCAAGCTAACCATGATGCCATATGGGTGATTGTGGACCGACTAATGAAGTCGGCTCACTTTTTGCCTATTAAGGTGACTTCTTCATTGGATAAGTTAGCTCAGTTGTATGTCCAAGATATCATAAGGTTGCATGGAATACGACAATGATAATCTCGGATCGTGATCCGATTTATGTCATGTTTTTGGGAGCCTTTCAGAAGGTGTTTGGTTCAAATCTCTGCTTGAGCATTACCACCCTCAAATAAATGGGCAATCAGAAAGACTATACAAACCTTGGAGGATATGTTAAGGGCATGTGTATTAGACTAAAGAGGAAGTTGGGATAAGTACTTGTCATTGATCGAGTTCGCATATAACAACGTTATCATGCGAGCATTGGTATGGCACCGTATGAAGCCTTATATGGAAGGAAGTGTCAATCACCCTTATGTTGGTATGAGCCCGGTGAGCAAAGCATGTTGGGACGAAAATTATGGGGAAACAAAAGAGATCCAGAGGATCAAGGATAGGATCCTTAGGCTAAAGTCAACAGAAAAGCTATGCGGATAAACGAAGAAAGCCGTTGGAATTCCAAGAAGGAGAGCATGTATTCCTTAGAATCACCCTACAACAGGCATAGGATGATCTATGAGAGTAAAAAAGTTGAGCCCAGATTTCTTGGTCCCTTTGAAATCCTTGATAGAGTAGGGTCGATGGCACAAATAGCCTTACCACCCAATTTGTCTAACCTTCATGATGTCTTCCATGTCTCTCAATTAAGAAAGTATCAATCCAACCCTAGTCATGTGTTAGAGCTAGAACAAGTGTAGTTAAGGGAGGACTTAACCTTTAACCTATCACCTATGAGGATCTCTGACAAAGGAATCAAGCAATTGAGGAACAAAACTACCTTTGGTCAAAGTGGCATGGGGACAAGGAAGAGCGGAGGAATTCACATGGGAATTGGAATCAAAGATGAGGATTCAATACCCCAGTTATTTAGGTAACAAATTTCAAAGGCGAAATTCTTTTTAAGGAGGAAGAAATGTAACACCCGATTTTTCCGAGTGCGAAAATGACCAAAATGCCCTGAGGTCATTTCTCCGAAAATCAAGGACGGCGGATCCAGGCTATCCTCAAGGGGTTATTCTAATGTTTGAAGAGGATTAAGTATGTAATGGATGTGTTAGAGATTAAAATATTGATTTCCTAGTTTTCCGTGCATGAAATTATCAAAGTACCCCTGAGGTAATTTAATGTGAGATTAAGTGACAGATGAACCGTTCCATCACCAGAGAGTTCGAAAATGTTAACGATAAGTGTTGCATGATATTCTGGAAAGTCTAGATGGTCCAGGGAGTCCTTGTGTGAATTTACATTTTTGCCCCTGATTGGTGCTATATGAGCCTAACTAAACGATTAATGTAATACATGCAATATTAGGCTCTAATTAAAGATAAATTAATTTTAATTAATAATTGTGAGTCTAAATAATTGTTTGAGGTTAATTAAGGCCTAAAATTGCTTAAGGAAAATCAAATTCCTTTCTTAAATCAAAGACAATATATCATGTCAAGCCAAATAGTGTTTTCTCTCTCCAATTCCCTAAATCAAGGAAGCATGTTGGAGTTTGAATTTCAAACTAATGGAGTTTAATTCAAACTAAGCATGCAAGACCACTCTTAATCATGTCTTGAAAAGTCTTAAACACTTGGTTACCAACCTAAACACCTAATTACCAATTCCTAACCAATTCCTTAATCAAATCTATCTCTAAATCCATATCCTAACATGAATAGAAAGCAAAAATTTTCCCCCAAAGAGCCAAGAAGGCCGAGGCCTCCCTAATTTTCCCATCATATTTTAATTCCTTATGACACCAATACACTCAAAGAAAAACTCAAAGAAAACCACACACTTACCATTTGCTTTTTTTGGTTGAAGTCTTGCTCAAAGTTTGGCAAAGAATCCACTCTTCTCTCTCAACTCAAAGCTTTCTCTTCTTCCTCTTCCACTTCCATTCTCAAGCTCCTCTCAACCTCAAACCACCACACCTCCACCTTAGATTAACTCTCAAATGTATAACCTTTCCATTTCCAAGATCAAGCTTCCTCATTTTCAACCAAAGAAACAACTTGGTGGGGATTTTGTTTTGTGTTCTTTCCTTTGCTTCTTCTCATTTTCGGATTTGGCATTGAATAAATGGCTATGTTTTTGTTCTTTCCTTTCCTTCTATTTCAGTTTTGAATCTCCCTTTGCTTCATTCTCTTTGAATTTTGTTGTTGTTGGATAATGGGAAACCATGGCTTAATGATGAGAAATCTTGATGGTGGGGTTGATACCACCATGTGCTTGACCTCTAGAGCCCAAGGTTTGGTTCATTTTCGGTTTTAAAGGATGATGATTGTTGTTGGTTCCTTTGAAATATTATTTTTGCTTTCTTGATGTTTGAGACCATGGCTTGATGATGGGGGTTTCTAAATAATAGTTGTGGAATTATCACACTTGTAACCTCTAAAGCCTAAAACTTGGTGTTAGTTTCAAAGAGACATGATAAATAAAATGTTGGTTGGTTTTCTTGTCCATTATTCTTGAGCTTGATGGTGAGTCCAAGAGATGAAGTTCTTGGAACCATGGTGTTAAAGGACTATAAAGCTCATTTCCATTTTGTTAAGATTAATTGGAGTTGAGAGTTTGACTCTTTAAAGTCTTAAAATGAGCTTTAGTAAGATAATAGAAATGGACTTGCATCATGTTTATATTTCAAGCTCTTGCATCTCATGCTTATGTTTCAATGCCTTGTGTAACATCCCCCAAGTACAACCTCATCCTTAAGTCATGACATCGTATTCGAGAGTTGTTACTTATTAATTAGAGGACCTTTCTTAAATATCTATAGCAAGTTCAATTAACGTGTATAATAACTAAGCATAATTCTATTAAAATATATAACAAAGAAACACAACATTTATTGAATATATAGTTAAGTATAAAAAGGAAGCTCTTCTATGAGCTATAATACATATATGTCTCCTATTACGTTTACATACATATAACTCCAACTAAGTATAGTAAAATAAAAACATCAACTACTAAGCTACTACAATCTTGAGCTCTTCACGTAGCAGCCTCATTGTTCTCTGGATCAACCTAGAGGTGACACGGGAACACAAAAACACATAGGGATGAGAATTATACAATTCTTAGTAGGGCAACTCCCAGTTACATAATCATGATATCATCGTCACCACCCCAGCTACTTCGACTTATCCAGAAAATGTGATCATGCAATATACATATTAAGGATTCATTGTAAAGTTCTAAAATCATCCATCCGAAGTGGGTAGCTTTTAAAAATCAATCACTTAGTACACATATATCATGAAGCTCAAACACATAGTAAGTAATTCTAATCAAGGGATCACATATGATATGATTATGTGTAACGGGGACGAGGCAGGGAGTAAGCTGCGAGAAGGCATGGACAAGGAGCGGCTCCTCCTCCAGCGAGGTACATGAATGAACCGATTACACACCCGAATGAGAGGATCTAGTTCTATAGGTATGGGACTATTAAGGAAGACTATATGAATTGATTGGTACTACCAATGCCACAAAGATGCATCTTTCTTTTGTAGCCCATCACGAAAGAACTCCAAAGCGTGCTTGACTTTGGGTAATTTTGGGATGGGTGACTCCTGGGAAGTTTTCTTAGGAAGCGTGTGAGTGAGGACAAAGCACGCTGAAAACAATGTTGGTTTGGGGACAGTGATCCATAAGCGGCGGGGGCGTACAGATGGTGAGAGCTACACCTCTCCAGGACGTGTGGTTCGGGACGAACCAAGCGGAAGCTGGTGGGCATGTAACGCGAGGGAGTGATCGTGCGAGAAGGCATGGACAAGGAGCGGCTCCTGCCTCCAAGCGGAGGGGTACATGAATGACGATTACACACCCGAATGAGAGATCCTAAACTCTATAGGTATGGGACTATAGTTAAGGAAGACTTATATGAATTGATTGGTACTACCAATGCCACAAAGATGCATCTTTCTTTTAGCCCATCAAAGAACTTAAAGTTAAGCGTGCTTGACTTTGGGTAATTTTGGGAGTGACTTCCTGGGAAGTTTTCTTAGGAAGCGTGTGAGTGAGGACAAAGCACGCTGGAAAACGTGTTGGTTTGTGGGGAGACGTCCATAAAGCGGCGGGGCGTTACATTATGCATATGCTAAATGCAGGTAAAATTATCCCAAAGTGACTTGGTTTCACTTATGGCCATAGAAATCAAATCAGTGCATTTTTCTTTTCATCTACATAGGAAAGATTTAGTTTACCCAATGGGTATTTTGACAACTCCACAATAGATAGTTTATACCAAATGGTATTTATAGTGGATCACACCATACACGGGAAATAGACTTCTTATCTAGATTGAGCTCATTCCTATACGTGTTCATTGAACTTCATTTTCCTCTTCTATAACACAGTTCTATTCCTAGTATTCGTACCGACTCAAAATATCTTTGGGAAAGTTCCTCTTTTTGCCTTCCTCTCATTCAACCTAAGTCTTGTTTCTATTTTGTCCATATGTCAAAACATGCACGATTGAAGTTTATACATTCTCTTTTCTTTTTCCAAATGCATGCATAAAGCACATGTAGGCATTCATTCACAATACAATTTCAATCATGCCTCATAAACCACTCTTTACTTCCTCTAGCATGCATTTATATGTCACAAGTCATATGGCCAAATAGTTAACATCAAGTATTCATGTCATACTAGAACCAAAATGCCATTACATTATCAATTCAAGTCTTGGGTTCAATTCTAGCAATTGGATATATTTCACACCATTGTAGCACCAATTTATTTACTCATCAAACAATCAATTCAGAGGCTATAAAAATTACCCAAGACACTTCAATGTATCCACAAGGTTCCATAAAAATTTCAGAGGAAAAAAATTTCTCTAACTATGTTAACAAAATTAGACAAGTTTTGGTGCTCAAAACCACTTAACCTCAACTCAAAACCCAAAATTCATAATTTTTAATCCTAGCAAATGATTGAATCAATTCAAAATAAAAATCACAATTATACTTCAAGATGTTGCCAACACCTTGTAAAATTTTCAAGGAAAATTCAATCATTTTCTTGGTAAAAAAATTAGACAAATTCAAGCTTCATTTTAATAATCCAGGCAGCATGGATACCATTTCGGTTCTTGATTTTTTTTAAGCATTAGGAGTCAAAATAAGAGCTCAATAAAATTTTTGGAACTAGCCTAGGATTTTAGGTTCAACATATATTTTTTTAGCTCACGAAATACCACAATTCCCTCAGAAAATTTGTGATCAGTGCTGCCTATTCAAAAATTGAAAATCCAGCAGCATGACTCAAAATCACTTTTCACAAAAATGAATTTTTCACAATAACAAACTACTTCACCCATGAAAATACATCAATATCTATATATTATTAACCAATACAACTAAAAATTTCAATTTAAATCAGTGATTAAAAATAGAAAAATGATTTCAAGAAGAAGAGATTCAAAAACCTTACTTTGGTGGCTTTAAGGATCCTGGCTTCAAGGATATTCCAAGAATGATTTTTCTCACTTCAAGGCCTTCAAACTAACATCAAACCCTCCCTTAGGCAGTAGGACATGAGATATAAAGGTGAAAAATGGTGAGGAAATGAAATTCCAATCAGTTAGTTTAATAGATTATGAAGAGTAGAACAAGTTTTGTGAAGAGAATTTGTGGTTTTAGTGATTTTGAGCAAAGGTTTTTGAAGCATGAAGCTTGTTAATGGAGATTTGAGAGGAAGAACAATGGAAGGGCTGTATTTGTTGCCTCTTGGCTGAAAATGAAGATGAATGAGTGATAAGGTTGGTTCTATTGTGTTTATCCTGAGTTTGGTGATAGTATTTATCTGTTTTCAAGTTTTTCTTTCTTTCTTTTTGAAAAAGAAATGAAATGAATGGTTACGATTGTTTTCTTGGTCAAAGAATGAATCTTGTCCATCCACTTAGCTCAAAATAAGTGGCTCACTTTAACTTAGGGAGTAAGTAGCTTTTCGTGTTAAAGTTGCACCGAAATTACCAACGGATGAGATATTGGCACCATGGTAAAATAACAATAAATGAAAGGAAATGATTAAAACTTATTTTTCAAGTTTCAATCCTTGCCATCCACTTGGCATAAAGTGGTTGGTAAAGGTTACTTGGCCACCAAGTAACTTGTCCAGTGTTAAAAACCCACATCAAAACTCTCCTGAATGGGTAAAATATCATACCTGGGTCATCAAACATCGTATAAAAATTAATTCCAAGTATAAAATCCTTATTCATAACTATTCTAACCTCAATCCTCTCTTTTCTCAATTTCAGGCATCTCTGGGTCCAATTCTATAGTTTGGCCCTGGCAGGCCGTAAAGCCCGCAAGGTCACTATTCACCCCGTCCGAGAGTTGTTTTTTAACACGTCTGTTGGGTCATCCTCATCACTACTAAAACTGTCAAACTTTTGAAATTATGACTAATAAAGCTCAAATTAATTTTTAAATAATTTTTAGGGTGTTACACCTTGCATATCATGTTTATTTTCAAGTCATCACTTTAAGTCTTGAAGATTAAAGAAATGAACTTGCATTTCTATATTTAAATTTCAAGCCTTGCATTTTATGTTTATATTTCAAGTTATCACCTAAACTTTGAAGACTTAAAAATGAACTTGCATCCTCATATTTATATTTCAAGTCTTGCATATCATATTTAAATTTCAAGCCATCACCTAATAATGATAAAGATCTAAAATGAGGTTTGCATAACATGTTTATTATTCTTGTTATCACCTAAATCCCTAGAGCTCAAAGAATTTCTGTTGTATCTTAAAATGGAAATCTTGATCATGGTTGTTGAATGTATTTTAGCCATGATATAATGTTAGGTTTGTTTTTCTTTGAGATTTAAATCCTTTTTTATGATGTATATAGTTTTAGTGAGGAGCTTGTTTTGTTTTATGAAAATGTGAACTTGATTTCAAAGGGAATGTTATAATGATGTTCTGAAATGGTCTTGAAGTGAAAGAGTAGCTTGAAATGTGTTAAAACTTAGATTTCTCAATTCAAGATTCTGGTAATGATTACCAACCATGTAATCGATTACCAGATGATTCTTGTAAATAGAACAAGTTTTTGACCTGGTAATCGATTACCATTCATGTAATGAATTACTATGATGTTCTTCGTACCTGGAACAACTTTTTGGTTTAAGTAATTGATTACCATGTTGTTCTTTGTGCCCAAAACAAGTTTTGGCTTTGATAATCGATTACCAGTTCAAGTAATTAATTACAGGATGCTCTTTGAGCCTGAACAAGTTTTTAAATTCTGGTAATTGATTACCAGAACATATAATCGAATTACCAAACCCAAATGTGCAAATAAGTGTGTTCTAAAGAAGATAAAGTGGATTGGTGACCCTATATGCTTATGTGTTGAATTTTGTGAATGATGATTCCCTAGTATGTTGTGTGTGTGTGTATATATATATATCCTGTTAAGCATTGCCTATGCATTAGCTAAGTTCAGTCCTTGATTTCAGCATCCTGGGTAGGAGCATGTTTATTGCTAAATGATAAGATTGATAATATGCTAATGGAATTATGCAAGGAGATGTGATGCATGTAACATCCCCTGCTGATTAATTATTGTCCCCACAAATCAACATAGGTCTTTTCACGTGCTTTGTCCACACTCGCACGTTTCCTGAAAACTTCCAGGAAGTATGTGAGTGAGGACAAAGCATGTTGAAAAACCGTGTTAGTTTGTGGGACAGCGGATCCATAAAGGCGGGGATGTTACAAATGGTATGAGCCTGCACCTCCCTGTAAGTGTGGTTCGGGACGAACCAAGTGGAAGTTGGTGGGCATGTAATTCCGGGACGAGGGGGATTACGCGGAAAGAAGGCACGGACAAGGAGCGGCTCCTGCCTCCAAGCGGAGGGGTACATGAATGAACCGATTACACACTCAAATGAGAGGGATCCTGAGCCTATATAGGTATGAGACTCTCCAGTTAAGGAGGGCTTATATGAATCGATTGGTACTACCCATGCCACAAAGATGCATATTTCTTCGGAGCCCATCACAAAAGAACTCCAAGTTAAGTGTGCTTGACTTGGGGTAATTTTGGGATGGGTGACCTCCTGGGAAGTTTTTCCAAGAAGCTTGTGAGTGAGGACAAAGCACGTGCCCGTATTAGTTTGTGGCAGTCATCAATCCATAAAGCGGGGGCATGTTACAAATGGTATTAGCCTGCACTTCTTCCAGGTGTGTTCGGGGATGAACCAAGTGGAAGCTAGTGGGCATGTAACGCCTGGGACGAGGGGGAGTGATCGTGATGTGAGAAGGCACAGACAAGGAGCCTCCTCCAAGCAGAGGGGTACATGAGTGAACCGATTACATAACCGAATGAGAGGGTCCTTTGTCTGTATAGGTATAAGACTATTGATAGAGAAATTTTTAGGCATCTATTATGGTTTCATACTTGGCCTAATTAGTTTCTATGTGTGTTTAATTTTGATGATTTGATTGAGTTTTGCATTATTGGGTCTCATTGGATTTAATTGTTAAAACTTGGTTAATCTCGGATTTTACACTCACTATGACCTTTCCATGTTGCACAGATCATTTTGGGCTCTAAATATTGGATTTTTGTGATTTTGGTGTCTTCTGAAAGCTAAGACCGAGATCTACAATTTTGGGTTTCACAAGCTTCATCAAATTCGGCTGGCCTAATTGGGCTGCAAAGTTGCGGAGCTCGTGCGACGGTCCAAGACCTTTCCTCACATAATTGGGCATATCTCACTCATTTCTAGTCCAAATGAGTCATATAATATGTCTATGGAAAGCTTATCCAGAGAGGATTATCTTATCCAGATCAGATTTCAGAAATCTAAAATTGTTTTGATAGATAACATCTGGATAAGATGTAATCCAAGGGGACACTTTTGATTGGAGGAAATCCTTCTTTTCAGATTTTTCAAGCTTTATCTTATCTTTTCATTTTCTATTTAAGCCTAAGGTGTTCATTCAAAGAACACACATCAGAACCTATCATCTCTCTACTTGTCTTTTCATTTTTCTTTGTATTCAAGAATAGAGCTTTCAATAGAGATGTCTATGGAAGGCTAAACTCTTTCAATCCTTGACATCATAGATAATTGGTTTGAATTCAAAGTTTCTGTTTTGTAATTTTCCATTTTCGTATGTATGCTTTCCTTTCTCAACTTCAATTTCAAATATGAATTCAGTTATTGAACATGATTATGTTTGAATTATATATGATTAGATATAGGACCGAATTCGTTGTTGAAATCAAGTAAGGCTGAGTGATTAGTTAGGTTAATCCAACTGCATGTAATTCAACATTCATTTAAAATTGCGATTGTGATTTGAAGGTTGTTGAATGATAACTATATGATCATATAGTTAATTTGGGTTAACAGAGTAGCATCCGGATTTGGACTCTTTTGAACCATGATGAATTCTGCCAATAATCGTGATGTCTGGGATTGATTCTTTGATCAATTGTATTTCATTCTGTTTCATTTTTACATTCTGAAAATCACAAACCCCCCTTTTTTGTATTTAGCAATTTTGGTTTGATAACATAACCTGTGTATCCTTAGGAAGAATGACCTGAGTTACCTTATACTACAAATAAGGGGACTTAGACTATTTTGATAGTGGACTTGGAGCATATCAAAATTTGGCGCCGCTTCCGGGATGCACATATTATGTTATCTCATCTTGTATATAAGTAAGTGTTGAATAATTCTTGCTTGTTTGTCACTAATAGTGGTTTTGCAGGCCTTTCTTTTTACTGTAGTGAAATACAGGTAATTTTTTACTTTCTTATATTACCCTGAAAAATTCATAAAAATCAGAAAAAAAAATAATTGACACAAGGTATTCATAGAGTGATTGCCTTGGTATGCTTATTTTTTATTTTTTTTTTACTGTTTTCACTATTTTTAAAAATGAAAAAAATTGGTGAGCTTACTTCCCTAGCATTTTAGAGTAATTCTGTGGTGTTATTTATTTTTTTAAAAAAAAGCTAATACGATTTTTCAATTTCTATTTTATTTTGCAGTATATAGGCTATTTTGAGTTGTGTGCTTGAATTCTATCTATGCTGTTGTGTGTGCATGACAAGGTCTAATCCTGGTGAATTATATGCACATGATCGTGAAATAGATAGAACTTTTCATAGATTGAATAGAGTAAATAGGAATTTAGCTTTTCATAATACTACAGGTAATCAAAGTGTTGATTTAACTGATAGTGCATTTGATTGTGCATCTGAAACTAGTGTTGATAACATGGCTAATCACATAGAACTTTGAAAGAATTAGCTGCACCTGATGTTGCATATCAACCTTTGTGTATTCAATATCCTGAGTTAGAGGTGCCATTTGAGCTTAAGTCTGGTCTAATTCATTTGCTGCCCAAGTTTCATGGTCTTGCAGGTGAAGATCCTAATAAGCATCTTAAGGAGTTTCATGTTGTGTGCTCAACTATGCGACCTAAGGAGTGCCCGAAGAGCATATCAAGTTGAAAGCATTTCCTTTCTCTCTAGATGCTAAAGCAAAGGATTGGTTGTATTACCTTCATCCAGGTTCTGTTACTACCTGGCATGAAATGAAAAGATTATTCTTAGAGAAGTTTTTTCCATCAGGAACAGCATCCATTAGAAAAGATATTTGTGGAATCAGAGTTTTGGGAGAAATTATATGAGTACTGGAGAGATTCAAAAAGTTGTGTGCAACATGTCCTCACCACCAGATTAGTGACCAGCTTCTCATCCAATATTTCTATGAAGGACTGATTCAAAATGATAGAAATATGATTGATGCAGCAAGTGGTGGAGCATTGATGGACAAGACACCTGAGAAGCCAGAACTCTAATTGCTAACATGGCAGCCAACTCAAGCAATTTGGCTCGAGATCTTTTGCACCAGTTAAGGGAGTGAATGAGGTGACTGACTGAGAATCAAGGCTGGAAAAATAATGAGCTTACTTCTCTTGTTAGACGGCTAGCTGTTGGACAGGACCAAGCAAATCAAGGCAGCAATCAAATTCCCCAAAAGTATGCAGCATATGTGCCACCACAGATCACTATACTGATGCATGTCCTGCATTACAAGAAGCTGATCAAGGAGTGCAAGACCCAGCTGGTGCTGAATGTTCATTGGGCAGCAACAGCAACCATAGAGACCTCAACAACGCAAAAATATGATCCATTTTCTGAGAGGTATAATCCAGGGTGGAGAGATCATCCTAATTTGAGATATGGTCCTATGAGCAAAATGTACCACAACAACAAAGATTTCAGAGGAGGACAGGTCCAAGTCAAAGCAATAAGTACCAGGCACCTCCATTTAGACAGGAGATATGGCGAATATGATGCAACCCATGCAGAGTACCAGTTCAGATCCTACATTGGAGGATTTGGTGAAACAAATGGCGACCAGTAACCTACAATTCCAGGAGAATGTGAATTCTACAATTCAAGACCTGAGACACAGATTGGACAGTTGGCAACTTCAATTGAATAAGATGCAAGTCAAAGGTTCAGGCCAAATCCCTTCTCAATCAGTCATCAATCCAAAAGGGAATGTGAGTGCTATTACCTTGAGAAGTGGTAAGGAGTTGGAGAAACAAAAAATGAATCTACTAGCAGTGATGAAACAGAAAATAAAGCTGAAAAAAATGATGCAGGAGAAAAATAGAAATTCAGAAAAAGTCAAGTGTTGCAGATTCTAATTTGATACCTCCATTGCCCTTTCCCAACGAATAGCTCAAACAAGGAAATCAGCTGAAGTAGATAAGGAGTTGTTTGACACTTTTAGGAAAGTGGAGGTCAACATCCCCCTTTTGGATGCCATAAAGCAGATCCCCAAATATGCAAAGTTTCTTAAGGAGTTGTGCACTCATAAGAGGAAGCTGAAAGGTCATGAAAAGGTGAGCATGGGTAGAAATGTTCTGCATTAATTCAGCCCAACATACCTAAGAAGTGCAAAGATCCAGGTACTTTCACAATCCCTTGCACCATAGGTAACTCCAACTTTGGGAATGCAATGCTGGATTTAGGTGCCTCCATAAATGTCATGCCTACATCAGTTTATAGATCATTGAAGCTTGGAGATTTGAAACCAACTGGTGTGGTAATCCAATTAGCCAACAGGAGCACTACACATCCAGCAGGAGTACTTGAAGATGTGCTTGTTCAGGTGAATGAGTTAATTTTCCCAGCTGATTTCTATATTCTAGAAATGGAGGATGAGACATCCAGCAATGGACCCACATTGATTTTGGGAGACCTTTCTGAAAACAGCAAAGACCAAGATAGATGTGGATGCAGGAACTCTTTCTATGGAGTTTGGTGATGATGTTGTGAGTTCAACATTTTTGATGCAATGAAACATCCTTCAGAAGAGCATTCTCTTTTCTATCTTGATGTCATTGATTTTCTAGTTGATGATTATGCAGATTTAAGCTTTGAATATGATGATTTTGATGATTTTGCTGATTGTGAAGAGTTCAAATGTGATGAGATTAATTCTGGAGATGTTGTAGAAAATGTTTATGCAGATTTAAAGGGACCACCACTACCATCCATTATGCAGCCACCAACTTTAGAGTTGAAGGCTCTACCTTCACACCTGAAATATGCTTACCTAGAGGCTAATGATAAGCTCCAAGTTATTGTGGCAAATGATCTCCAACCAGATCAAGAAGATAAGTTGCTAGATGTTGAGAGATCACAAGAAAGCTATTGGCTGGTCTTTAGCTGACATTCCAGGGATTAGTCCTTCCACTTGTATGCATCGGATATTGTTAGAGGATGACGCCCGAACTGTAGAGACGAGGAGGCTAAATCCTACCATTTTGGAGGTAGTGAAGAAAGAAGTCAGCAAGTTAGTAGGCAGGGATTATATATCCTATAGAATAGTTGGAGAGTGTGCGTAGATTACAGGAAGCTAAATCAAGCCACTCGAAAAGACCATTCCCTCTTCCATTCATTGATCAGGTGTTAGAAAGGCTTGCAGGCAATTCTCATTATTGCTTCTTGGATGGATTCTCAGGTTACCTTCAAATCCATATTGCACCAGAAGACCAGCATAAGACTACTTTTACTTGTCCATTCGGCACTTTTGCCTACAGGAGGATGCCATTCGGTCTGTGCAATGCTCCAGGTACTTTTCAGAGGTGCATGATGAGTATTTTCTAGATCTTTTAGAGAGTTGCATGGAAGTGTTTATGGATGATTTCACTGTTTACGGGTCCTCATTTGATGCATGTTTAGAGAGTTTGTCTAGAGTCTTGGATAGGTGCATTGAGACTAATCTTGTGCTGAATTTTGAGAAATGTCATTTTATGGTGACAGAGGGATAGTCTTGGGGCACTTAGTATCTAGGAGAGGCATTGAGACTGATAGGGCCAAGATAGATGTTATTGCTTCTTTACCTTACCCCGTATTGTGCGGGAAGTGCGTTCTTTTCTTGGCCATGCAGGTTTTTACAGGAGATATATACAGGATTTCAGCAAGATAGCTTTGCCTCTATCCAGGATTGCTAGAAGGAAGTGGAGTTTGTTTTTGATCTACCTTGTCAGGAGGCATTTGATGAGTTGAAGAGGCGACTCACTCCAGTCCCCATCATCCAACCACCTAATTGGGAATTTCCCTTTGAGCTAATGTGCGATGCCTCTAACCTTGCACTTGGAGTCTTAGCTCAAAGAATTGATAAGATGTCTCATGTTATAGCCTATGCTTCACGGACATTGGACACAGCTCAAGCTAACTATACTACCACTGAGAAAGAACTTTTGGCTATTGTTTTTGCATTAGACAAGTTTCGCTCTTATTTACTTGGTTCTAAAGTGATTGTCTTTTCAGATCATGCAGCATTGAAGTTCTTATTGAAAAAGCCAGATGCAAAGCCAAGGCTGATTCGTTGTATGTTACTACTTCAGGAGTTTGATATAGAGATCAAAGATAGGAGCGGTGCACAGAATTTGGTAGCTGATCACTTGAGCGATTGAGGGATCCTGACCCTTTGCCTATCAGAGATGATTTTCCTATGAGCCTTGCAGCTGCATGATACCAACCCTTCCCCTGGTTTGCTGATTTAGTTAATTTCTTGGTTGCATCTGTTTTACCCAACATGCATCTAGGTCACAGATTGCTAAATTAAAAAGTGATTCCAAATACTATGTGTGGGATGATCCATATTTATGGAAATTTTGTAGTGACCAGGTAATTCGAGGTGCATACCAGATTATGAGATCCAAGTCAGGACTTCATTTTTGTCATGCCTCCCTGTTGGAGGGCACTTTGGACCACAGCGGACAGTAGGAAAGTACTGGACTCTGGTTTCTATTGGCCTACCATTTTTAGGGATACACATCGAGTTTTTACAACTTGTGAGCGTGTCAGAAGGGATCAGCCATTACTCGTAGACAGAAATGCCCAGCAACCTATTCTCTTTTGTGAGGTTTTTGATGTATGGGGTATTGATTTTATGGGCCCTTTTCCTAACTCTTTTGGATTTGTATATGTCTTGCTTGCTGTTGATTATGTATCCAAATGGGTGGAGGCCAAGGCCACCAAGACTAATGACGCACGTGTTGTTGCAGATTTTGTCAAGTCTAACATATTTTGCAGGTTTGGTGTGCCTCGTGCTATCATCAGTGACCAAGGGAGTCATTTCTGCAATAGGACCATAGAAGCTTTGCTTTGGAAGTATGGGGTTGTTCATAGAGTTTCTATTGCCTATCATCCACAAACTAATGGAGGCTGAGGTTTTTAATAGAGAGATCAAGAAAATTTTGCAAAAGGTAGTGCAACGAAGGAAAGATTGGAGCCGTAGGCTTGAGGATGCTCTTTGGGCTCACAGGACCACTTACAAGACACCTATAGGGATGTCCCCTTTCCGTGTTGTTTTTGGTAAAGCGTGCCACCTTTCAATGGAGATTGAGCATCGTGCATATTGGGCAGTGAAGTGTTGTAATATGGATTTTGACAAAGAGGTGTGGAAAGAAAACTTCAATCAGGAACTTGAGGAGCTTCGTTTGGAGGCTTATGAGAATTCTAAGTTTTATAAGGAGAAAACCAAGATATTTCATGACAAGATGATTTCTAGAAAAGAATTCTCTGTTGGCCAAAAAGTGCTTTTGTTCAATTCTCGTCTTAAGCTCATGCCCGTAAGCTTCGTTCAAGATGGGATGGCCCTTTTGTTATAACTAACATTTTTCCTTATGGTGCAGTGGAGATCAAAAGTGAATCTAGTGACAAGAGTTTCAAGGTAAATGGTCATCGTCTGAAGCATTTTCATGAGAACCCAGCATTGGTGGGGAACAACTTGAAGAGGTATCCTTGGTGAAGCCCACTTACCCTCAAGTGCAAATTTTTCCACCATAATAAGGGAGTTCTTCCTTTTTGCTCTTTAATTACACATGTTTCTTTATCTTTTGTTTTGTGATTTCATCGAGGACAATGTGTGATTTAAGTGTGGGGGAGTGTTTTAGAGTTAGGAATTTATCTTTCTAAGTCTTTATAAAATAAAATAAAATAAAAATTTGTTTTGGCTTTGTGCTCAAGTTTTCATGACATGATATGGATGGATTCTTAGCATTTTTAGTGAGCATTGATGATCAATTGATGGACCATTTGTGGTAGATTTATCCCTTGAGAGTTTTGAGCCTTCAACATATGAATGACTTTTCCTTGCTAGTGTGTTTTCACTCATGTTTGCTGGTTACTCTAGAACTTGACTTGACTCTTGTTGAAGCTTTTGATTCACATGCATGTAATGAGATGATTTAGGCCATTTTTGTTTTTGTGCTACTTGCCAAATTAGCCTACCTTGCACTGATTCCATTGTTTACCTATTTGAGCCTATTTTAAACTATCCTTTGTTTTATAACTCATTGCAAGCTCATGAAGTGAAAAACAATGATTCACCCTAACCTTAGGGAGTAAAAGAGCTTTGGAATGAGTTCTTAAATAAGTGTAAAGGTGTATCTTTTATTTCAAAACAATAAAAATAAAAAAAATAATTAAAAAAAGAAAAAAAATGTTGAAAAAAAAATAGTTGTGTTTATTTGTAAATACTATAGATGTGCATGTTGGTGAGTTTGAAAAAGAAAAAATTGGTTGATGAGAGGCAAAATAGAGTTCATTGGAGTTGCATTGTATCTCTTAGGGTAACTTTGCATGTTTATTTGGAGTCATTCCTCATTGCTCTTTTAGTCTCTTAGGTTGATAGTTAGTATCCTTTCTTATATCCTTCCTTACCTTAACCCCGCTACAACCTGAAAAGTCCTTTTGATCTTTATGTGCATGTGTTTCAAATGTTGATGTTAGAGGTTTGTCAAGCTTATGGTAGTGTTAACATTCATGATGTGCTTTGAGTGTAAATACAAGCCTAAACACTTAAGAGTTTTCTTAGTGAGATTCTATTACTCTTGGTTCATCTTTTGATTGGATTTGTCTTCTTGTTCACTGGAGATGTTAAGAAAATATTCATATGTGTTCTGAATTCTTGTGCATAAAGTGTTTGTTCCTTGTTCCCAATCATACATTTTGAGGTCCCTAGGATTCAACTTATGGATTTTGCCCAGGAGTGCAAAAGACTAAGTGTGGGGGAATTTGATAGAGAAATTTTTAGGCATCTATTATGGTTTCATTCTTGGCCTAATTAGTTTCTATGTGTGTTTAATTTTGATGATTTGATTGAGTTTTGCATTATTGGGTCTCATTGGATTTAATTGTCAAAACTTGGTTAATCTTGGATTTTACACTCACTATGACCTTTCCATGTTGCACAGACCATTTTGGGCTCTATAAATATTGGATTTTTGTGGTTTTGGTGTCTTCTGAAAGCTAAGACCGAGATCTACAATTTTGGGTTTCACAAGCTTCATCAAATTCGGCCCGATTCATGGCCTAATTGGGCTGCAAATTTGCGGAGCTCGTGCTGACGCGGGTCCAAGACCTTTCCTCACATAATTGGGCATATCTCACTCATTTCTAGTCCAAATGAGTCATATAATATGTCTATGGAAAGCTTATCCAGAGAGGATTATCTTATCCAGATCAGATTTCAGAAATCTAAAATTGTTTTGATAGATAACATTTGGATAAGATGTAATCCGAGGGGACACTTTTGATTGGAGGAAATCCTTCTTTTCAGATTTTTCAAGCTTTATCTTATCTTTTCATTTTCTATTTAAGCCTAAGGTGTTCATTCAAAGAACACACATCAGAACCTATCATCTCTCTACTTGTCTTTTCATTTTTTCTTTGTATTCAGAAATAGAGCTTTCAATAGAGATGTCTATGGAAGACTAAACTTCTTTCAATCCTTGACATCATAGATAATTGGTTTGAATTCGGAGTTTCTGTTTTGTAATTTTCCATTTTCGTATTTATGCTTTCCTTTCTCAACTTCAATTTCAAATATGAATTCAGTTATTGAACATGATTATGTTTGAATTATATCTTGATTAGATATAGGACCGAATTCGTTGTTGAAATCAAGTAAGGCTAAGTAACTGATTAGTTATCCAGGTTAATTAAAACTGCATGTAATTCAACATTCATTTAAAATTGCGATTGTGATTTGAAGGTTGTTGAATGATAACTATATGATCATATAGTTAATTTGGGTTAAGAGTAGCATCCGGATTTGGACTCTTTTGAACCATGATGAATTCTGCCAATAATCGTGATGTCTGGGATTGATTCTTTGATCAATTGCATTTCATTCTTTTTCTGTCATTTTTACATTCTGAAAATCACAAACCCCCCCTTTGTTGTATTTAGCAATTTTGGTTTGATAACATAACCTGTGTATCCTTAGGAAGAATGACCTGAGTTACCTTATACTACAAATAAGGGGACTTAGACTATTTTGATAGTGGACTCGGCAATGCATATCAACGATAAGTTAAGGAGAGTTTATATGAATTGATTAGTACTACCTATGCCACAAAGATGCATCTTTCTTTTTGGTAGCCCATCATGAAAGAACTCCAAGTTAAGCGTGCTTGACTTGGGGTAATTTTAGGATGGGTGACCTCTTGGGAAGTTTTCCAGGAAGCGTGTGAGTGAGGACAAAGCATGCTGAAAGACTGTGTTGATTTGTGGGGATAGTCGACAATCCATAAAGCGCAGGGATATTACAATGCATGCTTATGTGATCAATTATATGATTTATTTGTTTTATGACATGGAGCAAATTTAGGGAAACTCCACTCCCCATTATACCTGGATTTCTACCGAATTTGAGGACTTAGATAAATTATGAAGCTTGTGAGCATGAAATGTAAAATGATAAGTTATGATTATATGTTCATGTCCTATTTCGAAATAACATGCTAAGCTTAAAGGTGACATAAGACACATGGAAATAATCCTCTAGACTCCTCGAATTAAAGGTTATGAGAGGTGATCCAATAAGGTGAAGGTGACATAAAACATATGGAAGTGATCCTATATAATCCCCAAATTAAAGATTATGAGAGGTGATCTAATAAGGTGATTTTTTAGACTCAGGAATTAATGGTTATGAAAGGTGATCTCATGCCCCCTATCCCGCACTCTGGAGTCAGGAATTTAGCTTATCAAGAAGATAAGTATAGACTATGATGACTAGTTAGGTATGAGCTCATAACCTATAACTCTCAAAAGGGGAGAGTATTAGGGTAGCCCAAGGAAAAGAGAATAAGAAATTTAAGTAACCTAAAAGGATAATAAGGAAAGATCATGTTAGAAGAATTTTACATTCTCTATGTTATGTCCATTGACCATGACCACTATGATATCTTGCTTATGGCACCAACATGCATTCATGACCTTGTACGTTGCATTCATGCATTAAGATTCATGCTAAAATGTATAGGCCTCGGATAACGGTGTTTAGAACTTAATAAATGAATCCTAGTATAAATGCCCACTAATTTCATAATAAAACCCGAGGTTCCTAAGGACGTAGATGATGACACATATTAGGAGGCGAAATCCCCTGAGATTCTTGTATAAGCTTCTCATCGCTTTTCTTTTCTTTCCATCTTATCTTTAGAGGTTGATGGCAACCTTCGTGATCTACGTTGATGCTCCTACTTGGGAGATGCACTTCGATGCCACTTATTAGATGTATCACTTCGTGGGTCGATGTATTGTCCGCCTTTCTGTCTTCATGGAACACCCTTTGCACACCCGTCACTAGCTATGGGTTATCTACCGCTACTCTATTTCTGACGACCTCATCTTTGAGCATGCTCCTTCGCACGAGGAGACCGCTAGGCTCCCCATGCTACTTTGGGCTCCAGGGACATCCTGGTTTATGTACCACGATCACTTCCTCGCCACTCCGAGCCCTGGTTGGACCCATCCGAGGATTCATCCACGCAACTCTCCTCTGATGGCTCTACCACTGTTCCTATGATGATGGAGGTTGGTCACGGGAAGGCTACGGTCATGTAGCCGATGAAAGGAGCTACACCTGTCCCTGGAGGAGCCACCCGACCCCGTTGAGGTGCCCTCGCTCGTGTGCCCACCTTTTGCCACGCCCGATGAGCTAGCCCACTGGATTGGTTACTTTCCTCCCTCCCAAGAGCGATAACAATAGAGCTGGTTCCAAACTTCTTGGAGTGCCCATGCACGTAAGAGAGATATCCTTCTTTACCTACATAAACATAGTTATCTATCCTAGGCGCACCCTAGTAGGAGTAGTAAGAGGAGAGGTCCTTTATGTAGCCAGGCTAGAGTTTACTTTTGCTTTTGATTCATGGATATTACGGGATGACTATATATTTTGAGCTTAACTGTTAGTGGGCATGTTATAACTCTCTTTATGTATATGATGGGTATGCAAAGTGGAATGATTAACTATTGATGATATATATATATATATATATGATCTTACTTGTTCATGGTTTGTGATGTTGCATTTTATGTATGCTTATGTCTTGTTGTGATCTTCTTCTTTGTTACACTAGAGACGAGATGTAGTTCTGTATGTATGCGTGGCTTATGTTTTGCTTTTTAAAGTTCAAAAAGAAAAATTTTACCCGTATTTTCACTAAAGTATTTTCAAGAGTTTAAAATAAGAACTGAAACAAAAGAGTAACGACTAATAATTAACTTAGGTGTGTCCTAGGGTGTTACAATAACAAATCAAATTCTGAGAAATCTTTTGGAGAACATTTGAAAGAATTTTTCTTGAGGTTAGAGACTCAAGGAAATTTTTTCAGAAACTTAATAATCTCTTTATAACGTAAGCTTTCTTATTGTGAGTCAAAGATTTTGTTAAGTTTCTTAACTTCTGTAATATAAAAAACTATCATAAGGACGTATCAAGAGTTTAAATAGATGGTGTTAAGAATCTTGTGATAGAATTAATCATTCAGCATGATGTATCTAGTTTTATCAGAATAACACTTAATTGGAGAAACATCATCAGTTTTCATTTCTTAAGCAAATATCAGAGTTGTACGGAAAAATTGATATGAACATAACTAGCCATAACATAAAGAAAGTTTCATAAATACAAAACCTTAAATAAAGATTGTGGGTTGAAAAGTGCACGAGAGGGGGATTGAATCGTTCTTTGGTTTTTCTTTTGTTTTTAGATCCTAAAACTTAAAAAAATACTATCAAGTGTGAACTTGAAGTATAATAGAAATAATGTCAGTATATGTTAGAAAGTGGCTTTCTAAACTAAAATAGAGATATAAAAACAAGTTTAAGTAATTTTTCAGAAGAGCAAATATAAGAAGCACAAACCATAATGTAAAGGAGATTCAGGGAAAGAAAAAATGTTGCATAATAGTTTATATATTAGTTCGCCTAACCTCCTTCATCCAGTTCTCAACAACTGTTAGTTCCACTAATCAACCTTTTCTCAACCCTGAGAAAGTTAGATAGTCTTTCAATAGCCTTCTCAAGCTATCTCACGTGACCAGTAGCTTACTCTCCTGTCACTTCCAAGCAGTCTTTGATTAGCTTCTTCAAGGTACTTGACAACGATCACTACTAAATCTGGGTACAAAGAATATGTTTGGGTTAGATCACTCAACTATCAAACACTCAAGTTTCCTAAAAAAAAAAAAATGTATGAGCTGAAAACTTGAATGACTTCTTTCTAGTAGTTCTTCTTAGAAGAAGATGTTATCTAGTAAGAACTTAAAAAGAAGATTTTTACAAAAGAATGAACTGATTACAAGTGTAATAACCTTATAGAAAATGAAGAAGAGTCTTGTGTTCATGAGAGTTTTTCAAATGATTCAACAAAAAATCTAGAGTTGTAAGCACATGACCTCTTTTTATACTTGATCTTTCATTTATGACCATTGCCCTTGATCTATTTTCCTAGTGACACGTGTTGATCATCTTTTTGTGCATTGGAAATGTAGTCTAGAAGAGTAGCATGACATGTTAGAGTTACTTTTGTAGTTGTAGAAGACGTTGTCTAATAGAGGTTTGAGTCCACATTTAGAAACTACTTTTTGCTTTCTAACGAAGTTTTTGAACTTTTTTTGCTAGAAGTTAGGGCTATTGACCAAGTTGAAAATAGATGTCACCATCGGTCCCTAACTGAATTTGACTTTAATTTGAAATTTAAATTTTTCCTCCATTTTATAAAGTGCACCGTTTCCAGTAAACGTGCTTTTTGAAGTGTTGTTTTAGTTTTTGGACTTTCTTTTGGATCTTCTTGGGTTTAATTAGTTGCTTATAGTAAAGAAAGCATCGCGATCATGATGATTAAAGGTGATGACCACACTTTTCTTTAGAGTTGGATTGAAATCTTCACTTGTATGATACTTTCTAATGTTGTAGGATACTTTATGAAGATTTGAGTCTTGGTTTCTTGTTCTTGAGAATTTCCTTTTATGTGCTCACTATTCCAACGTTTATTTTAAGGATTATTTTGCACTTCTTCTAAGTTCTAAATCTCTTTGAATAAGATTTAACATGTTTACACATGATTTCATGAAAATAAAACTTGCTCATGAAGTTGTATGTTAATGAGAACAATCATGTTTGTATACTTAAGAAACTCAAGCAAACTATTAGTCATTCTTTCAAAATATTTTCATGAAATTGGTTATGTTATCACTCAAAACACTAAGCATGATGCTATTTGAATGGTTATAGAACTAAAAATCTCCTTCTTTTGATGATGACAAACCTAATTTTGAGAAATATATGAATAGATATTGAATCAAAAGAATTTTATATTTTTCAAAATACATTTGATAGAGTTTCAGGGTCTCTTCCTAAGGTAGATGTAGATGTAAATAGGATATCTAACAACCTTAAGTGACTAGAAATAGAGTTGTTTCACTTCAAAGAAGGTTTTCGAAGTATGTCAGAGCACTTCCTAAGAAGTATTGAGAGCAGACATTTGAAATATGTTGGAGTAATTGAAGCTTCTGAACAAAAACTACCTGATTTTAAGTCATTTGACTTTTTTAACATAGACATATTTGAATAAAGAGGATAATACATGTAATATTTGTTCTTGATATTGAATCATATGTAACATAGCTTTATTCAAAACATTTTTGTAACATAGTACGTGACATAGTGCATAAAACATGCAACGAATAAGCCTTGCACATAAGGGAAGTTTTGAAGCTTAAAAAGATCACTATGTTTATGTCTATGAAAGAAATGTACATCATTTTGACATAACTCTTTAACATGTGTATCAGATCATGATTTGCATATGAGAAAACATCAAGTTTGATGTATCAGAGCATAATAGATAATATATATGTATCAAAGCCATACAAGATATGTATCAGAGCTAAACATTAAATTTGTCAGAGCATATGATGAATGTATATAAGTATCAAAGCATAAACTCAAAACTTATAAGACACATATCAAGTTATATGATAAGGCTTTCAAGCATGAGTAGCTATATCAGGACAAAATCCTGAAATATGATGAGGTAAAAATTTTTGTATCATATATGTACAGAGTAATAGATCAAGGTAACATAGCAATAAAAAAAATGTTCAGAGCTTAATATAAAAAATATGAACAAAATGAATGTTGGTATATGCATAAATGAACATGAAGTCTCTAGACTCCCCCTCAGCTTGACCCCTGATTTTTTCAACACAAAAGATTTTCTTTATATTTACTTTATCCTTTTCTTCCTTCTTCCTTTTGTCATCAACCAAAAAAAGAGGGTGTGCTGGAAACTAAGCCATACCATCATTAGCACTTCATTCTCAGTTCATGAATAAGCTGAATTAGCGCTCTTCATGTCTTCTAAGTTGGGCACTAATCTCCTGTTGGAGGCTTCAACCCATCCAACCTTGAGGCCATGTCCCTTTGATTGTGCAAAAGAAGTTAGACCTCTGAGACTTATTGGAGGCTCAGGTTGAGGTGGATGTCGAAGGTGGATTGTGGTTGGAGTTGATAAGGGCCTTGGGTGAAGGCTCGAATATGTCTAAGGGAATGGTGTCCCCAGACTTTGGTGAGTCAGCTTCAATGATTTTATTATTTTGAGCATAGGTGGTGGAGAGGATGGTGGTTGTTCAACGGTGGTGAAATGGTGATTGTAAGGGACGTGGTGGTAGGTAAAGGAACATGTAGAACTTCAATAGATGGAGTTATTATTTGAGTAGCAATGGCAGAAGTAAACATAGGGGCATCAAGTATAGATTTAGAACTAGGAACATAACGGAATCTAGAGCAAGGGCGGAAAGGGAACTCAGGAGTAATATTAGATACAATAGCTATTGTAGGAGCAGGGGGTTTTAGCATAAGGGGAGCTAGTTTATGAGGCTTTGTCTTCTTCCTCTTCTCCTGGAGTTATTCTTATGGAAAGAGGAAGTTGAGGCACCATCAGAATGATAGCAATTTCAGGTTCAAATACTTCCTCGCAGGTTCCTCGACTATAGGCTCTAGGGATTGAGAAAGCTCACTCATGAAAAAGTTGAGTTCCTCAAGTCCCTCCCTAAGGCTATGACTCATTTTACTCATCTTATGTCATAGACTTCAGTATTTGCTATATGGTTAAGGAGTCATCATCATAGCCTTTGGGAGCCACCTCAGCTTCAACATCAACTATTTTTGGAACAGTTGTTGATTCAGGTAGAGCTAGTTTTTGAAGGCAATTGGCTTCTAGGAGGTGTACCCAAATTGGTGAGTCATGGGCATCTTAGATAGCTCTTCAATCACTACCAATGGTTCAGGGGCTAAATATCTAGTTCTTTTTCTCTGAGCCTCGAATCCCTTGGCTGTTTCTATTTTCCTAGCTTCCTCCAATCTTCTTTTCTCTTGGAGAATTCTCTCTCTTTGAGAACCCTTTTTCTTCCTCCTCATCTTCCTCTTTAGGAATGTCTTTATCTTCAATAGCAACTCGAGCTTGTTTAGCTTCAAGCATTTCCTTGAAGATGAGAGTATCCCTAGGCACATCCATAGGCAAGTTTCTGTACTTGTGCTCAATATCTTGCCTTCTGATGGGAAGTTTGTAGGCTTTCCCTTAGGGAGCTCACTTTCTGAGGTCTCTACCTCATTTTGAAGGTTTGGGGTACATAACCTTCTTTTAATTCTTGTCATGCTTCTTCTTACTTCTCACTTTTATTTTGGGAGGTATCTCTTTAGTTGGGTCCTCTAGATTATGATTTGAGTTCTCATTGCTTTCAAAATTGCTTTCAAGGAGGATTATCTTCCTCTTTGCCTTGCCCTTCTTTTGCTTCTTCCATTCCTTAACCTTAGTGCATCCTGTCAAGTCTTAGTATCCCTAATTCGGAGTTCTGTCTTCTAGAACTAGTTTTGATAGGTCAGACTTAGTTCTCTTTATCATCTTGAAAGAGATCATTGTGTATTCTAGGTGAGAAAGGTATTCACTGTTGTCCAGTTTACCATTCTTCCTAGGCTAGGCAAGTCCTAATGTATATTAGGAATGGATTATATGTTGTTGTTTTGCCTTACACTACAAGAAAAATACTGTTCCCGATGGATTTTACCGACTGATTTTTAGGTGTTACCGATGGATTTTTGAGTTACCGCGGAATTTTTGACAAATTTTGTCAATCGGTAATAACGTAGTCGGTAAGCATTATCGGAGAAATGGGCTTGCAAATTCACCAAAAAAATTCGTCACCATGAAACGGTTTCGATGGATTTCTTTTATGTTCGACGGATTTTTCCGTCGGTAATTTTAAATATTTAAATTTTCTTCTTCTTATATTTATATTACGACGGAAAATTCATAATTAATTTTTTAAAATATATATACAACAATTTTTATGTTATTTGATTATTTAAGAGCTAATTTTTTATGTAACGCTAATTATAAATATATAAATATATTTAATAATAAAAAATATAAAAAAATATACTTAATAACTCATAAACACAACAAATGTAAATTCAAAATGTAAAATAAATCCAAATGTAAGAAAGTATACAAACATAAGTAGCTTATCAGCTATCTTTGTTTCAATTCCATCAAATAGCTTATAACATATAACACAAATTAAAGCCTATGCAACATCACAACCAATCACATCTTGATATCGATACTCTGCATTGCTCACAATGCCAACTATGATCCCTTTCCCAGAAGCCATCTAAGAAATAGTTGGGAGTCAAGGGAAGACGGTATATGGAGAGAAGAACCAAAGGATGCATATATGCGCCTGGAAATTTTCTCAAATGTCTCTTCATCATAATCATACGCAACCTGCAGAAAAACAAACTATCTCTTTCACGACATACAACGAATTTTCAAATGTCTCCAAGTATAGCAATAAACTAACTAATGGGGCATAGTATTGAACTCTTTTCACATTGATAGTTGATGCTAAAACCTGCATATGTGACTCCAAAATAGCGTGTTAAGCTGAAGCAAAATTTCAGTTACAAAGAGAGCTTAAATCGTGATATGGCTTTGTAATTATGAAGTGCACAAAAAGCCAAAACATGCACTTTCTGAGTGGAAAAAATAATTTAACATTGGAAATTTTAAACGATATGAAAGTTTCAAGTCACGCCCATAATAGTCCTGAAAGATGCCATGATCATAAAAGCGTAGCGAAATTATTTCCATATGTCTATGCACAGACTATAATACGTATGAAAAAATATAAGAAAATTAGAATTGTAATATACTAATATAGCTCAGAATGAAAGAGAATCATATAGGATAAAAGATTTGAAAATGGTCTTGCATGGAAATTTTAATAACAATGTAAGTGATTTACGACATCCCATAATTTGTAACATGGTAAAAAAACTTAAAACTACAAACAACTGAATTCACTCTAAATGGTTAACAGCATTGCCTCAATGTTAAATGGTCCATTAAACACTTATAAAGTACCACACAACACATGTCTTCATATTAGACATTCTCAAGTAGTTGAAAAATTATACATAATGTTAGTATCATGTTAGAGTTTCTTTTAAAAATAGATAACTAAACAAAATTGTTTGCTATGATATTGAAATAGAGTTCCTTTGGTTTTTGGAGGTTTGCCATCTAAATTCAATCTTAATTTGACATAGAACTTCCATAATATTAAAAATGTTCATACAACCTCAGTAAACCACATTGTCTGCTATGAAAGCCATGTTGCAATCATCCAAGAAGTATATCCACAAAGTGCAGGATGAAATGAAAATATGCATGTAAAACAAGGGGTTGACATACAAATTACCAATCACTAACAATAAGTTTAAATAGCAATTCCAAGATGCATCATATTCTCTATAATTTCTATTGACGCCACAAATTAAAACCTGAAATCAACCTAAACTACCTTCTAGCTTCCTGGTTAAAGACTAGCTTTTAATTTATTTTCTCTTTTTGGGGAAATCATAATGGGTTTGAATCAAAATGGACTTAGATAAACAATGTGGCTAAACAAGTTCATCAGCTACAAAAGAGAAATACACAATCCCACTCATTCTATTTGTGAAAAATAAAATACCCAATGGAAACAAAAAAGCCTCCTCGTCAGGTGGCTTGGCGCAGAGGGAAAGATTCGCTGGGAGGTGGGCGGCGAGCTTGGTGCCGGCGGCTGCTGGACTAGGAGCGGAGAGGGTCAGGGGGAGGTCCAGAGTTCGCTGGCGGCTCGTGCAAGATCTCACATGCGGGGGTCCGTTCACGGCTGTTTGCGCGAAGGAGGGGACAAGATCTGAGGCAGCCCGGCCGACTCCTGCATAGGGATTCGAGTTCTCGCAGCTGTTGTGTGAGGGAGGGCTGAGATTGGCACCGGCTGGTTGCTGCACAGGGGTTGGAGTTTCCAGAGGCTATTTGCGCAAGGGAGAGGCCGAGACCCTACGCAGAAGGTCCAAGTTCGAGCGGTTGTTTGGGGAAGGAGGCCGATTACGGGGAAGGTCATGAGCTAAGCGAAAAGAGAGAGTGTAAGCTGTGAGGAAAGAGAGTAAGAGAGAGAGTGTGTGTGTATGAGAAGAGAGCGAGTCATGAAGAGAGTGGTTTAAGAGAGAGTGGGTTTAAATTATCAGAATTAATCTATCGAAAACGCTTAAAAAATTTTTTAAAATATTTCACCGAAAATTCTCGATAATGTTATTTTTAAATAAATTTATTTTAGAAAAATATTTTCAACGGATTTTTTAAGCTGGTAATATTATTTTCAAGCTAATCATTTTCATAATTAGTTATCGATAGAAAAATCCGGTAAATCCATCGATAGCTGTCTCTAATTAAAAAAATTTTCTTTTTCCATTTATTGCCATTTCCACGATAAATCCGTCAGTAATCCTGATGGAAATAATCCATCGGTAAAATCCGTCGGTAACCCACTTGTTTCTAGTAGTGTTATAGCAAAGAAGAAATTCAATATGCCAAGGATGATCATGCATTTCATGCTTAGTGCTATCACTAAAGAAGAAGAATTAAGGTCCCATATAGAATGTTACCACCACTAGATTTGTGTTTCGTAGAGTCAGTGAAGCATTGTGAGACTACCTTAGTAGTTACCCCAAGTGTAACACCCAAAGATTTATTTAAAAATTAATTTGAACTTTATTAGTGTGAATTTAAAAAATCAAATAGTTTTAACAATGATGAGGATGGTCTAATAGATGTGTAAAAAAAAATGAATAGTGACTATGGGCCCCATAGGCCATTCAGACAACCAAAACCCTAGATCTGGATTAGAAGATGCCAGAACTAAGAAAAGATAGGGTTAATGTTAGAAATGGCTAGGAATAAATATTTAGACCTAGAAATTAATTTAAGTAATATATTTCTGGGTATGGTGTTTTACATGTTCGAAGAGTTTTGATATGCGATTTTTAACATTGTAAAAGTCGCTTGGTGGCCAAGTAACCTTTATCAACCATTGTATGCTAAGTGGATGGCAAGGATTGAAACTTGGAAAGTAAGTTTCAATCTTGACCTTTCATTTATTATTATTTTATTGAAGGCCAATATCTCATCCGTTCTGGAATTTCGGTGTGTGATTTTAACATAAAAAAAGTTACTTGCTCACCAAGTTAAAGTGAACCACTTATCTTGAGCGAAGTGGATGATCAAGATTCATTTTTGACTATCAAACCAAATCATAACCATCCATTTCATTATTTTTTTTGAAAAAGGAAGAAATACCCATTTTAACTACTTAATTGACATATCTAACTAAGAAAAAAATAAAATACCAACCTTATCACTCCATCATCATCAATTTTGGCCAGAGCCCTCCAAGAACACCTCCTTCATTGTTCTTGCACCAAACCCTCATTCTTCATTTCAAATCCCAAAACACTAGTTCAAAATCACTAAAACACCAAGATTCCTTCATAAAACTTGTTTTACTCATCAAGATCTATCAATCTAACTGATTGGAATTCCAATTCCTCACCATTTTTCACTTTGATTTCTCATACTCCTCTAAGGAAGGTTTTGGTGTTGGTTTGGGGACCTTGAAGTGAAGGGAATCATTTTTGGAGCATCCTTTGGAGCCAAGATCTTTAAAGCTCCAAAAAGTAGGCTTTTGAACCTTTCGCTTCAAATCAGTTCTATATTTTTGGTTGTGTTTTCTTGTTATTTTTGGGTTGTTTTGGTTGATATTATATAGATATTCATGTGTTTAATTTGGTGGAATGTTTGGATGATATTAGAAAACTCTTGAGTCATGTTGCAACAATTCTTCAATTTGTCCAGATAGGTTATGGTTCATGATTTTGAAGTCTTTGTAGATAGATTTGTAAGCTGAAAATTTTATATGATGAAGCTATCATGCTAAGGTATTTTCAATATTGAGAGTTCTGGTATTGGCAAAAACTAAGAAATTTTGGCCTTCGAATTTATCTAATTTTGTTAACATAGTTAGAGAATGATTCTTGTTTTGAAATTTTCAGGACCTTGTGACACATTGAAGTGTCTTGAATAATTTTTGTAGCCTCTGAATTGGTTGTTTGATATGCAAACAAATTTTTGCCATATAGGGGTGAAATTTGCTAATGTGCTAGAAATGAAATAATGGCATTCAGTACTAATATGATATGAGTACTTGAACATGAATAATTGAGCATGTGAACTTATTGATGATGTTAGGAATATATAGATATGAATATTTCTTACAATTGCTTATATGCAAAAGTAAAGCATAAGATTATGTTTCTCGGTTGGGAAAGTAAATCTGGTTCTGGGAAAAGTAAACTAAACTACCAAGAAAAGCATGAGATTATATGTCTTGGGTTGGAGGAAGTAAATTTGGTCTATTGGAAAGTAAACCTAATAACCCTTGAATTAAGTCGGGGAAAGTAAACCCGGCTAGGATAGTAAGAATTTGAGAAAGTAAATCTAATGATAATGTATAGGAATAAGCTCAGTCCTGAAAGGTATACCCTAAGTGGTCAAAGCCACAAAAGTTGAAGCTCAAGACAAGTTGAAGTAACAATTATTCTAAGTAGTCCTTTATCTTAGGTGCTAAGTGAAGGATTTAAGCATCGATATTGAAGATATTGAAACCAATATGTTTAAGTTGTAATTTAACAGTATATGCTTTATATGATGTGTATGAAATCCCCTTTGATATCCGAGGGCTCATAAAGTTAATAATGAATTACTATGATGTTGAGTAGTATGACATGTGTATATGAAGAGATTGGATAATAAAATGATTCCACTTCGGAAGAATGATTTTAGAACTTTAAAAATGAATCTTTAATATGTATTGCATGATCACATTTTCTTAATAAACAAAGTGGCTAGGGCAATAACGATGACATGGATTTTAGTATATGTTTTGGAGATGCCCTATTGAGAATTTTAGAATTCTCACCCCTATGTATTTGTGTTCCTGTTGTTGCTAGGTTGATTAAGAACAAGAAGGCTGTTGCATGCAAGGAATTAGATTTGCAACGCTTAGCTGAGGTATTTGTACTAGTTTATATATATATATATATATATATATATATATATATATATATATATATATATATAAAAGAGATAACAGATGTGCATTAAAGCTCATAGAAGAGCTTCTTTTTGTACTTGACTCTATATTCAAATAAATGTTTTGTTTCTTTGTTATATATTCTAAATGAACCACGAATTAGTTACTACACGATTAATGATTTTACTATAGATAATTAAGAAAGGTCTCTAATCTATAAGTAACGCTTCTAAGTATAATGTCATGATTTAAGGACGACATTGTACTTAGGAGGATGTTACACCAAGAGCGATACCAATCACCTTAGGCAAGGCAGGTGACCCCAAGCGGAGCCATAACCACTTCAATGAGATCACCTCCACTTCAATGTATATGTCTCAGATGGTGGTCTTAAGAGTGGTATTATTCTTTGCCTCTAGATAGGAGTAGAAGGCAATGACCATACCTGGGAACACTTTGTCAAAAATGTCTAGGAACTCTTCCTAGCCTTGGAAGGTGAAGACTTCCTTCACAATGGGAACTTGGTTCATCAAGTGGTTGCTAAGCCTCTTTCCAAAGGCAACCTTTCTCTGGGAGAAGTTGTCTGCATAGTGCTCCCATATTAGGGGCTCATTATACATGAAGAATGGACCCCTCTTGGCAATGGTTCCATTGAGTTGCCTTCCTTCTCCATTTTAGGTGCGGTTAAAGAGGATTGAGATTTTGGGAATAGGTAAGGGTTATAGAGAAAGGAGGTTTGTAGAAAAGGTGAAACGATTTTGGTGAAAGTATGTGAGGTTGAAGATGAAGGGGTTTTAAGTGACGTGTGAGAAATAGGAAGTTATAAATGTGATTGGATATGAAGTTTAAAGGTGAAGCAATGTGCGAGACGAAAACGTAAAAAGAGTAAGAATTATCCCATCTTTATGAGTCTTCCAGAATAAGTGGTTTTTGAGCAACAAGACCACTTTTTGAATCCTCATCCACTTTCTTAGCCAACCATGACTAGAATATGAGTTTTCATGCCTGAGATATGAAGTTTGTCCTTGGTGTTAAGAATAAAGCAAGATGAGCGAAAGAAATAAAAGTATGATATGTTAGGTTTTCTATCTTTCCATAGCTCATAGGGTTTTCTTGAAAATTGGCCTTATGAAGATTATATTTTGAATATAGCATGAGGTGTTTACAGCCTTTGCCAAAATCCTTTTGATAAACAACTTTCTAAAAGCATGGTTCTAGCCATATTTTACTAGCTTTTATCCTTCCTTTCTGCAACCCCATTTTGTTAGGGAGTTCTAGTGAAGAAAACTCATGAGAGATGTCATGTTTTTCACAAAACTCTTCAAAAACATGATTTTCAAATTCTCCTCCATGATAAGATCTTATAGAGGTCATTAGAGAATCTTTTTCATTATAGATATGTTTTGCCAAAACTTTAAAACTTTCAATCACCTCATCCCTAGAAACTAGGAAGATAACCCATGTAAATCTAGAAAAATCATCCACAATGACAAGACAATATCTTTTTCCAATAAGACTTGCAGTGTTGGTTGGTCCAAAGAGATCCATCTTAAAAGCTCAAGTGGCTTAGTGGTTAAAACCACATTTTTGTTGTGGAAATAAGATTTAGTTTGCTTATCTTTCTCATAGAAATCACAAGTGGAGTCCTTGTCAAATCTGATCTTTGGCAGGCCTTTAACAAGTTCTTTCTAAGATGACTCAGGTATTAGCTTTATATGAGCATGCCCAAGCTTCTTATGCCATAGCCACTTATCATCCACAAAGGATGCAAGACATTTTACATCTTGATCTGGAAGGTCATCCAAAAATAACACATAAGTGTTGTCAAGTCTCTTACCAAATAAAATGACTTGTCCATATGTGGGATTTACAATATTGCATGCATTTGCATCAAATAAAACATTGTAACCTTGGTCACAAAATTGGTTGATACTCAATAGATTGTGAGCCAGTCCATCGATAAGTAAAACATTAGAAATTTGATAAGAATCATCCTTACCAATATTTCCTATACTTGTGACCTTAGTCTTTCTTCCATTAGCGAATTTTATTGATCCATAATTCTTGTGCTTTAGGTTTCTTAACCCTTTTTGGACCCATACATGTGTCTGGAGCAGCCACTGTCTATGTACCACTTGTTATCTTTGTCAACGTGCATTCTCAGACACACCTACAACAAAAACAGTTTTATTTTAGATACCTAGATTTTCTTAGGTCCTTTTAGTTGTGGTTTCCTAACCTATTTTATAACCTTATTTCCTATAAAACATTTGTCAGGTGTGTGTCCTTTCTTGTGGTAGAAAGTACAAGATACTTTGTTCCTTACTTTCTTTGATAAGATTACTTTTCCTTTCTCATCCACCTTACTCTCATATCCTAACACTATTTCTAAAAGCATGGTCTTTGACCACCAAGCATTAGCTCAAGGTTCTTGGAGCCATTTACCATATTTTCCAAATCATATTTCAAAAGTTTGAAGTCCTTTGGAGTTAGAAATTACTTTCTAAGTTTTTTTATGTTTATCAGTGACTTCAACTTCTAAGGCTTTAAGTTTAACATTTAAAAACTTATTTTCTCCTTTAATCTCTTCCTTCTCATGCCTTAGATACTCAACATATGTTTTGGCCTTTTCAAGTTCTAGAACCACTTCCTGATGGTTCTTGTTGAGATTGAGATAGTGAGAGGATAGGGTCTAGAATTTTCAAGCAATTCATCATATAAAAATCTTGTAATTCATCATATGGAGGATCAAGTTAGCAAATGTCTTTACCTCAGTTCTCGTTCTGAAGTGTAGTCAACCATGAAACATAAGCTTGCTATATCTTCAAGTTTATCCCGACTTTTTGAACTTTCTTTCTCCTTCTTTGAATCATTCCAGGTAGCCAGCATTCCTTTTTTTTAGGGGAACTTTTTCTATGGACCCTTGAGCTTAGGATAGTCGTCTTGAAGTGTCCCTTCCCTCCATAGTTATAGCATGTTATGCTATCCAGTTTTCCTTTGCCTTTCCTATCCTTTCTGAAGTTGATGTCCTTTCTTTTCTTTGTTTTGCTCTTCCAAGCCTTGGATAACTTTCTTATGAGCATGGAGATCTCATCTCTATCATTTTCTTAGATTCATCTTTTGATTCTTCTTCCTCATCTTAGGTTTCAACAACATTCATTGCTTTACCCTGCTTCTTATGTGAGGACTTTAAGGCTATGCACTTGCTATTCTTGATGGATTCACCATGAACTTTAGACGCGCCACCTCATGGGGTTTTGAGAGACCCAATGAGTGCATCCAGACTAAGATTTTGTAGGTCCTTAGCCTCAGTAATGATAGTGACCTTAGGAAGCCATCATATAGGGAGACTTCTCAAGATCTTCCTTACCATCTAGAGTTTGAGTATCTTTAACCTAAACCTTTGAGTTGGTTTACAATGTGTATGAACTTGGTGGTCATGTCATCAATACTTTCTTATTAGTCATTTTATCTCCTTGACTTGATCAGTTTCATGCAGCATATGAAGTTTGTCCTAGATTTCTTTAGTTGTGTTGTAACACCCTCCAAATTACCACATTTACTTGAGTATATATAGTAATTAGAGTATTTCTGGTAAGCTCTGATCTATACTAGTTGAAATAATCCAATGACACGAAATGCGCAATACATATGCTATCATAACGAAATTTACATATAAGGGTATAATGTCACTCACTATATATATACACATCATAAGGGCAAGACTAACAAAATGACCCGAAAAGTCAGGACTCGATGCGACGAGGCTAATCCCCTACCTCATACCTAACCTCTCAAACACCCTGAAAAACGGCATATGCACATATACAACGGAGCAAAAGAAAACTAAAAGTACATTTCTAGGTAGGTAAGGTCCTAACACTATCCTATGTCTATGTACAATGCATCCGTCTCTAGGTCTCTCTCCTCGTCAGGAAGCCATTGGCCATCGGAGCGATGACCTCTCCTCCAGGGCACGGGTCTCCTCAGAGGATCTGAGTCAGATGAGGAGGATGACGAACGGGTGTGTCTGGGCTGATACACGGGTGGAGCGAGGGGATCTCAAACACTCCAGGATGGGCCATGTGAAGGGGCACACGTCATAAGGAAAAGCGGGGTCGAAGTCGGCGAAGACCGAGGTCCTGAAGGAGCGATCAAAGAACATATAGTAGGAACTGGGAATAACCAACGCGTACATCCAGTCCAATGCGGATCATATTGCCACACCCACTGTGGCGAATCAGAAAAACACTAGGGACGGCATCTCGAATCTGAACAATAAAATACATACAACTCAGGGGTGAGAATAATATAAAATTCTCAGGGTAGTTTCCCCATATACAATATACAATAGGGATAAACAACTCATGCATATATAGTATTCATATAAACACCTACACAAAATCTTGAAAACCGTAGGCCGAAACTAAGGATAGTATCGCAATAATCAATCGAGTAATAATATGCATAATCAGAAACTCCATTTCTCATGTCTTTCTCAATTTCCTCAACATAGGGAAGGCTTATTCTCAGAGATATACATTTACAATTCACAATTTCAGAGGACCATAGACTGCTAGGACATGAGCTCATTCCTATTGAGATCACCGAACTTCATTTTTTCCATTTGGATCACTCAGGTCTATGCCTAGCCGACACGTCTATCGACTCACAACTTTTCTAGGGAAGTCCTTCTTTTTGCCTTCCTCTCAACTCTTTCTAAGCCTTGTTTCTGTTTTCCCCATATGTCTCAAATATACAGGAAGATATGCACATACTAACATAGAATTTCAGCCATTTTCACATCTCATTATTCTGGCAGAATTGAAGTTCTAGGCACAACAATTGGTTACCATACCAAACAACCATTCCACCCTTAAGGAAAATTTCACATGATACTTCAATGTGTCTAAAACAACCTGTAAAAATTTCAGGGCAATCAGAGTTATATAGCCACTTCCATAAAATAGGCAAGTCTGGTGGTCAGAAGTCACAAATTCATAGTCCAGACTTGTGTTCTCAGAATATTTAACCCTAGAATTCGATGGAATCAAGGTACAAGAAAATTCACAGAGGTATTTCAACATGTTATTAGTCTTGTGTAAAAATTTCAGGAGATATCTCAATCAATTGCTATGATTAAAAATTCGGGCAAGTTTGTTACTTCAGTCTCAATAGTTTAGACAGCAGCAGTTACAATTCGGTTCCTAATTTTTTTGAGGCATCAAACCTTAAAATTAACCCCCAAGAAAATTCGTGTATTTAGTTTAAGGGCTTAGCTACAACATATAATTTTCATGGCTCATGAAACCACCCACAAATTTTCCAGAAAATTCGTGAGAAATTCTGATTTCAGAACAGAATTCATCCAGCAACCTAGTTCCAATTTCACTTGAGAGAAAACCCATTTTAAAACCATCCAAACACAACACAAAAATTCATACATCAATGTCAATATGTTAACCATCAGAATCATCAAAATTTTTGGAATTAGGGCAAGCCAAAACAGAATTGAAAAATTCCACAAAAAGGGCAGCAGAAAACCTACTCTTGAAGGTGCAGCAAGTCTCTATCTCTAGCTTGTTTTAAGTTGTGATTTTTTCACAACCAAAACTCCCCACACAACCTCAAACCCTCCTCTGATCACTGATGGATGTGCAAGAAGGATAGGGTTCTTGAAATTTCAATCGGTTATAATTGTAGAGGTGGAAGTGTAGATCAATTTTTGTGAAGGAAGATTTGGGTTTTGATGATTCTAAGCTAGGGTTTTTGTGAGATGAACACAAGGTGAAGCTCTTGGCTATGGAGGACTTCCAAGCTCTGATTTCTCCTTGAAATGGCCGAATATGAGCATGGCTTGGTTAAGAAGATCAAGTGACTAGGCTTGTCATAAATGCAAGGCAAGATATTTGTAGAAAATCATGATGAATTTGGTGACTAGGCTATGATGGATGGCTAGGATTTGATCTTGGATTCCAAGATTGAATCCTAGCCTTCCACTTGTCTTAATTTGGGATATTATTTAGTTGTAGTGATGGAAATGTCTTCTGTTAAAAATCACACACCGAAATCTTAACGAACGGGTAACGCCGTACCTATAACCGATATTACCAAATTTAATTCTAGGTATAAAATTATTGTTCCCACACATTCCTAATCTTATTCTCATATTTTCTTAGTTTCGGCACCTTGGTCCTAATCCCAAGTTTGGCGTAAGGCGCGGGCCCAAGTACTATTCACATTTTTTTTTTTGTACTCTCATGGAGTCATTCACAAGTTCCTGAATTCTAATATTCCTATTAAGTTTTCCTCAATTAATATCTAAGAAAACTAGGATGTTACATGTGTCATAAGCAATAATTTTATCATATTTAGCCTTGCTTAGTGCACATGTAAGAAGGTATTTTACCTTTGAGTTTAATTGAACTCTTACCTTATGTTGCTTTGTCCACCTATTCTTGGGGACTTCTTGGAGGTAAAAGGTGTATCTTTATTCAGGAGCTTCTTCCATTAAAACATAGTCTACTTCTTGAATAATTCCCACAAGTCATGACTTATATATTTTATAAATAGCTTCATTCTGTCTTTCCAGTACACATAATCTCCACCATCAAAGAATGATGGTCTATTTATGGAGTGTCCTTTTACAATATCGATATTTTGTGCCATTTGTCCCTAGGATCTTTTAACCTCTACAATCGTTAGATGTGCTTTAGAGGCTTAGCCTAATGTCAAATGTAGGTTGAAAAGTGCCTAGAAGGGGGTTTAATCATGATTTAGTTTTTCTTTTGTTTTAGATCCTAAAAACATAAACAAATACAATCAAGTGTGAACTTGAAGTCCAGTAAAAATAATGTTCGTATATGTCAGAAAGTGGCTTTTTGAACTAAAATAGAGATATAAAAATAAGTTTAAGTAAGTTTTCAGAAGAGCAAATATAGTAAGCATGAAATAGAATGTAAAGAAGATTCAGGGAAAGAGAATATATTGCACAATAGTTTTTATCCTGGTTCACCCAACCTATTTACATCTAGTTCTCAACAACTATTGAGTTCTACTAATCAATCCTTTCTCAACCCTAAGAAAGTTAGAGTCTTTCAATAGCCTTATCAAGCTATCTCACATGCCCAGTAGCTCACTCTCCTGTCACTTCCAAGTAGTCTTTGACTAGCCTCTTCAAGCTACCTCACAACTATGACTACTAGATTGGGGTACAAAGAATATGTTTGGGTTGGATCACTTAACTATTAAACACTCAAGTTTCCTAGAATAAAATAGTGTATGAGCTGAAAACTTGAATGACTTCTTTTAAAGTTCTTCTTTGGAAAAGATGCTATGAATAAGAACTTAGAAAGAAAATTTTCCAGAAGAATGAAATTGATTACAAGTAATAATAACTTTACAGAAAATGAAGGAGAGTCTTGTGTTCATGAGAGTTTTTCAAATGATTCAAACAAAAATCTTGAGTTGTAAGCACATGACCTCCTTTTATACTTGATCTTTCATTTATGACCGTTGTCCTTGATCTATTTTCCTAGTGACATGTGTTGATAATCTTTTTGTGTCTTAGAAATATAGTCTAGAAGAGTAGCTTGGCGTGTCAGAGTTACTTTTGTAGTTCCAGAATCTATTGTCGCAGAGGTTCTAGTTCACCTTTAGAAACTACTTCTTCTTCTAGAAGTTAGGCCAGTTGACTAAGTTGAAAAGAGATGTCACTATTAGTCCCAACTGAGTTTTAATTTAATTTGAAATTTGAAATTTCCCTTCTATTTCTGTAAAGTGCACCATTTACAGTAAACGTGCTTTCTAAAGTGCTATTTAAATTTTGGACTTTCCTTTTGATCTTCTTGCCTTTAATCAGTTAATTATAGTAAAGAAAACATCACGATCATAATGATTAAAGGTGATGGCCATACTTTACTTCAGAGTTGGATTGAAATCTTCACATGTATGATAGAAGTCATGGGATACTTTTTGAAGATTTGAGGATTAGTTTCTTATTCTTAAAAATTTCCTTTCATGCGCTCACTATTCCAACATTCATTTCAAGGATTATTTTCACTTCTTTTAAGTTCTAAATCTCTTTGAATGAGACTTAACATGTTTACACGTGATTTTGAGAAATAAAAGTTGTTCATGAAGTTGTATGTTAACGAGAACAATTATGTTTGTATATTCAGAAACTCAAGCAAGCTATTAGTCTTTCTTCAAAATATTTTCACAAAATAGGTTATGTTATCACTCAAAACATTAAGCCCTTATTCTTCTGAAGGGTTATGAAGCTAACAAAGATAGTAAAAGTTGTTTGAAAACATAAATAACAAAGTGCAAAAAAATATGATATGCATGAAAAAATGATATGCTTTCTGAAGCTCCCCTTCAACACAAGACTCATTGACCTAGTGACAGAGGTTATCGCTACCTCCTTAAATTAGAATTAAAATAATAAAATTAAATTCAAATATTGAATGCACCAAAACTGTAATTAGGATGCAACTCAGGTTATCTCTCAAGGAGGCTATGTCACTTAGTTGAAATTTTGAAGTTTTGAAAATTAATTCATCAGAATTAAAAATAATCGAGAATGATTAAGAATTAAAAGCACTAGTGCAAGGTATTCCTATGATTGAAATTAATTATCATAGACCAAGTATTGAACATATTAGTGGCTATTAGTAATCACTTACTAGTAATTATACTAGTAATCAATCGATTTCTAGAATTTGACCAATGTAAATGACTAGTAAATGGGATCCCAATTTAGAAATTACATTGATTTAATGTACAAATTGCTATAGTCTAATTGCCAATTGGAAAGTTAATTCTAATGTTCTCCCTCAAACATAAACCAATTGATCAATTAATTTATGCCCAAAAGGTTTCCCTAAACGACGATCGCCCATTTAGTTATTCTAATAAAAATTGTAATAATTGCAACAATAATTGTAAGAATAGAAACTTCAGAATATTAAGAAAACTACTAATGGATTCAATAAAAAAAGGTCACAAATTTCATCCAAATCCATATGAAAATCTTATTAGCTCTAGAACCCTTTAGAATGCTTCAAGTTAATATGTTTTGAATGGCAACAAAGCCAATTTAAAAAAATATTTTGAGGAATGACTAATGTCTACCTTGAGTTTCATGAAATAGCAAAAGTTCGTTAGCATATAATGGCTCCAATAGCGAGAATAATTTCACTTTACATGTGCAAACATGTTTTATCTCATGTAAAGAGATGGGAACTAAATGGAAGTGATAATTATATCGTGAAATGAGCATACAAATGCCTAATGGGTTTAAGAAAATCAACAACTATCATCAAGGGTCTTCAGAAAGAAGCACTGGACTTCAGAAAGTAGTCTTAAATTGAAGATATTTATTCGTCCCTGAAGCCAACGTGTTCAACTATCTTCAATCATCATGATCGTAATAAGTTTATCATCAACAAGCACGAATTAAAGACAAGAAGACCAAGGACATATCAAGGAACTGATATCGCACCTCAAAAAGTGCACTTCACAATAAGACACTATACTCGTTTGAAAATGAAGGGAAAATTTGAAATTTAAATTTGAAGTCATATCCAATTACAGGCTGGCATGCAATCTCTTCTACCAACTTGGTCAATCACTCTAGCTTCTACAAGGAAGTGTTCAGAAACCATGTTCAGAAAGTAAAAGGTAGTTTTTTAATATAGAATTAGAAAACTCTATCTCACAACACCTTCTATAAAATATCTGATAAAAAGCAAGCTACACTTCTAGACTACTTTTCAAGACACAAACAGATTATCAACATGTGTCACTTGAGAACTGATGAAGGGCAATGGTCACAAAGGCAGATCATCTATAAATAGAGATGCTGAGCCTCCAAAAAAAAGAATAACATTACACATGCTGATACGCTACAAAATTTTCTCCTCATCTTTTCTATGAAGTTCATTACATCTTGTAATCAATTTCCTTGCATGCAAAAATCTTCTTTCTACATTCTCAGTAGATAACACGTTATTCCAAGGAAGAATAGTTAGAAAGAAGTCATTCAAGTTTCCCAGAACATTGATTGTATATTTTATAGAAACTTGAGTGTAGGTTAGTTTGAGTAGTAAACCCAAACACAAACTTTTGTATCCTCAATAGAGTAGTGATCAATGTGAGATAGCTTGGAGATGCTACGGTAAAACTACTTGCAATGCATCGTAAAGTGTCCTTGCTGATCACGGTTTAGCTTGGAGAGGCTGGTCAAAGACTACTCAAGATTAGCTTGGAGAGGCTAATACAAGCCTACTCGAGCTTAACTTGAAGAGGCTGATGAATACCTACTTGGTTTATCATAGTAGAATGTTCTTCCTGTTCACTAGTTTAGCTTGAAGGCTGGTGAATAACTACTTGGTTTGTGACAGTAGAAGTTGCTATGGGTCATAGGTAAAAGCTTGGAAAGGTTATTGAAAAGACTATCATGTTTCTTTCTCGATTTGAGAAAGGTTTAGTGGAACTCAATGGTTATTGGAACTGGATGTAGGTAGGATTAGCCAAACAGGTATAAACATATTTGTAGTATTTCTCTTCCTTAACTCTTTTATATTCAATGCTTGGTGAATATTAATTTGTGTTTACCTTCTCACTATCTTTTACACTGGTTTATTAATCTCTTGGTAGTTCAAGAAAAGAGGTTCTGAAGCAACTAATGCTATGTCTATTACACTTCAAGCTTAAAGCTTAATAGTAATATGTTCAGGCTTTCAGAAATCTAAAGAAGGAAAAAGAGCGAAGCACGATTCAACCCCTTCTCGTGCACTTTTTCACTTACAAGTGACATCAGAGCTTGGCCTCTAAGGGGCTGAGCATTCTAATGTTTGCAGGAAACAAAGATCTGAGGGACAAATGGCATAGAGTACTCATGTAGCAAAAGGACACTACATCAACGGCCGTCATTCTTTGATGGTGAGGACTATGCCTTCCTGGAGAGAGTGCATAGAGTTGTTCATAAAATACACAAGCCTTGACTTGTAGGAAATAATTCAAAAAGGTGATTATGTTCCGCTAAGAAGTTCCAGAACCAATGATGCACCTTCAATATCAAGAGAAATTCCTAGGAGCAAGTGGATAGAGCAACACAAAGCCAAAGTCAATTGAACTCCAAAGCTAAGTACCTCTTCACGTGTGCACTAAGCAAGACTGAATATGATAAAATTATTGCTTGTGACACGGCAAAGGAAATATAGGACAGACTGCACATGCTACACTAAAGGATTGATTTAAAGAAACTAAGATCAGTATGCTGGTCCATCAATATGAAATGTTTAATATGGCAGATTAGGAAAGTATTGATGAAATGATCACGAGGTTTATGCATATCATAAACCAGTTAAAGGGTCTTGGCAAAAGGTATTCTAACTCAGAAATGGTTAGAAAAATCCTGAGAAGCCTTCCTGCTAAATGGCTGCCCAAAGTCATGGCCATTACAAAAGCCAAAGATTTGCATACTCTTAGCTTGGAGTTCTCATTGGGTTACTTAAAACCCATAAGGTTATGCTCTCTGAAATGCATGGTGAATCCATTAAGAGGAGCAAGTCTATGGCCTTGAAGTCGTCTAATCAAAGCAGAACAAAGCCAAAGCAATGAAAGTTGTTAAAACCTCTGATGAAGAGGAAGAGTCTGAAAATTAGACTGAAGAAAAGATGGAGATAAGATCTCCATGCTGGTGAGAAAAATGTCAAAAGCCTGGAAAGACAAGGAAAAAAATGTAAGAGACATCCATCTCAAGAAGGATAGAAAGAACAAGGGAAAATGCGAAAGTGTCATATGCTATAATTGTGGTGAGAAATAAGCCTTGTGAGGGCAGTGGATTTTGCTACATGAATCCAAGGTGAAACTGATGACTAGAAGGCCTAAGTCCAGATAGAAGGGACCATTCTAAGTCACTTGTGTGTGCCGCAGTGGTGCAATTGAGTTAGAACACCAGGACTATGATTCATAGTGACATTGATGGGTATCTGATGCACCTCCATGATGCCCCAAGTTCTAAAGGCCCAGATGGCATATTTGTATGTTGAAGCTACACACCCTCCCTGAGGGTCCTGATTATCCAACTTAGGACGTTAAAATAAAGTGTTAAGTGGGAGCTAACCCAGGTGAGGTTTTTCTTACTTTTCTCTATTATTTTTTTGCATTTTATTTATTTTCATTTTAATTTTGAGTCTGCATCATATTTATTTTTGTTTGTGTTCTACACCATCCCTTTGACACCTTAAAGGTTACATGCATAGGCTAACACCACATGCACTATATTGACATTCTTGGCATTGACTTTATTTTACATGTTTTGTGATTCACTGTGATATTTGGATTGAGTACATGCACTTTTACCTGTGAGATTTTTAGCCTTTTGATTGGATTATCATGTGTCATCCTTGTTTGTTCATGTGTGTTTCCCTCTTTGGATTTGTATTCTAGAACTTGCTTAGGGTCTTGTTTGAAAATATGTTTCCATGTGCATGCTAGAGTATAATTGAGGCATTTTTCTTATTTTTAGCCACTTGTCCATATAGCCACCCTTTGCATGTTACCATTGTTTAGCCTCTTTGAGCCTTATTACCTATTCTTTTGTTTTAGCACATTCTTAGACAAAAGTGAAAAACCATGAAAATTCCTAACCTTTTAGGCTTAGGAGAGCATTTGTGTAATTCTTGAATATGTTTGAGCATAAGTGTGGGGGAAAGCATAAGGACATGCCCTAATTTAAGTGTGGAGGAGGAGTAATGTGTATAGAAACAAATTCAACAAGTGGCACACTAAAGAAGAAAAAAAAATAAGGATGAAATGTTGATTGGAAAAAATTTTTTTTGGAAAAGGTTAGGTTCAAGGTGTGCCACATTGTAAATAAAGGGCTTGTAATTGTGTTGAGTTGGACAAAGTATATCATTAAGCATTTATGCTCTTGGTGTATGCATTAGCTCTCCTTAGACTAGAGGCTTAGCTCACTGGCCTCTATAATTACCCACCTTCACCTAAGCCCTATTACAACCAAAGGTAAGTCCTTTTGATTCAGTATGCATATGTATGTGACAAAATGGAGAATGAGACCCATGATAAGCCTATGGTAATGCATTTTCATTTGAGGTGATTGAATGTGCATAATAACACCTAAACACTTGAGTGAATGAGTGGCAAACATGACCTTGGGAGGATTTTTGTACTTGGTTCATGCATCATGTATGTGGATTCTACCTTGTATGCTATGTTCTTGTTCATGCCTTGCTTGTTAAAAATCTCTTGATTGTTGCTGTGAAAGCTTATTGTTCCTCTCTAAGTTTATTAGATTAGTGTATTGTCATTTCTTTTCATGTATCATGCATTTTTAGAGTTAGGAGTCTAGTCTAGTCCTTGTATATGCTTCTCATCCATGCCTTGGTTTGATCTTAGTTTCACATGAGGACATGTGAAAGCTTAAGTAAGGAGGAGTTTGATAAGGGGTACTTATGGCACTTATCTTGCTTATAAACCTTAGCTTTTCGCATAAGTTTCATTAAGTTATTGATGCCAATACTAAGTGTAGGTTGAAAAGTGTACGAGAAGAGTGGGTTGAATCGTGCTTAGTCTTTTCTTGCCATTTTTAGTTTTTAAAAAACTTAACTGATACTATCAAGTGTGAACTTGAAGTGCGTGGAAATAGTATTAGTATATGTCAAAAGTAACTTTTTAAACCATAACAAAGATATAAAAGGCATGTTAAAAGGTTTTCCAAAAAAATAAATATAATAGGCATGAAACGAAAGTAAAGGACATTCAAGGAAGGAGAAGATACCACATAGGAATTTTTATCCTGGTTCGACCAACTGTCTATATCTAATTCCCAACAACTATTGAGTTCTAGTAATCAAAACTTTCTTAACCCTGAGAAGGTTAGATAGTATTTCTATAGCCTTCTCAAGCTATCTCCATGTGATTAGTAGCTCACTCTCCTGTCCCTCACAAGTAGTCTTTAACTAGCATCTTGAAGCTAACTTAGCATGGCTAATAGCTCACTCTCCTGACCTTCAAGTAGTTTTTGACTAGCCTCTTCAAGCTATCTCATAGCGATCACTCCCGGATCGAGTTACAAAGAATGTATTTGTGTTAGATCACTCAAACTACTAAACACTCAAGTTTTCTTAGAATAAAACGGTATCAAAATTGAAAACTTGAATGACTTCTTTCTCGCTTTCCCCAGGAAGAACGTATGATCTAATAAGAGTGTAGAAATAAGATTTTTTACAGTTGAAACTGATTACAAGTAGTAATAGTTTTCAGAAGATGAGAGGAAATTTCTTCTGTAACACCCTAAAAATTATTTAAAAATTAATTTGAGCTTTGTTAGTTATAATTTCAAAAATCTAATAGTTTAGCAATGATGAGGATGACCTAATGGACTTGTTAAAAACAAAAATTTCAGCCGGGGTAAAGAGTAACCTTATGGGCCCTATAGGCCTATTGGGCTAAAACCCTAGATCCAAGCAGGAAGTGCCGAGACTAAGAAAAGAGAGGGTTAAGGTTAGAAATGGTAAGACATGATAATTTATACCTAGAATTAATTTTCGAGCAATGTTTGATTACCTGGGTACGGTATTTTACGTTTGGTAGAGTTTTGATGTGAGTTTTAACACGTACAAGTTACTTGGTGGCCAAGTAACCTTTGCCAGCCACTTTATGCCAAGTGGATGGCAAGGATGGAAACAATCATGACCTTTCATTTATTATATTTTACTCGGGAGCTAATATCTCATCCATTAGATGGAATTACGTGTGCAATTTTAACACCAAAAAAGCTACTTGCTCCCAAGTCAAAGTGAGCCACTTATTTTGAGCCAAGTGGATGGCCAAGATTCATTCTTTGACCAACAAAACAAATCCTAGCCATCCATCTTATTATTTTCTTTTAAAAGAAAGAAATACATACTTTGACTACACAATTATGACATCTAACTCCAGATAAATACAAAGCCGCCAACCTTATCACCCCATCATCATCATTTTTGGCCAAGAGGCATAAAATACAGCCCTTCCTTTTTCTTCCTATCAAACCTCCATTAACAAGTTTCAAGCTTCAAAACCTAAGCTCAAAGTCACTAAAAACACAAACTCTCTTCATAAAACTTGTTCTACTCCTCATAATCTATCAAACTAACCGATTGAAATTTTATTTCCTCACCAATCCTTACCTTGCTATCTCACCCCTCACTGATTTAGGAAGGATTTGAGGTTAATTTGGGAGCTTTGAAGTGGAAGGGATCAATCTTGGAGCAACTTGGAGCCAAGGATCCATTAGACACCAAAAGTAAGGTTCTTCTTACCTTGTTGTTCATTTTCTGTTTGTCTTAGTTTTGGCTTGTTGGAAATTGATATTTCTGGTTCCATGGTGTGGTTACACATATATATAGATGTATTTGCTTTGGTGGAGTAGTTTGATGTTGTGAAAAATAATTTTTGCCAAAGAGAAGTTGAAACATGCTTGCTGAAATTTTGATTTTTGTACAGATAGTATTTTTTCATGAATTGTCTGAGGGAATTGTGGGTATTTTCATGAGCTAGAAAAATTTATGTTGAAGCTAACATCATAGGCTAATTTCATGAATTTTATTGACCCTTGTTTTGGACTCCTACTCCTGAAAAAATCATAACCAGACTATACAAATGCTGCCTAAATCTCTATCTTGAATCTCGAATTTGTATAATTTTTATACATAGTAAATGATTGAATTCTCCTCTGAAATTTTTATTGAGTGTTTATAACACCTTCAAGTGTAACTATGAGCTTTCTTTTGAATTGATTCAATCATTTTCTAGGATTAAAAATTATGAATTTCGAATTTTAGCTGAGGTTGAGTGGTTCTGACCACCAAATTTGTCTAATTTTGTTAACTAGTTAGAGAACTATTTTTGCACTAAAATTTTTATGGAACCTTGTGGACACATTAAAGTGTCATTGAGAATTTTTATAGCCTTGGATTTGATGGTTTGAAATGCAGAATAAATTGTGCTACGAATATGTAAAATCTGCCATTGTGCTGAAAATGAATTGATGCTTGGAATTGATAATGTAATGGCATTTTGGCCCTAGTATAATATGAATTCTTGATGTTAAATATTTGGCCATGTGACTTGTGACATATAAATGCATGCTAGAGGAAGTAAAGAGTGGTTTATGAGGCATGATTGAAACTTGTATTATAAATGAATGCCTATATGTGCTTTATGCATGCATTTGGAAAAAGAAAATAGAATGTATAAATTTCAATCGTGCATGTTCTGATATATGGACAAAATAGAAACAAGACTTAGGTTGAATGAGGGAAGGCAAAGAGAGGAACTTCCCTAGATATATTATACGGGAAGGCAAAAATAGGAATTTCCCCAAAGATATTTTGAGTCAATAGACGTATCGACTAGGAATAGATCTTTGTGTGATTTGGAAATGGAAAAAAAATGAAGTCCAATGATCACGTATAGGAATGAGCTTAGTTCTGATAAGCGTCTATTTCCCTTGTGTGGTGTGATCCACTATAAATATCATTTGGTATAAACTATCTATTGTGGAGTTGTCTAGCAAATACCCATTGGGTATAAACTAAGTCTTTCCTCTGCGACGAAAAGAGAAAAATGCACTGATTTGATTTCTATGGCCATAAGTGAACACAGGTCACTTTGAAATAATTTCACTGTGGTTATCATAGGCATACTCATGTTATTCTGAATTGTCTGCCTTGTGTGATTTAGTATTTGTTGGAACATTATGAGATATATGCTTTAAGTGATTGAATGCTAAACGAAACCTACTTCGGAGGGATGATCTTAGAACTTTAAAATGAAGCTTTAATATGTATTATATGATCAAATTTTCTTGATAAACCAAAGTGGCTGGGGCGATACGATGACATTATGATTGTATAACTGGGAATTGCCCTACTGAGAATTGTATAATTCTTACCCCTATGTGTTTTTGTGTTCCTGTGTCGCCTCCAAGTTAATCCAGAACAATAGCACTGCTACTTGAAGAGCTCGGGATTGTGGTAGCTTAGTAGGTGATGTTTTTATTTCCTGTACTTAGTTAGAGTTATATGTATGTAAACGTAATTAGTTGACATATATGTATTAAAGCTCATAGAAGAGCTTCCTTTTGTATTGAACTTGCAATTCAATAAATGTTTTATTTCTTTGTTACATATATATATATATAATAGAACCACAAATTAGTTACTACCCGATTCGATCAATCTTGCTATAGATAATTAAGAAAGGTCTAGTAATTTATGAGTAACAACTCTTTAGTATAATGTTATGACTTAAGGATGATGTTGTACTTGGGAGGATGTTACATTATGGTATCAAGAGTTCATCCTTGTAGGACCTTAAGGAATGGACAACTATGCTTCCAAAGTCTAGATAAGTTATGCCTTGAATCTTATCTATATGATAGGGTATAGGGTTTAGATATGCATGATAGTCTAGTGGTGTTGTAGTTGGTTGCTATCACACTTAGCATAGTGTTGAGCCTGATCAACTCAATATCTTTGTTTGGTGTGTTCAGGAACTAATGGCAAACCATAGATGTACTAGGAACGAAGGCTGAGTTGGCCGACATGATGAGTACTCTCGGAGATGGTCCGATATGAGAGCACAAGCCATGATGGCCAATTGGATGATGGAGAGGTTAAATTGGAATGCAAAGGAGCTGGAGTTCATGGCACTCAAGCAAGAATCAAGATCGATGGTAGGACAAGAGTGCCCTAAATGTATAAAGAATCATGGGAACAAGCTTTGTTGAAAAGCACAAATTGTTTGCAATGGATGTGGAAAACTAGGGCATAAGGCGCATAAGTGCCCTAATAAGAAAATCAAGTCCGCCTCCAGGTTACAACACTAAGGGCGTGCTCTTCTGAATGCTGAGGAAGCTTCTTAATCTCCAGATTTGATCGAGGATGCAATAGGACCCAATTGTCAAATCCGCTAGAGACGATTCTAAGAAGAGGCTGGCACCTGAAGATCAAGAATATGAGGATGCCTCACCCCAAAGAAGGTTTCAACCTAATTCTGAGGATAAAACCACAACAATGGTCAATCACGAGACAAGATTGCCCAAAATGTGGGAAGAACCATAAAGGTAGCCTTTGTAGGGCTGGGCAATACATATGCTACCATTGTGGAAAATTGGGGCATAAGATCTGGAAGTGTCCAGTGATATCCAAAACTTGTTGAGAAGCCACACCACTAGAGTACGTCTCCACCATAAGTTCTGAAGGACGTCATCACCCAGAAATTTGACCTAAGGTAAGAACGTTTAGGATTCAATTGTTTTTTTTTGTTTGCCTGTGTGTAAATTGCTTGTTTGATTTATGAAACTGTCTTTTGGAATCGTTTTCAAATGAATTTTGAGGGCAAAATTCTTTTTAAGGTGGGTGGTAATGTAACACCCTACAAATTATTTAAAAATTAATTTGAGCTTTATTAGTCATAATTTCAAAAATCAGTTTAGCAATGATGAGGATAGCCCAACAGACTTGTTAAAAAAAAATTTGGGTTGGAGTGAATAGTAACCTTGTAGGCCCCATAGGTCGTCGGAAGTCGAAACCCTAGAACTAGGACTAGGAAATGATCAAGAGTAAGAAAAGAGAGGGTTAAGGTTAGAAATGGTAAGACATGAGAATTTATACCTAGAATTAATTTTCGGGCAATGTTTGATTACAGGTACGGTGTTTTACTCGTTCGATAGAGTTTTGATGTGTGATTTTTAACACCGTACAAGTTACTTGGTGGCCAAGTAACCTTTGCCAGCCACTTTATGCCAAGTGGATGGCAAGGATTGAAACTTGAAAGTAAGTTTCAATCATGGCCTTTCATTTATTATATTTTAGTTGGGAACTAATATCTCATCCGTTCAATAGAATTTCGGTATGTAGTTTTAACACAAAAAAGCTACTTCCTCCCCAAGTCAAAGTGAGCCACTTAGCTTGAGCCAAGTGAATGGCCAAGATTCATTCTTTGACTAACAAAACAAATCCTAGCCATACATCTCATTATTTTCTTTTAAAAGAAAGAAATACATACTTTGACTACATAATTATGACATCTAACTCAAGATAAATACAAAGCCACCAACCTTATCACCCACCATCATCATTTTCAGCCAAGAGGCATAAAATACAGCCCTTCCATTGTTCTTCCTCTCAAACCTCCATTAACAAGCTTCAAGCTTCAAAAACCTTAGCTCAAAGTCACTAAAACCACAAACTCTCTTCACAAAACTTGTGCTACTCCTCATAATCTATCAAACACATTGAAGTGTCATTGAGAATTTTTATAGCATTAGATTTGATGGTTTGAAATGAAGAATAAATTGTGCTACGAATATGTGAAATCTGCCATTGTGCTAAAAATGAATTGATGCTTGGAATTAATAATGTAACGGCATGTTGGCCCTAGTATGACCTGAATACTTGATGTTAAATATTTGGCCATGTGACTTGTGACAGATAAATGCATGTTAGAGGAAATAAAGAGTGGTTTATGAGGCATGATTGAAACTTGTATTATGAATGAATGCCTATATGTGCTTTATGCAAGCATTTGGAAAAAGAAAGAGAATGTATAAACTTCAATCTTGCATGTTCTGACATATGGACAAAATAGAAATAAGACTTAGGTTGAATGAGGGAAAGTAAAAAGAGGAACTTCCCTAGATATATTATACGGGAAGGCAAAAGAGGAACTTCCCCAAAGATATTTTCAGTCAATAGACGTATCGGCTAGAAATAGATCTGTGTGTGATTCGAAAATGGAAAAAAATGAAGTCCATGATCACGTATAGGAATGAGCTAGTCCTGATAGGTCTATTTCCCTTGTGTGGTGTGATCCACTATAAATACCATTTAGTATAAACTATCTATTGTGGAGTTGTCCATAACAAATACTCATTGGGTATAAACTAAGTCTTCCTATGTCGACGAAAAGAGAAAATGCATTGATTTGACTTCTATGGCCATAAGTGAACACAGGTCACTTTGAAATAATTTCACTTGGTTATCATAGGCATATTCATGTTATTCTGAATTGTCTACCTTGTGTGATTTAGTATTTGTTGGAACATTGTGAGATATATGCTTTAAGTGATTGAATGCTAAAAGAAACCCACTTCAGAGGGAAGATCTTAGAACTTTAAAATGAAGCTTTAATATGTATTGCATGATCACATTTTCTTAATAAACCGAAGTGGCTAAGACAATGACGATGACATTATGATTGTGTAACTGGGGAGTTGTCCTATACCCCTATGTGTTTTTGTGTTCCCGTGTCACCTCTAGGTTAATCCAGAGAACAATGGGGCTGCTATATGAAGAGCTCGGGATTGTGGTAGCTTAGTAGTTGATATTTTTATTTTACTATACTTAGCCAGAGTTATATGTATGTAAACATAATTAGTTGACATATATGTATTAAAGCTCATAGAAGAGCTTCCTTTTGTACTTGAAATAAATGTTTTATTTCTTTGTTATATATATATTTAATAGAATCACGAATTAGTTACTACCTGATTTGAATCAATTGCTATAGATAATAAAGAAAGGTCTAGTAATTTATGAGTAACAACTCTTAAGTATAATGTCATGACCTAAGGATGATGTTGTACTTGGGAGGATGTTACATCTTCAGCGTTTAAGTGCATATATTAAGCAAAAGTCTCTAGTTGTAAGCATTGCATCTTCTTTTATACTTGACCTTCATTTATGACTTGTTGCCCTTGATTTGTTTTCCTAGTGACACGTGTTGATCTTCTTTTTGTGTCTTGAAAATGAAGTTTAGAAGAGTAGCTCTGGATGTTGAGTTACTTTTGCAGTTGCAGAAGTCATTGTCTAATAGAGGTTCTGAACTTTTTCTTCTAGAAGCTTGGGGCAGTTGACCAATTTGAAAAGAGATGCCACTATCAGTCCTAGATTGAGTTTGACTTTAAATTTGAATTTCAAATTTTCCCTCCATTTCTGCAAAGTACACCATTTCCAGTAAACATTCTTTCTTGAAGTGCTTTTACAGTTTTTGGATAATCCTTTGATCTTCCATTCTTTAATTAGAGCTTGTTGTGAAGGGAATAATCACAATCATGATGATTGAATATGCTAACCACACTTTTCTTCAAAGTTGGATAGAAATCTTCACTTGAAACTCACTTTCTGGAGTCGTGGCATGCTTTTTAAAGATCTGAACCTTGGTTTCTTGTTCATGACAATTTCTATTCACGCACTGAGCATGGACTCATTCATTTCAAGATTATTTTTTCACTTTTGTTGTTCTAAAACTCTTTAAATGAGATTAATCATGTTTACACATGTTATTGTGATAATAATCACATTTTAGGAACATGTAGGCTAACGTGAAAAGCCATGTTTGGTGCTTCAAGAAACTCAAGAAACGGGTTAGTCCTTCTTTAAACTATTTTCATGAAATTAGTTTTGTTATCAAGTCAAAACATTTAGAACTGAAGCTTCTGAAGGGTTGTGGAGCTAACACTTAGGATTTTGATTTAGTCTTCATTGTGTGATTTTGAGAGAATCATTAACTATTGCACTGATTTTGGGAAGAATTTGTAATTACACCTTGTTACGTTTAATTTGTCTCTTTGAGTATGGTTTTGTGCACACGAGCTTTGGATCAAGTGAAAAGTGCCAAGAACAAGGCTAGAGAGCGCTAATTTAGTGTTGCAACACTTGGCAGGGGCACCAATAAGGAATTCTCAATGACGCTCTTGGAGAGCATAGCACTGGTGCCATAGCGGGATTGCAAATAACTTATCTATTTTTGGGCCCCACTTTGGACTATCTTAGAGAAAAGTATATAAGGGATTGAGATAGTTGTTTACCCTAGTTTTTTACTCATTTTGGCTGCACAGTTTAGGGTGCTAGGTTTCTCTCTAATATTCTCTCTTAGATTTCATTAGTAAAGGTGCTTTCTCTTGGAGATTGTGGCAAGAATTATTGGTACTATTTTCAGGTTCTCTTTTATCTTCATTGTTGTAATCCTCAAGATAGAGCAGGAGATCTTCTTACTAGTGTAAGGGTTCCAAGATGGATTGGGATAATGTTTAAAACCTTTTTTGATATTGAATATATTAGTTTTCTTAATGTTCTGCAATTTCTATTTTTATAATTATTGTTGTGATTGCTACAATTTTTATTGGGACAATTAAATTGGCAATCATCATTTAGGGAAACCTTTTGAGAATAAATTAATAGATCTATGTTGCACCCTCAAATTGATCGATATACTCAGTTTGTGATAGTAGGAGTTGTCTCCTGGTCACAAGTAAGAGCTTGGGAAGGGTAATGTAAAGACTATCCCTTTTCTTTCTAGATTGAGAAAGATGTTTAGTGAAGCCTCAACAAGTGTTGAGTACTAGATGTAGGCAGGTTTGGCCAAACAGGTATAAAAATATCTATGTCAGATCTTCTTCTCCTTAATCTATTTTATTTCTACTATTATGTGTTGTTATTTAATATCTGCTGGAAAAATCCTTTTGCTATTCTAATACGGATGTTATGCTTAGAAAGTAACTTATTGATACATCTAACCTTGTTTCCACTGGACTTCAAGCTTAACGCTTGATAGTACTTTTGTTTTTAAGTTTCAGGATTAGAAAGAAGAAAAATGAAGCAAAGCACGATTCAACCCCCCTTCTCATGTATTTCCTACCTATAAGTGGTATCAAAGTAAGCCTCTAGGGTTGAGCAATCCAATGATTGTAGAGGATAAAGATCCGATGGACAATGACAAAAGTTTATTCACATTGCAGAAGATTACTCTATCATCTGACAACTACCGCCTCTCTATAATGAGGCTTAAGGATTTGACAAACTAAGGAAATAGGACAAATTATACATGTTGCATGAAGATCATAAATCAAAGATCTTCAAAATCTTGTCTTAGATGTTCTTTTTAGATCTCTTAAAATCCACAAAAATATGCTCCCTAAAATATATGATGAATCCAAAAAAGGGAGTGGGTTTTTGGCCCTAAAGTCATCACATCAGAAGTAGTGTTAAGATAAAGCAATGGAAGTTGCTTAAACCTTCAATGAAGAGGAAGAATCTAATGAAGAATCTAAGATTGAAAATGGAGATGAGATCTCTATAGACTTCAGAAAAATGCCAAAAGCCTAAGAAAGCAAAGCCAAGGAAGGAAGAGACATCAATCTCAAAAAAAAAAAAAAGGCAAAGAATACTGAAAGAGCAACCTATCAACTGTGAAGGGCTTGCTGGGTATCTAGAGTATCTTTGAAGATTAAAAAAGGTCAAAAAGTCATTATGAATTAGAAGATGCCACAAATCTATGATTCATGATTTGGGTATAGTTCAATAGAAGTTTGTAAGGTAAGAGTACCTGAACTCAATAGTTCATATTACTTAGTACTTTCATTGTATAATGCATTGCTAGAAGATTCTCAAGCTTATTCCTCTAAATATCTTAACCTAAAGGAAACTCAAAAGGTTGTCTTGAAACTTGAGAAGATCAAGCCTAAAGCTGAAAAGCTTAAGCTTAAGAAAGAAACATTGTAAGGGGATATTTTTTTCTCAAGTTCTATGCCTTAGAAACTAAAGTCTTCGAAAGAAATGAAAAGACGTCAAAAAGCCTTTTCCTGAATTTGAGAGGGCTTCATGATGTTGATATTGACCTAGAACATATGATAAATGGTTCAAAAACCTTATGTTTATATTGGAGGTCTGAGGCCATAGTTTTAGAGAACAAGTTTGGGATATGAAGAGGAAATATAAGAGAAAAAGCAATGCAAACTCATCTAAGATTTATAATCTTGTTTCTTGCACTAGAAGGGACACCCATTGAAAAATGGTTCTTGAGAAAGAAATCCGTTAGAAAGGATGGGAAATCTCTTCGAAAACTAACCAAAAGAGCCTAAGAAAGTTGGGTACCAAAACCAAAAACTAATCTTTTGCAGGTGTGTCAGAAAAGTCCTCTATTTGGAGTGCCAAGGAATAAGTGGACGGTGGCTACTCTAGATTCTTATCTTGAGGTAGGAAGTGAATCAGAAGCTCAAAGCCTAAGAACTTTAAATGATTCAAGCTAGATGATGAATAAGCTCAAGAAGGACTTTGCTGATGATTTCAAAAGAACTGGAAGAATGTCTTGAGAAAATGAGTCTCAAGGAAGTTCTAGGAAACAAGCAGATGAAAGCCAAACCTTCAGAAAGTGAGCTCCAGAACATCAATTCTTCAGAAAGCATGCTCAAAACTCCAAAGCAATCAAAAAGTAGCATTTTTTAACACGAAGATGAGCAATCCAAAGATGAAAGAGAACTTGAGGAAAGTTCATGGAGACATTTCCAAGGGTGTGAGAATTAGGTCATCCCTTATAAATTTTCCAACTGTGCTTTCATCTCCACCATTGAACCTGAACGCATTAAAGAAGCTTTGAGTAATCAAAGTTGGGTGGATACTATGCAAAAGAGCTGACCAAGATTGAGAAAGGCAAAGTTGGATAACTTGTTAAAAAACCATCATTAGTACAAAGGAGATATTCAAGAACTACCTCGATGAAGCTTACATCATCACATGGAACAAAGCAATGTTGGTTGTACAAGGTTATAGTCAACAAGAGGAAAATGATTATAATGAAACCTTTGCACCAGTAGCTAAGCTTGAAGCCATTAGAATGCTACTTGAATTTGCTGCCCTCAAGGGATTCATTCTCTACCAAATAGATGTTAAGTTTGCATTTCTAAATGGACTCCTTTAAGGAAGTTTATGTAAAACACCTCCTAGTTTTGAAACTGAAGATCTTCCCAACTATAACATCCCTAAATTCATAACTGAAAAAATATCGATTAATCCTAATTAGTGATTTAGATGAAAAAGAACTAAAGAAATTGAACAAGTATAATGAAACATAACAAATATTATTAGAATAGTCAAGTGTGTCTAGAAAAAGATGCAAAAAATTACAAAAATGTCATCACTTAGTAGAAATTATGAAAATACCTTACAATGTAAAGGAAAATACCAAACTACCCTTGTCTTATTAATAATGACAAAGATACCCTTATTTTATAAATGGAATTATAAGAATACCACTATCATTGTCTAATTACAAAAATGCCCTTGTCTTGAATAAAGAAATTACTACAAATGCTACTACTTTAATAATTACAACAATGTCATTATACCAATCTCTAGGCTTGTCTTGAAACAAGAATAAACCTAAGCTGTTGGATTAATGCTAGAAAGAATCAAAAGGTCAATTGACTAAAAGTTGCAAATCTCTAGTATAAAATGGTAATTTATCAGGATAAATTTTTACAGATAATTGATTTAACAGTATGAATAAAACATGACAAAGTAAATGATCCTAATCATAGATTATGGAGCTAATGGATGAGTAGGTTGAAATAGTTAACATAGGATTCTAATTATAAGAATAAAATATAATAGATTTGCCATGATTAGGTTAAACTAATTATGATATCATTTATTAAATAAATTATGATAAGACAAAATACAATACACATACATATCATACCATGCATGACAAGTTTATTAAGTGCATGAAACAAGGCAAGATTCAATGAAACTCCAAATTACAATGCATGCATGAAAGAACTTAAATCCCTTCATGTATGTATGAGCCAAAATTAACATCATCATAATAGGAAACAAAATTGATTTGATGAATAAATTTGTGTCATAAAAAGCTCTTGATTCCTATAAAATAGGCCTATACTAGCTACTATTTCCAACATAAAGGTTGTGCTTAGGACTTAGCAATCTAACACAATTATTAATCTACCCACATGAGCATCCAAGAACAACAAATTGAAGCACAAAGGCCCCTCCATTACAGCCCTTAAGTCATGGCCTCAATGGCCTATAAAAGGAGGGAGTATGTAAGCTCATTTGCAATACATATACTCCTGCTAGTCTTCAAGCTTTAGGAACTCCCCAAATGTTATTTCCCTTTTATTCTTTCTCTACCATCTCTTATTATGTTCTTCTCTTCAAAGACTTCTCTTGACCCTTTAAATCTTATCCAAATACTTTAATCCTAAGTCCAAACCTTTGTAACTTCCCTTACCGCTTTATGGATTGATGACTGTCCCCATAAACTAACATGGGTCTTTTCAATGTACTTTGTCCTCACTTACACGCTTCCTGGAAAACTTCCAGGAGGTCACCCATCCCAAAATTGCTCCAAGTCAAGCACGCTTAACAATGAAGTTCTTGCATGATAGGCTACCGAAGAAGATGCATCTTTGTTGGCATAGGTAGTACTAATCAATTCATATAAGCCATCATTAACTGTATAGTCTCATACCTATACAGCCTTAGGATCCCTCACATTCTAGTGTGTAATCAATTCATTCATATACCCCTCCGCTTAGAGGCCTGCTAAGTAACGCCCAACTTTTACCTGTAATCTTTACTGTCATTAGAAATTACCAAATTACCGTAGGTAAATATTATATAAAATTTGAGACCAAACAATTCTCAATAAAGGAATACAACGTTAGAAGAGAAGTTAGGAGCAATTCGTACAAGCATTGCAAACCCCGATTTCTATGTGTAAAATGACCAAAATGCCCTGAGGTTATTTTACTCAGAAAATGAGGATCGTGGGCCCCACCCATCCTCAAGGGGATGTTTTGAGGATAATAAAGGATTGTTTGTGCTATGTGTGTTAATAGAGAGAATCAATTTTGAGTTCCGACGCTTGAAATGACCAAAACGCCCCGGCGTTTTAACTTCAATTGCGTGCCGACTGAGTCGAACCTCACTAAAATATTTTAAAAGGTGTTTTTAAGTTATGAATGACCCTTGGTTAAGTCAGATGGTCCCGGAGATTTGGGTTAATTACCGTTTTGCCCCTGCGTTGTGAGTTTTGCAAATTTTGAGATTTTGATTTGTAACGAAACCTAAACAATATTAGGCTCAAATTAAAGCTTATTAAATTCTAATTACTAATCTAGAGTCAAAATTATTTATTTAGATTGATTAGAACCTAAAATTGCTTAAAACACCCAAATTGCTTAGTAATTCACTTAAGCCCTTAACCGTAAATTCTCTAAATTGCATGAATACCTTGCCTACACCTAAATAATACATGGAACACACAAAATCCTCTTCCACAAGGCTGTAATGGACGAAATTATTGAGTAATAAGTCAGAAAATTATTACACAAAAATCCAAAGAATGAAAACAAAGAATCATGAAACGTGGAAACATGATTCCATGTTTTAAGCCACCAAACAAAATGATTTTTCTTCCTTATCTTTCCTCTAATTTTTGGTCAGATTTCCTTCCTTCCTTTGTCCATTTATGAGTTGCAAAATCTCTATAAATAGGCATGCTTGAAGATAGTTTAGATGCTTAGTCCATAACTTACACAAATTCTAGTCTTAGGAGCACCAAAAGCTTTCTTTCTTTCTTTCTCTTGGCCGAATTCTCCCTTCAGCTTTTCAAGGATATTTTACTTCATTTCACTCAAGAAAACCAAGTTCTCTTCCTTTCTTTCAAATCAAATTAGGTAGGGAGGTGTTTCTAAGTTCATTTTATGCTAAGACAAGTTATGTTTCTAGCTCAAAAATGATGTTTTCATGAGCTTTCTTTAAGTTTTCATTTTCAGTTTCTTCTTCCTTTCTTTTTAAAGTATTTTGGACATATGGCCTAGCTTATGATGAGACCATGGTTTGATGATGAGATTCTTGAGTGTTGGTTGCAAAGCTTTCACAAGTTAGATCTCTAAAACTTGAAGGTTTCACTAGTTTCCAAAGCTTCTAAAATTTCAGTTTTTCTTTCCTTATTTTCCTTTCATGGTTTTGGCCAAATGGCCTAGGAAGGAATGAAATGATGGCTTGATGATGAGGACCTTGAATATGGGTTGTAAATCCATCACAAGTTAGGCCTCTAAAGCTTGAACATTCCATTTAATGCAAAACTTTAAAGAATAATGTTTTTATCTTGAGGTTTGAATATGAAATATGTATTTTTTTACTTTGTCTTGCTAAGATATATATTGGGTTGAAATCATAATTTTCTTAAAGTCTTGAAGGAGCTCTAGTAAAGAGATCAAGTGAACTTGCATCCATGTTTAAGTTTATGCCTTGCAGCCATATTTATTTTATGTCATAACTAAATTCTCAAGAATAAATAAATGAACTTGCATATCTCATGTTTAAATTTCAAGCTTGCATTTCATGTTTAAATTTCAAGTTGTCACTTAATCTCTAAAGATAATAAAGAAGTTGCATCTCATATTTATTTTATGCTCTCACTTTATTTTATAATGGCTAAAAGAATCAATGCATGACATGTTTATTTTATGTCATCACCTAAAAATCCTAGAGCTCAAAGACTTGCCTATGAATCATAAGTGAAGAAATGAGATAATTGGAGTTAAAGAATTTATTCTTTAAGAAGTCTTGAGAATTGGAGCTTTAAAAAATGTAATTCTCTTCTCCCTCACCGGTCTGTGCGGACTACGTCGCTCCGGTTGCTTAAGATTCTCTTCTCTCTACTGGTCCCTGCGATTACGCCTCAAGTTTTTGCATCATGTTTATATTACAAGTTCTTGCATCATGTTTAATTTTCAAGTCATCACCTTAAATCTTAAAGATAAAGAAATGGAATTGCATATCATGTTTATAATTCCAAGCTATCACCTTATAAAGATAAGATTAAAATAAGGTTGCATAGCATGGTAATAATTCTAAGATGTCACCTAAATCTCTAAAGCTCAAGACTTGCTCCTTTTATCTTAAGTGAAAGATTTAACTATGAACATTCTTTCAAGTTATAAATCGGTCCCATGGTTAAGTTAGGCCTAAAGTCCTATGACTTCTTTCAAGTTTAACAAAAAGAATTAGTTCTAAAAGAGTTTTAAAACTTTGTAAGAATTTTATGGGAAGCTAGTAATTTTATGTGTACTTAAAATGTGATTTGATGCTTATTAAGAATTTGGTGTCATTGATTGATTCCCTGGTTTGTATGTTATAGTTGCTGTTGCAAACAATGAAAACTTATGCATGAAATAAAGACATATTCTATTACTGGAAGAAAGTGTATCACTGTAAGAGTGCAATTTGGAAAGATTCTGGCTAAGGAAAGATTTGGTATTTAAGCGTATCCATTGTGACCCACCTCTCTTTCCTGGAATCTCCAGATGCATGATTATAGTTGATATATATTATTCCAAGAATAAGACTGTAAATAAGAAAATGTTAGAATTACTATGAATTGCGAGTTGTAACATGCAAAGACTTATTGGTGACTCAAAATTTATAAGAAAATGATCCTTGGACCCATCAAACTATAGGTGGTGAAAAGGTGATTCTAGCCCCTAACCTGTTCTCTCAAAAGGGTAAAGTCAGGACTATAACTTATCAAAAAGGATAAGTATATGCTAGTGACGACTAGTAAGGTATGAGCTCATAACCTAGATTACTCCCAAAAGGGTGGAGTATAGGGTGGCCCAAGGAAAATAATGAGGATGATAAGATTTTAAAGTCACCTAAGGTACTAAAGAAATAAATTATGTGCACCATGTCCATGTGTAGCTATTATGATATTCTTCTGATAACATACATGAGTTGATGATGAGAAATATGATGTTCTTCTATGCATGTTATATTAATGATGATGATGAGGAATATGATGTAATGATAAAGGAAAAGTTCATTATAATTATGACATGTTAAGATTATGATGCATTATAAGACGCATAATTAAAATTTGCCGAATCTCGGTAAAAGTATTTTTAACTTAAAATTTAATCTTCGTATGTTCACTATTTTATAATAACCCGAGGTTCCTGGAGACTTTGATGATGACACCGGAGAAGGAGATACCTAGAATTCTTTAGTAAGATTCTCACTCCCTTTCCTTTATTTCCGTCATTGTCTTCAATTAGATGGCGACATTCGTCCGTCATTGACACCCCTACTTGGGAATTCCACTATGATCCAGTGCATCATTTGTATCACTTTGAAGGAAGGTGCTCGGTTCGTGTTTTATTTACGTAGGTCGTCCATTTGCACATGTCCCAGTTATCGTTTTTCTCTTACTTCTCCCTATGGCGATGAAATGGTTTTCGAACATGTACGTCCACTTGATGAAAGAATGTTACGTTCTTATCCCGCCTCATCTCGTCCATGGTTTTCCAGAGTATAATCCACAAACGAGATATTCTGAAATTGATCCTTCAGAGGACCCTCCTACTCATGCTTATTCTGAGAGCTCTGCTCCTACTCTCCCACGTGTAAGAGAGGGTAGTGAGGAAACGGTTGTTCAGCCGAGGTTAGCAAGAAGATCGTCCATGCGACCCAACGGTGCATCTCGTGTGCCCCCTTCCGAGGAAGCTTGTCAGCGTATCGGGTTTCTTCCCCCGTTTCCAAGACTGGCCCTAGAGAGTTTTTAGTAGTCTTAAGAGTGTTATGCATCCTAGTTTTAGAGTAGCCTTCCTCAGCTTTTAAGGTTATCTAGTTTAAGGTTTTCTAGTTTAGGGGCATGAATTTCCTTATAAATAGTTTCCTATGGTTTGAATATGTAAGATATGATGTATGAACTTAACTCACCTTTTGAGTAAGGTTATTGTATATATGTTGTGATGTGCATTATAGATGTTGTGTGATGGAGCCAATATGATATATTTAGATTCTTAAATGTCTTATTTTACTACCGCTTAATCGTTTATATTATGCGCGCTCACGATTTCAATTATGTTAAAAAAAAAATGGCTCGTAGTTTCACTAAGTATTTTCAAAATATGATGAAAGAACCAAAGCAAAGAGTAAAGTCTAGTCATTAATCCAATTCAACCTAAGTGTATTTGGTTAATTACTAGGGTATTAGGAGCCGCTCCTTATCTATGCCTTCTTGTATCGGCAATTACTCATCTCCGTTATCAGAGCGTTACAACCTTTACTAGCTCTCACAAGAGTTATAATATTTAACTCTAGTGAGAAATATTTCTTAAGCACTTAAGTTTTAAAGCCAAGATTCAAGGAGGGCCATCCACTCCAAGGACTCTTGTTCAAACTCAATGAAGAAGAGAATGACTCTTTAGACCCTACATACGAGGTAGGAGCTTCATCTCTAATTGTTCAATCATTGTTGGTTTCTAACCTTGCCCATGGATAGAATGCCTCAAGCTTGAGTTATTGTCAAAATTCTTGAATGATTATTTGTAAAATATATTTTTAGATAGCACAACATATTCTATTCTGTTCTAAGTACTTTTATGATGTTGTCATACTCAAATATAGCTTAAAAAGATGGTATGTGAAACTTGATTTAATAAAGGTGACTTAAGACATGAAAATGGTAGGAGGTGGAATTTCTGGCTATTTCTAGTAGTAGGCACTTTGAAAAGCAGTGTTCATAAAATATGAAGTATCTCAAAATTAAAATATTTTTGGCATACACTAGGCACATTATAGAACACTCTCCAAAAGAATCACCTAAATCGGAATTTTCTAGCTCAAGTTACAAATTTTCAAAGTTAAGCCAAAACTAAACTTTAAATCTGACCTTGCACTAGTAAAATAGGTGTAACTCACTTTAGCAAAATGAAAATGGACTGATTTCAAACTTGTTAGAAAGATAACACATATACGAATATACCCATGTATGCTATGCATAAAGCTTTGCACCACGTAAATACAAAATGAGAAATAAAGTTTTAGGATAGTATGCTGAGAGAGTATGAAAAGGGATAACTTTGCAAGGGTACTATGGCATAACAATAAATTTGTTTTTAATGAAATTACCCTTAATGGAAAGCTTGATGAGTTAGGAATCCGGAACTATATTTAAAATGCATTAATGTAATTAGGGAATGCTAAGGAGTACAAAGAAAGACATTCATAATGGATACATATCAACCAAGACATCCATGACCCCTCTTAGGAACACTAGGACTCAACTTAATGACTTGGGATGCTTAATATGAGATTGATCTATAAGAATCCATATGAGATCTTACATGAAGTTATCTACTAATTACTATGAGCTTTACTTACATGACCACTGTTTTGTCATGAAGCTTAGCATGTAATGCCTACTATTTGGTATAAGGTTGTATATGAGATGTTGTCTATGCTACACAAGTGATATATAGTAATGTGAATGTATAGTGATGAGTTATGAAATGATAAGGATGAATGATTGATTATGCCATGATTTATTTATGATTGCATGATGATATGCATTCATTCATGTTTCAAGTGAAATAATAAATGGATAAACTCACTGTTAATCCTCAAAAGGAATTAAGGTATTGGTGATTTCACTCAGGAGAATAAAGTAAAGTCTGGAAAAGTGTACTTAAGCTAAGCTCATGGCTTAACACCCTAAACTGTTGAGATCACGGCAATGAATAGAAAACCAAAAGGTTGTGGCGACGGCCACAGTATGAGTCATTACCCTTTTTGGGTGGTCTAAGGCATTGATGTATTCATCCCGTAGTAATTAAGAGACATGTCAATGAAAGAAAACAAAGTCTCATGCATGAACATTACGACTTGGAAATGCTTGTGTGATTACAAAAGGATGCACAAGATTATTAAGTGATGTGTTGACTTGCAATTGATGAGTTATGATAGATATGTCTGACTCTACTAATAAGAATAGTTTAACAGGAAGTGTACCTCAGGTAATCACATTTGTAAAAATCCTAATAAATAAATGTTTACTTGTCCACCACTTTGTAATAAGCTCGAGGTGGCTAGAGTGACAACGATCACATGATTTGTACCAAGTTGAAACTCCTAAGAAATCTATCATTTCTTACTCCTGCGTATATTTTCGTTGTCACCACCAGATCCTGATGGACCTAGCTATTGAGAAGGGGGGAGCCTCGCTTGCTTGAGTTATGGTACGTATAGTCTAGGGAGCCAGGGAGAAGGACCATTCTAGCTAGACACCCCATTAATTACATATAATTTGGTTTAGAGGGACCACCACCTAAAGGACAAGTACCCATCATCAAGCTATCCTCTAACTTGGAGGGACAAATCATAGCCACTCAACGTAGAGCCATTAAATATAGTGTTCTCATGGCAAGTAGAGGATGATTATGTGGTGAAAAAGCATGAGGATCCTGAACAAGATTCTAAGGAACCCTTAGGAAGATCCCGAGGGAGACATAGAGCCCATGGAGGATGATGATGCCGAGTTGTTCGTACCTTTACCTTTTGGCTTTGATTATTTCCTGGATACGCTCATGGAGGATGAGGAGGAGTTCCCTCGATAGTAGACCTTGTAGAAGAACCCGTGGATCACAGCCTCTAATTATGAGCTACATAGTGATGCCACTAGCCGAGCCTCAAGATTAAATGCCTAATAAGTTGAGGACCACTCACCGTTACTATCTATATGTTGTATTTTCCTTTTTCTAAGTTTCAGCCATGTTATTATTGCTCAATTAATTTCAATTGTAGAATTCATATTATACCGGAACTATGACTTACATTTCATTCACACTACAGGCTTAGTTTTTAAAAAGATAAATTCATATTAAAAAAATGACCCCTATTTTCTTATCATTAATTTAAAAATAAAATCGGTCAAAGAGTATAGATAACAGCTAAAGAGTCTCGTTTATTAGGGTGTTACATTATGGTATCAGAGCAGTCATTTTGTTTAAGCCCGGGAATGGACTAACTATGCTTCTATCTATGATGTTATGCTATTAGCCTTATCTATATGATGGTATATAGGATTTAGAAATGCATGATCGTTTTGTGATACTGCCATAGCCTACCATTCTTAGCTATAGTGTTGAGCCTGATAGACTGATGACGTTGTTTGGTGTGTCTAGGAACTAATGGCAGAAAACAGACGTACACACGGACACGTGGTAGGGAAATTGATGACTGACAAATGAACTCCAGGAGACGACTAGGGCTATGCAAGCACAAGCAACAGGAATGATGGAACAAATGAATAGGAGGTCAAGAAGTCGGTTGGTAACCAAGAACAAGGAAAATTCTAATAATTTAAGATGGCTAGACCCCAGAATTTAAAAGGACAACTTACCCTAATAGGTGGATTCAAGAAATAGATAAAGTTTTCTCGTGTTAAATGTCTGATAAACAAAATGTGGCATTCTTTACTTACATGTTAAAAGGAAAGACCGCTTAGTGAAAAGGTGCCAAGGCCTTGCTCGAAAATGTCAAAACACATATTACGTGGGAGGTTTTCTATACTACATTTCATAAGAAGTATTTTGGAACTTGGAAGAAGGTGAAGGAAGTAGAATTTTTGTTGCCAACAGAAGGAAAGTAAAGTGTGGCCGAGTACACGACCAAGTTTGAATAACTGAAAACATTCAACTAGCAACCAAAGGGATCCCAATGGGGTTTGGAAGTGTATGGAGTATGAGAGTGGTTTGAGGCAAGACATTCTAGCATCTGTAGTCCCACTGGAAGTTATTGACTATGCATCTCAGTAGCAAAAGCCAAGTGGCCAAGAATTGCAATCGAGATGGTCGCCAATCAGGTTGAAGAGAATAAGAAGGGTTCACCCTATAAGGCTACCAAGCATTCCCACCCGTTCATAAGAAACCCTACCAAAGAGGTGGCTTCAAGGGGAACGACCCAACACCCTATGATTAACCGGCCTAGGGCGCAAGCTGTTAATCGACCTAAGACGGCCATCATCCCCGAAATCACAGTGAGACCACCTTGTGGCAATTATGGAAGCGGATAGGAATGCAGATTTAGGAAGAATGTCTACTATCGGTGTGGACAGCCCGTAGTATTCTAGGGAATGCCTAGAGATCAACTAGTCTTCTACACCCAAGCCAAGGGCACAGTGATGCATGTTTGCTATCACTCGCGATATGGCCTTAGAATCCAATGATCTGATTCAAGGTAAGTGTATAATTAATGGAAAACCCTTAATTGTATTGTTTGACTCGGTGCAACATATTCGTTCATTTTATATGACTTAAAGCTAAGACTACATATATCTAACTTGAACATTGTCTTAGTTGTTTCTTACCCATTATAGATGCTGTTCAGGACTAATAAGCATGCCTAAACTTGAATTTGAAGTAGCTGAGAGGACTTTTCATCATGATTTAGTTTGTTTGCCCCTGCCGAGTTTGATGTAATTTGGGCATGGATTAGCTTTTTGCTAACCATGTGCTACTAAATTGTCCAAATGCGACAATAGTGTTTCTTCCTAAACCTAACCCTTCTGCACCTAATAGGAAGTTACGGCTATACCTGAACTCCATAATCATAGGGGAAGCAGGAATGAAAAACAAGGGTACATTTTTCTAATGACAAGTGAGGAAGAAGCGAAGCAAGCTCTAAATGAGATTTTCGTGGTAAAAGAATTCCTGGATGTATTCCCTAATGACATATCGAAATTTCCCCCACAAAGGGAGATCGAGTTTTCTATAGATTTGGTACCGGGAACAAGACCCATATATATAGCTCCTTATAGGATGTTGCCAGCCAAGTTGATAGAATTGAAAAAGCAATTAGAGGAATTACTAGAAAAGAAATTCATTAGGCCCAGTGCATTGCCATGGGAAGCTCGATGTTGTTCGTGAAAGAAGGATAGGAGCATGCAGTTATGTGTGGACTATAAGCAACTCAACAAAGTAACCATTAAGAATAGATACCATTTGCCTAGAATAGATGACCTTGTGGATCAATTAAGTGGAGCCTAGATGTTTTCCAAAATAGACCTACGATCAAGATACCACCAGATTCACGTGAAGGAGGAAGATATACCAAAGACCGCCTTTAGGACTAGATATGGACATTATGAGTTCAATGTGATGTCGTTTAGGTTAACCAATGCACCGTCGATGTTTATGGACTACATGAATAGGCTATTTAGACCATACTTGGAAAAGTTTGTAATAATGTTCATCAACGACATTCTAGTCTACTCTAGAACCGAAGAGGAGCGGGAAGAACACTTACGAGTGGTGTTGAGGTGTAGAGAAATAGGAAACTTTATGCAAAGTTGTTCAAGTGTGAATTTTGGATGAAGAAAGCTAAGTTCTTGGGTCATGTGGTGTCACATGGGAGGATAGCAGGAGACCTAAGCAAGATAAAAGCGATGCAAAATGAGAAACCTCTACCACTATGATGAAGATTAGGAGTTTTTTAGGGCTTGGTTACTATCAAAGGTTCATTAGAGGCTTTTCCCAAATGGCCTTACCCTTCACCAAGCTAACAAGGAAGAATTCAGCTTTTATATGGAGCTCGGAATATAAAGAAAGCTTCCAAGAACTGAAGAATAAGCTGACCACAACCCCTTCCTAATCCTACCTAACCTAAAGGAAAAATTTGAGGTTTATTGTGATGCTTCAGGAAGAGGACTAGGACCTATTTCAATGCAAAATAGGAATATAGTAGCCTATGGCTCTAGACAGCTCAAACCTCATGAAGTTAATTACCCAACCCATGATTTAAAGCTAGCGGCTGTCATTTTTGCCTTCAAAATCTAGAGACATCATCTTCATGGTGTAAGGTTTAAAGTGTTTTCTGACCACAAAAGTCTGAGATACCCCTTCAACCAAAAGGAACTCAATATGAGACAAAGATGTTGGATGAAGTTTCTGAAGGAATATGACTTTGGGTTGAACTACCACCCGGAAAGGCAAATGTGGTAGCAGATGCTTTAGTCGTAAGTCCTTGCATGCCACTTGGTTAATGGGGAATGAAAATGAGTTGATAGAAGATTTTAGAAACCTCAACTTAGGATATGGAGGGACTTCTGAACAAATTCAGTTAAGACAACTAAGCATAACTAGTAGCTTTAAGCATAAAATAATTCAAGCCCAAAGGGAAGATGAGGATTTCCTTAGAACCTTAACCTCATCGAAGGAAAGTGAAAGAGTTTGTTTAGGATAAGGAAGGAGTATGGAGGTACAAAGAGAATCTGTGTACATGCATAAGAAGGATTAAGAGCTAGCATTTTGGAAGAAGCCCACAAAAGTCAATTTAGTATACACCCTGGTATGACCAAGATGTACCATGACCTAAAAAGGATGTTCTGGTGGCCAAAGATGAAAAGATGTGGCAAATATAATGGGAAAATGTTTTGTATGCCAGAAAGTGAAGATAGAACCTCAACAACCCTCCTAGTACTACAACCTCTTGAAATCCCCGAATGGAAGTGGGAAGGAATATCCATGCATTTCGTGGTGAGATTGCCAAGAATACCTACGGACATGACTCCATATGGGTAATTGTGGATAGATTGACCAAATCTACCCACATTTTACCCATCGAGCAAATTACCCTTTGGAAAAGTTAGCTTAGCTATATATCCAAGAGATAGTAAGGCTTCATGGAGTACCCAAAACCATTGTCTCAAATAAGGATCCAAGGTTCACCTTGAGATTTTGGGGAGCCTTGCAAAAGGCGTTTGGTTCATGATTATATCTGAGCACTACTTATCACCCTCAAATGATGGACAGAAAGAACAATTCAAACCTTTGAGGATATGCTAAGAGCATGTGTCTTGGACTAACTGAAAAGTTAGAACAAACAGCTTTCATTAATTGAGTTTACATATAATAACAGTTACCACACTAGCATTGGGATGATGCCCTATGAGGCCTTGTATGGCAGAAAATGTCAATCACCACTTTGTTAGTGTGACCCAAGTGAGCCAAGTATTTTGGGCCCTGATTTGGTAGAGGAGATAATCAAACAAATAAGGAGAATTAAGGAAGAATCTTTACTCAAAGGGCAGAAGAGTTATGCTGAGAAGAAGGAAGCCTCTCAAATTTCAAGAAGGAGAACACATATTCTTGTGAATTACTCCTACCAGGTATATGCCGTGCAATGAAAGTCAAAAAGCTAAGCCCTAGATTCTCAGGACCCTTTCAAATCCTCAAAAAGATAGGCCCCTCCGCCTACCAAATTGCATTACCTTCGAATCTATCTATCCTACACAATGTTTTTCATGTGTCCCAATTGAGAAAGTATTAGTTTAACCCTAGTTATATGTTTGAGCCAGAAGCTATACAATTAAGAGATGACCTAACTTTTGAATTAGCACCAATGAGGATCGTGGCGCCAAGTAGTTGAAAAACAAATCTGTATCTTTGGTCTGAGTGGCTGCGGACAAAATGGAATGGAAGAGCACACGTGCGAGCTTAAGGAAGAAATGCAAAAAGAATTTCCAAACCTTCACAAGTATCAAATTTTGAGGACAAAATTTTTATTAAGAATGGTAGAAATATAACATCCCCAAATTCATAACTAGGAAATGATATCGATTAATCCTAATTAGTGATTTAGATGAAGGAGAGCAAAAGAAATTGAACAAGTGTCATGAAACATAATAAATATTATTAGAATAGTCAAGTGTGTCAGAGAGATGAAAAGAATTACTAAAATGCCATCATATAGTAGAAATTACAAAAATACCCTTATAGTATAAAAGAAATTACCAAACTATCATTGTCTTATTAATAATGACAAAGATACCCTTATTTTATAAATGGAATTACATGAATACTACTATCATTATCTAATTGCAAAAATACCCTTGTCTTGAATAAAGAAATTACAAGAAATGTCACTACTTTAATAATTACAACAATTCCATTATACCAATCTCTAGGCTTGTCTTGAAATAAGAATGAATCTAAGTTGTTAGATTAATGCTAGAAAGAATAAAAAGGTCAATTGACTAGAGTTGCAAATCTCTAGTACAAAATGATAATTTACCAGTATAAATTTCTCAGATAATTGATTTAATAGTATGAATAAGACATTGACAAAGTAAATGATCCAAATAATGTAATCATAGATTATGGAGCTAATGGATAAGTAGGTTAAAATAGTTAATATAAGATTCTAATTATAAGAATAAAATATAATAGATTTTCCATGATTGAGTTAAACTAGTTATGATATCATTTATTAAATAAATTATGATAAGACAAAATACAATACACATATATATTATACCAAGCATGACAAGTTTATTAAATGCATGAAACAAGGCAAGATTCAATGAAACTCCATATTACAATGCATGCATGAAAGAACTTAAATCCCTTCATGTATGTATGAGCCAAAATTAGTATCATCATGATAGGAGACAAAATTGATTTGATTAATAAATTTGTGTCATAAAAAGCTCTTGATTCCTATAAAATAGGCTTACACTAGCCACTATGTCCAACATAAAGGTTGTGCTTAGGACATAGCAATCTAACACAATTATTAATCTACCCACATGAGCATCCAAGAACAACAAATTGAAGCACAAAGACCTTACCATTATAGCCTTTAAGTCATGGCCTCAATGGCCTATAAAAGGAAGGAGTATGTGAGCTCATTTCCAATACATACACTCTTGCAAGTCTTCAAGCTTTAGAAACTCCCTAAATGTTCTTTCTCTTTTATTTTTTCTCTACCATCTCTTCTTATGTTATTCTCTTCAAAGACTTCTCTTACCCTCTAAACCTTATCTAAATACTTAAATCCTAAGCCCAAACCTTCACTAACCCTCACAAGAGTTATAATATTTAACTCTAGTGAGAAATAATTTCTTAAGCCCTCAAGTTCTAGAGCCAGGATTCAAGGAGGGTCATATACTCTAAGGACTCTTGTTCAAACTCAAGGAAGAAGAAAAGGAATCTTTTTAGACCCTATATAATAGGTTGGAGTTTCATCTCTAATTGTTCAAGCATTGTTGGCTTCTAACCTTGCCCATGGATAGAATGCCTCAAGCTTGAGTTATTGTCAAAAGTCTTAAATGATTGTTTGTAAAATATATTTTTAGATAGCACAACATGTTCTATTTTGTTCTGAGTACTTTTATGATGATATCATACTCAAATATGGCTTAAAAAGATGGTATGTGAAACTTGATTTAAAAAAGGTGACTTAAGACATGAAAATGGTAGATGCTGGAATTTTTGGCTATTTCTAGCAGTAGGCACTTCAAAAGCAGTTCATAAAATATGAAGCATCTTGAAATGAAAATATTTTTACCATAAACTTGACACATTATAGAACACTCTCCAAAAGGAATCACCCAAAACAGGATTTTCTAGCTAAAGATATAAATTTTCAAAGTTAAGATAAAGATTGAAACTCTAAATCTGACCTTGCACTAGTAAAATAGGTGTAACTCACTCTAGAAAAATGCAAATAAACTGATTTCAACTTTGTTGGAAAGCTAACACATATAAGAACACACTCACATATGCTATGCATAAATCTTTGCACCACGTAAATACAGGATGAGCAATAAAATTTAGGGACAATATGTTGAGAGAGTTGGAAAGGGGTAACTTTACAAGAGTACTATGGCATAACCATAAATGTGTTTTTAATGAAATTACCCTTAATGGAAAGCTAAAATCCAGAACTATATTTAAGAGGCTGAGATAATAAGTATACAGAAAATTATAAATTTTCTTGTAAAAGACATCAGAACTATAAATAAAAGATTCAAGTCTTGTAAAGAGATTTAAACATTTAAGTTGCAATAATCTTCAAAAGGAATATATATATATATATATATATATATATATATATATATATATATAAGTCATAGGGAGCTTGAAAATATATAAAGAAAGACATTAATAATGTATACATACTAACCAAGACATCCATGACCCCTCTTAGGAACACTAGGACTCAATTTGATGACTTGGGATGCTTAATATGAGATTGATCTATAAGAATCCATATGAGATCTTACATGAAGTTATCTACTAATTACTATGAGCTTTACTTGACATGACCACTGTTTTGTCATGAGGCTTAGCATGTAATGCCTGCTATTTGATATAAGGTTGTATATGAGATGTTGTCTATGCTACACAAGTGATATATAGTAATGTGAATGTAGAGTGATGAGTTATGAAATGATGAGGATGAATGATTGATTATGCCATGATTTATTTATGATTGCATGATGATACCCATTCATTCATGTTTCAAGTGAAATAATAAATGGACAAACTCACTGCTTAATCCTCAAAGGGAATTAAGGTATTGGTGATTTCACTTAGTGAGAATAAAAGTAAAGTCTAGAAATGTAGCGAAAAGTGGACTTGAGCTAAGATCACGGTTTAACCCCTAAACTATTAAGATCACAGCAATGGAAAGAAAACCAAAAGGTTGTGGTGACAACCACGGTATGAGCTCATTACCCTTTTAGGTGGTCTAAGGCATTGATATATTTATCCCGTAGTAATTAAGAGACTTGTCAATGAAAGAAAATAAAGTCTCATGCATGAACATTACGAATGGAAATACTTGTGTGATTACAAAAGGATACACGAGATTATTAAGTGATGTGTTGACTTGCAATTGATTAGTTACGATAGATATGTATGACTATGCTAATAAGAATAGTTCAAAAGTAATTCTACCTCGACTAATCACGTTTGCGAAAATCTTGATAAATGAACCTTTACCTTCCACTACTTTGAAATAAACCCGAGGTGGCTCGAGTGACAACAATGACACAATTTGTGCCAAGTTGAAACTTCCACTAAGAAATCTATCATTTCTCAGTTCTATGTATATTTTCATTGTCACAACCAGATGCTGATGGACCCTAGCTATTTAAGAAGAGGGGAGCCTCGCTTCCTGAAGTTAGGCACATAGAGTCTAGGGAGCCAGGGAGAAGGACCACTTCCGTAGCTAGGCACCCCACTAATTATGGTCCTAGCATGGGGGAAGGACCAAGCAAAGTACAAAAACCTTTAGTCATTGATGTATCATTTGGTTCAGAAGAATTGCCACCTAAGGGACAAGTACCCATCATCGAGCCATCCTCCGACTTGGAGGGAGAGATTATAGAGCCACTCAACATAGAGCCATTAAATGTAGTGTTCTCATAGTAAGTAGAGGATGGTTATGTGGCGGAAAAAGATGAAGACCTTGAGGAAGATTCCAGGAGGACCCTGAGGAAGATTCCAATGAGGACCTTGAAGAAGATTCCAGGAGGACCCTAGGAAGATCCCAAGGGAGACATAGAGCCCATGGAGGATAATGATGCCGAGTTGTTCATACCTTTACCTTTTGGCTTTGATTATTTCCTGGATGAGCTCATGGAGGACGAGGAGAAGTTCCCTAGGAGTAGACCTTGCAGAGGAACCCGTGGAGATCAGAGTTCTGATTATGAGCTCCATAGCGATGCCACTACCGAGCCTCAAATTAGATGCCTATATGTTAAGGACTACCACCGTCTCTATAGTGATCTACGCCTCACTTTCCCACTACTTGTAACATCCTAATAATTAACCCGATACGTCTAAGACGTATTCTAGTTGATTATCAGATATTACTCATTGCTTCAGTTCTTTAAACATATTTTGAAAATACTTAATGAAATTATGAGCCAAATTTTTCTTTTCGAAACATAACAAAAACGTGAGCCGCGCGTAACGTAAACGATAAATAAGATAAAGCGGAAAAATAGCATAAAGAAAACACATCTCATCACATAGGCTCCATTATATGAACATCCAAAAGCATACCATACATAGATAGATAATATTCTCACCCAAAGGTGAGTTAAGTTCATACATCACCGTTATAATACATCAAAAGGGAAAATACATAAGGAAACATATGCACCTACAAAGAATAACCTCAAAAGCCAAAGAAGGCTATCCTACAACTAGGGTGCATGAACACACTAGATCCACCGAGAACTCTCTATGGCGCCGACTGAAAATGAGGAACAAACCCGATCCACCGCGAATTCCATCGGGAGGGGGCACACGAGATGCTCCATGGTCGGGGCGCATGGATGGCGCCTTCCAACCTCGGCTGGACAACAGCCTCCTCACTCCCCGCTCTCATGCGTGGGGGAGTGGCAGAGCTCTCTAAGTACATATGAGTAGGTGGATCTTCCGACGGTCGTCTCAGAATGCCTCGAACGGGGACATAGTCAGGGTAGTCACGAATGGCAGATGTGGAGGGATATGTACGTAAGATCCTCTCGTCATGTGGGCGTGCGCGCTCAAAGACCATGTCGTCACCGAATGGGGATGTCAAGAAAAACGATAACTAGAAATGGGGTATGCGAACGGACGTCCTAAGAAGACAAAAACTCAAACCGCGCATCGTTCTTCAAAGTGGTAAGAGCGGTGCTCTGGGTCATAGTGTGTCTCCCATGTGGGGGTATCAACGACGGACGAAACGCGCCATCGGTATCTGAAGACAATGACGGAAGGAAGGAAAGGGAGTGAGAATCTTACTAAAGAATTCTAGGAGGGCAACTCCTACTATAGTGTCATCATCAAAGTCTCTAGGAACCTCTGGGTCATTAGGAAATAGTGAGCATGCTAAGTTTCATTTATTAAGTTCGAAATATACTTTTCGAGGTCCGTCCATTTTAATCATGCGTCTTACAATGCATTAGCATGTCATGCCCTAATAACTTCCATCTATCGTATATCTCATCATCACATCATAAAGACTATGCATAGAACATCATCATATACCTCATCATCACATCATAAATGCTATGCATATGAAGACATCATATCTCTCATCATCACATTATGAGTGCTATGCATAGAACATGGTGCACATATTTCATTACTTTAGTGCCATAGGTGACTTTAGATCTCATCATCATCATTATTTTCCTTGGGGCCACCCTATACTCCACCCTTTTGGGAGTAATCTAGGTTATGAGCTCATACCTTGCTAGTCGTCACCAGCATACTTATCCCTTTTGATAAGTAAAAATTGTCTCTACCCTTTTGAGAGAACGGACTTGGGGCAAGAATCACCTTTTCACCGCCTATAGTTTGACGGGTCCAAAGAATCATTTTCAGGATCACCTTTTCACCACCTATAGTCTAATGGGTCCAAAGGGTCATTTTCTCATATATTTTAAGTCACCTTTAAGTCTTTGCATGTTATATCATAATACAATTCTCAATTCATAATCATTTATAACATTTTCTCGTTTATAGTCTTATTTGGAATAATATATATACCAACTGTAATCATGCATCCGGGAGATTCCCAGGAAAGAGAGGTGGGTCACAAGTGGACACGCTTAAATACTAAGTCTTAGCAGAACCTTTCCAAATTACACTTTTAGTAATATACTTTCTTCCAGGAACAAGGGTAAATTTTTAAATAACAAAGAATATTTCATTATTCTCATTGTTTGCAATAGCAATTATAACATACAAGCCATGAGATCATTCAATAAGATCAAGTACTCAATAAGCATTACTCAACGCATAAACTTGTCATTCCAAAGCATTAAAAGACATCATCTTAATCCTCACGAAAGTTCCTTTAAACAACCGAAACTCTAAAATCGGGTAACCTCAATTATCAACTTACTTTGTTATGCATCTAAGGGATTCATTATCATTGTTACCCTTGATTATAAGTCTCTAGAACATTATTAAACATCATGGGGAAGCATAGGCAGTAAGTTATGTTCGGGTCATTACGGGTGCTAGAAGTTGCGTTTTTAATCCTTTTTCTTTACCGACTTTTCCTAAAATGCTAAAATTTATTACTAAACCAATTATGAATCATTATCACTTATCTAAACATAATAAAACCTGATTCTTACAACATCTAAGGGTTCTGGACAAAATGTGTAATTCTTGTTCTCTAGAGTTCTAGAAATCTTACTTTTACGGTTTACTAGATGCTAGATTCATAATTAGTGTTCGGGATCAATCCTACACGAATTGTTGCCAAGTTTTTCATGATCAAACAATCCTAAACTGAATTATATCATACTAAAACAGTTTTGGCATTGGCTAAACTTAAGGGATCAAAGATTAGCTAAATTCTAGCTTTATGGTTTTCCTACGAAGCTAGTTTCATCTCTAACTCGCATAGAATCGTTCCCTCATCAATAAATATAAATATCTCAATTTCAGACATATCAAATCATCATCATATAGTGGTAATAAACTCATATCAATAGTCGAATCATGAACCTCACATAATTGCTTAAAGTTGCATTTCAATTACATACATGTTGCTAGTTGCCCGAAGAATCAAGGTAAAACTGCAAAACTCTTTTGAAATGCTTTTCCTTTGTTAAACTTGGAATGATCTTTGAGGTTAAATCAGTAGCTATTTGAAACCATTCTTAAAAACATTTTAAATTCATAGAGTCACCCTCAAAGTGTTCTTGAGTGTTTCTTTGCTTAAGGAAATCTTAAGACATGACTTGTTGGTCCTTGTGACTAGATGAGGCTTAGACAAACCTATCATCATCGCATGGCCAAAATATGCATTCTTAGAATGCTAACATTATCCAACTTTGCTTGTGATATTTGGGCAAGTCTTTGAACTCTAGGATCTTTAAGTGATGACATAAAATAAACATGCCATGCATTGATTCTTTTAGCCATTATAAAATAAAGTGAGACCATAAAATAAATATGAGATACATCCTCTTTATTATCTTTAGAGATTAAGTGACAACTTGAAACATAAACATGAAATGCAAGCTTGAAAATTTAAACATGAGGTATGCAAGTTCATTTATTCATTCTTTAGAATTTAGTGATGACATAGAAAGTAAACATGATGTGCAAGGCATAAACTTAAACATGGATGCAAGTTCATTTTTATTTCTTTACTAGAGCTCCTTCAAGACTTTAAAAGAATTATAATTTCAACCCAATATATATCTTAGCAAGACAAAGTGAGCTTTAAAGATTTCATTATTAAGCTATCCTAGAAAACTTTCTTAGGCCTTGGAAATCAAATGGCAAGAAAAGGAGAAGTTCAAGAGTCATCTAGAAATGAAAAATTGTTAAATATCATTTTAAACTAAAAACAAAGCTTAACATGAAATGAAACATAAGTGTCAATATATTTTTCAAGTTCTAAACTCAAGACCTTTATCATAAAAACATAGTTGCTTCAAAACTTTGAAAACTAATGAAACCTTCAAGTTTTAGAGGTCTAACTTGTGAAGGCTTTGCAACCAACACTCAAGAACCTCATCATCAAACCATGGTCTCATCATAATGTAGGCCATAAGGCCAAAATATACAAGAAGAAAAGGATAAGGAAAACCGAAATACGAAGTAAGAAGAAAGTACATAAAATCATCATTTTAACCAAGAACAACACTTATCAATACTTGAAATTAAGCTTAAAAACAACTCCCTACCTAATTTTATTTGAAGGAAAGGAAGAGAACTTGGTTTCCTTGAGTGAAATGAAAGAAAATCTCTTTGAGAAATGGGAGAAGAAGTTTCAGCCAAGAGGAGGAAGAAAGAAAGCTTTTGGTGCTTCTAAAAACTAGAATTGTGTAAGTTATGAACTAAGGCCTCTAACACTCCTTCAACATGCCTATTTATAGAGATTTTGAGGCTCATAAATGGACAAAGGGAGGAGGAAAGTCTGACCAAATTTGAGGAGGAAACAAGGAAGAAAAATCATCTTGTTTGGTGGCTTAAAACATGGAATCATGTTTTCATGGTTCATTGTTTTCATACCTTGGTTTTTGTGCATTCTTTGACAAATTTTCTGATGCATTATGGACCAAAAATTTCGTGCATTACAGCCCAAGGAGGATAAAATTTGTGTGTTCCATGTATTATGTAGGTGTAGGTAGGTATCTTTGCAAATTAGAGAATTTACAATTAAGGGCTTAGGTGAATTAGTAAGCAATTTGAGTATTTTTAAGAAATTTTAAGTTCTAATCAATCTAAATAAATAATTTTGACTCTAGATTAATAATTAGAATCTAATAACCTTTAATTTGAGCCTAATATTGCTTATATTTTGCTATACGAATCAAAAATCTCAAAATTCGCAAAACTTGACAAAGAGAGGACAAAATGGTAATTTTACTTAAAAATTGCCCGAGACCACCCGAAGCTTAACTAATGGTTAATCATAGCTTAAAAACATGTTTTAAAACATTTTAGTGTGGTTCGGGCTAGTCGGCACGCAAAGAGTTAAAACGGAGGGGCGCTTTGGTTATTTCGCGAGTCAAAACTCAAAATTGAGATTCTTCTCCTCTATTAACACACATAACACAAATAATCCCCTATTATCCTCAGAACATCCCCTTGAGGACGGCCTGGGCCTACGATCCTCATTTTCTGAGTAAAATAACCTCAGGGCATTTTGGTCATTTTACACGTATAGAAATTCGGGCTTACGACTCTTGCAGGAATCGCTCATAACCTCTTTTCTAATATTATATTCCTCTATTGAGGATTGTTCGGTTTCGAATTTATATAAGAATTACCTAGGGTAATTCGGTAATTCTAAATGACAGTAAAAGTTAGGGCGTTACACTACTACTATCCATATGTTGTATTTTCCTTTTTCTAAGTATTGTTTTATTTGTATAGCCGTATCAAAAGCCAGGACCTACTCACCCATGTAGGTGCCACTATGTAAACTCATGTTGAGAACTATGTATAATTAGGTCATGTTATGTTAAGTGTTCTAAATTTCCGCCATGTTATTACCACTCAATTAATTTCAATTGTACAATTCAAATTATACCGGAATTATGACTTACGTGTCATTCATGCTATAGGCTTAGTTTTTAAAAGATAGATTCGTATAAAAAAAAAATTTACCCCTATTTTCTTATCATTAATTTAAAAATAAAATTGGTCAAAGAGTATAGATAACAGCTAATAGAGTTCCTCTATTAGGGTGTTACACTAACAATGTCTTCATGCTAACGAAGGCTCTTTATGGTCTAAAACAAGCTTCTCAAGCTTGGTATGATAGACTGAGTACCTTCTTGTTGAAGAATGGATTCAAGAAAGGTTATTGTCATGATGACTTCATTGGAGATAGAGTAAAGGGAAAAAGCACTAGTGGTTGCGTTGTTCCTTTTGAAAAAGTCTGATCACTTGGTCATGCAAAAAGTAGAATACAATTGCTCTCTATACTGAAGGCTGAATATGTAGCTACTACAATTTGTTGCACCCAGATGCTGCATAACGAACGAACTAAAAGATTATAACTTGAGGTATGTCAAAACTCCTATCCTTGTGGTAATACTAGTGCTATCAATCTTGTTAAGAATTTTTTTAGTACTCAAAATCTAAGCATTTGGTGTAAAACAATATTTTCAATCATGTTCAAAATAGGGGATCTTGAGATAATGGTTGTCCTGGAGACCAAGTGTCAAATATATTCACAAAACCATTAACTGAAGATCTCTATTGTATTTTGAAAAAGCTTTTAAACTTAATTTCTTTGTAAAATTTGCATAAGCATTCATGCACGAATATCTCTGGGCATCCCCCTTCATCAGCTCCAACTGAAGATCTAGCAAAGTCATCAGTTTAAGTTCAGAAGATGACAGTTGCAAGAATAGTCACTAGATGGAAGCTCAGAAGGCTAGCTTGAAAGTTTCTAAACATTTGGTATATCAAAAAGTCAGGATTGCATGATCACATATGAAATATGGCTATCAGAAAGCTGAGAAAAAGGGTCAGAAAATAGGAGATCATGGTCACATGAAGTCTAGAATATGAAGATGAATGTATGGCAAAAAAAATTGGTGAGACTCCAATGGGTCAGAAAGTGAAAGACAAAATTCAAAAAGTAAAACCACTCTTTTTGAACAACATGAAGAGGTAGGATAATTTCCACTCTTTCAAGTTTCTCTCCACATCGCTTCACCTCTAGTCAATCACATCACATCACTTAATTAACCCTCATTCCTCACACATTACCTCTTTACCTTTGTCTTCATCTTCTCTCAAACCCTGCATTTGGTATCCGTATCTACTTTCTTCTCAACCTTACCCAAGATCCTTTCAAGTTTCAATCTTTTTACTCTACCCTCATGACCTATCAATGGCTGAAGGAAAAGAACTCAACAGTTCTTCCTCAAAGCAGGGGCCTTTTATCATGTATAATGAACCTCTTATGCAAAAGGTTTATAAGGAGTAATTCTCTCAAAGAACAATTGCATCTGGAAAAACTGAACAACTCCTTGTTAAATCAAATGAAGTACTTAAGGAGGTGTTTATCTTCCAAGGTTAGGAACACTTTCTGACATTTCTAAGGGTATTTTCAGGAGTGGTCACTACTTTCTATGCTTTTCTCGAGGTAAAGAATCGAACCACTCTCAAAACCACCATTCAAGACACCAACATGGAGATAGGGTTATCCAAATTATCTACTGTGGTTAGGGCTCTTACTACAAGAGTTAACTATTTAGCAGAAAGAATGGTTCAAATTTCTTGGGGTGAGTCAGAAGAAGTGTCAAAATGTCTCACCGATTCAACTCAGCACAAACCTGGTAACATTATTACTGCCTTGCTTAGTTCAAGAGTAAGAAAAGTGTTTGCTATGGTTCAGTTCACTATTCTTCCCAGGCGAGGAAGTACGAATGTTTTATTATTATATGTTACTCTTTTGCCTGATGACCAAACGAAAGGTAAATCTACCAAAAATAATAATGGACTACATGATTAGTGCCATTACTAAGGAGAAGAGAAGAACTAGAAGTTCCTATAGGATGCTTTTGACAAAGATCTTCCAGGTTTAATACCCTATTCCTGAAGAGTGGTTTGAATATTTTTTGGTAAGACTATGCAGCAATTCCTTAGAAAAAGAAGAAAACTAGCTATACTTATAAAAACTAGTTCCAGAAAACCAAGCTCATTGATTAATGAGGCCAAATCAGATAAGGCAACTGTCAAAGCTAAAAAGAAGATTGATGAGCAAAAGAAAGGGAAATCTAAGAGGAAGTTTGTCCTACCTGAAAGTAGCTCTAAAAGCTTAGAAGAACCTGAACAGACTTCTACGGATACAGACTAAAAGGTTCTACCCAAGATGCTTCAGAAGGTCAAGAAAAAATTAACCAAAAAATAGAGCTTACAAAATCTCAAAAGCTTTTTGAAAGTGAGATAGAGACCTCAGAAAGTGAGCTTCCTCAAGGCAAACCTGACAAACTTCCCATCTAGTAGAGAAATATTGAGCAGAAGTATCGAAATCTGTCCAAGAGGGTACCAAGAGCTGCACATATCTTAAAAGATATGTGTGAAGCAAAGCTAACCGTAGTTGCATCAGAGAATCTAATCCTCAGAAGATGAAAAAGAGGCAGATCTAATCCTCAAGGAGCAACGTATTTTACAGGAGAAAAGGAAATTAGTGAAAGCAAGAAAGCTAGAAGAGGCTAAGGGGATTCAAGGCTCAACTAGAGAAGAAGAAATGTTGATCCCAAACCTTTTGTAGTTATTGAAGATAAGCCTACAAGGCCCATTTCCTAACAGTTTGGGTTCACCTCTTTCCACCCTCTACTACTCCTAAGAAAACGACTTCATTTGAGATTGAGGTGGGGTCCCATAGTGATAGTGATGATTTTATGACTATCGAGTCAAATGCTAGAAGTCAAGACAAAATCACTGGATCTAGAGCCACAGCGAGGCAGAAGGTTTGGATGAACTAAATTATTTTTAAATGAGCTCTTCTCCAACCTTGAGCTTATTATCGAGGAGCTTAATGAGGAAGCAAATGATCCAGAATCAGCTATCATCCTAATGGTTCCTCAACCTTCATATTCCATTCGCATCACTCCGTGGAGGAAGACGGGATAGGACATCAAAGTTGAAGCTCCTCTAGCTCAAGAAGTTGTTGTTTCTACGTTGGCTCAGATGCTAGTTAATGAGCTTGCCTCTACTCCTACTTCTCCTGCTAATCATGCTCCATCCTCTCCATTACCTACTACTACCACTACTAACACAGGCTGAATCACCTAAGTCTGGGAGACTATACCCCTAGACATTCCTAAGCTATCTCCTAGAGCTGCTCATCAACATCGGCACCAATCAACCTCCGCCTCCATCCTCAACCAAGTCTCCTGCAAGCTTTAGTTCCATCAGATCATCCTACGAAATCTAAGAGAGATAGCCTCTAGACAAGATAAGCTTGAGGAAACAATCATAGAGCATGGCACCCAACTCAAACACCATGAAGATCTACAAGCTTCAGATCCTTTAAACCAATGAGGCAATCCTACAAGAGCAAGGCGTCATGGCTGAAGATGGTGTTTCGTTTCCCACACACTCCTTTCTTTTTGCTAATGACCAAAAGGGAGAAGATAAGACATGAAGAAAATCAAGTGGTGTTATGAAAATCAAGTAGTGCTATGTATCAGTGAGCGTGTCTTCATAAAAAGCATGAGCATATGTTTCTAGTTTTGCTTTATAAAAATCATTTTCAATTCCATGCTCTGGTACTTATGTGTTTCTTAACTTTCAATATCTGCTCAATATTACTCTTGCTTGACTTAATTGGGATTAATCTCTATTGAGCTTCAAAAAGCTAGAATAATATATACTGTTTTCTTAAGGTTTCATTGAGCATTTAAACTGCATAAGTATCAATTTCTTGTGTTGTTTGCTCAAAATGCTCTGATACATCTCTCATATATATATAATCATGAGCATTGTTTTTGAAAAATAAGTTTGGATAAAGAAGTGCTGAATAAAAGGATTAATCAAGATAAAATATCACAATTATTACTTGTTTGTTATTCAAGCATGTGAATATTCAGAAAGCTTTCTTTTGACTGAAAATCAAGTTGTTTGAGCTTAAACGATAATTCCTTTGATGCACTGCTCTATATCTTTCAAAAGTATTATGAGCTAGTTCAAAACTTCATGAAAAATTACAACAACTATGATTTAAGTCACTTAATGCTATAAAACGTTTTTCTTATTCACATCATGCCTTAAAAAGAACTTCCTAAAATCACTTTTTGTAAGTTGAAAGAATATTATTTATCACGCTATACTTTCAATTCTATTTCTTTCAATATCTTTTCAAAAGATTTTCTTCAAATTGGTTTGTCATCTTCAAAAGGGGGATTGTTTGCTCCAGAACCCTTCTGAAGGCTTTAATGAAATATATTTTGAATAACAACAAAGTCAATTTAAAGAAAATACTTCGAAGAATGACTAATGTTTACCTTGACTTTCTTGACATAGCATATAGATACTTCCTAGTGCATAACACAGACTTGAAGCAAGAATACTTACACTTTGTATGTGCAAACATGATTTATCTCATATAAAGAGATTGAACCTAATATAAGTGAACATTATATCAAGCCAAGTACGTATACATGCCTAAGGATTAAAGGATATTAAATCAAGAACAAGAAACCAAGGGACAGGTTTCAGAAAGTAGCACTAGACATTAGAAAGAGGGTTTAGAAAGTAGCACTAGACATCAAGAGTGCTCAAAATGAAGATATCAAGCAAACTCTAGACAACGTGTTACACAATCTTCAATAATCATTATCGCAAATCTTTCATCTTCATAAAAAGTGGATTGAAGACTAGAAGACCGAAGAATTATCAAGGAACGATTCCATACTTCAAGCTCAATTCACTATGGAGCGCTAAACGTTACTAGAAATGAGGGAAATTTGAATTTTTGAAATTCAAATTTAAAAGTCAAACCCAGTTTCATATTGTAACACCCATTTCTGCGTTTGAGTACAAATGACCAAAATACCCTTGAGGTCATTTTTTACCGAAATTAAAGGAAAGTTTACCTAATCTTTAATGGGTCAACTTAATGTTTAAAGGGGATTACAACTATTATGTTTGATATCGAGGTGAAATCTCGTTTCTAAACTTTCAGCTCAAAATGACCAAAATACCCCTACGTGTTCTACCGAGTAAAAGGTGCCGTTTGAGCCGGAATTTTTCCAGGAAGTTTAGAATGATATTTTTAAGTGATGTTTGATGTTTAGTTGACCGGAAGGTCGAGTTTTAGTGCAAAATTACCATTTTGCCCTAGACAAGTGTATAGTGAGCCTTATGACGCAATTAAGCAAACCTAAGCAATATTAGGCTCTAATCAAAGATTAATTTATTTTGATAATTAATCTAGAGTTAAAATAATTTATTAAGGTTAATTAGAATCTAAGATTGATTAGATAAACTCTAATTGCATTCTTTAATTCAAGATTCCTAGTTATGGAATCTTGAATAGTATTTCTCTCTCCAATTCCTTAAATTAAGGAATTGTGCCATACCTCATTTGACTAAGAAAATGAATTTAATTTGTTAATCTAGTATGAACACTCCTAATCAAGTCTTGACACTCCTAATTACCCAATTACCTCACCTAAACACTTTCTTACAACTCCTAACTAAAACCTTAATCAAAGAAACACCTAAACATATCATTAACCCACAATTACATGAACAAATTAACCTCCCCCTTGGCTACACAAAGCTGGCCAAATACCCTTCCCTAATAATTCATCACATGTTGATTTTTACTTCACTCAAAGGCCATACCTCAAGCCATACCTTGAACCATACCTCACTATGCTTTCAACCATGCTTTGCCCATGCCTTTGCCCATACTAATCAAGAGATATTTTCATCCCTAAATGGCCAAGAGCCCATCGACCTTCTCTCCCTTGGCAGCCACCATTGTGCAAAATTTTCTATAAATACCAAGCTTGGAAGAACTTGGTCACACTTTAGAAGCTTTGCCAAGTTCAAGCTTTCTTGCTTTTCTTCCTTTTGCTCTCAATTTCTCTTCATCTTCTTTATCTTCTTCATCCTCTCAAAGAACCTTGCCATCACCACAAACCACCACAAACAACCATAAACCACCACTACCTCACCTTAAACCATCTTTCAAACACCTAAACTTTCTATTTCCTAGCTTAGAAACTCAAGGAAAAATCTTCCCCTTGAGTTCCCTCTTGGCCGAAACACATACCCACATCCAAGAGGAGATTTTGTCTACTCAACTCTTCAAGAATCAAGCTTTCTTTCTTCCATCTCAAAGACTTCCTTAGGTAGGGGTTTTGTTTTCAAAGTTTTGCATGGAATATTGGGCTGATCACCTCAGTGTTGCTGTTTTGTGTGTATAGGGACCAATGGCACGACAACAACAGACTAGGAGCGTGGCAGAGAATAACCAAGATAATGAGACCGCTGAAGCACTTCGCGACGTAGCAAGGACCATGAGAATGATGATGGAACGGATGGATCAGAATCGTCAAGCTAATATAAATCAAGGACATGAAATTCCCGAACATGCTCGTTTCGGGAATTTCGTAAGGCGAATCCACCCGTTTTCAAGGGGACCCTGAATCCTAATGTAGGATGAATGGATTCGGAATATTGAGAAGGTCTTTGCTGTAGTTCCATGTTCCGAGGAGCAGAAGGTCACTTTTGCCACCCACATGCTTGAGGGTGATGCCGGCTTTGGTGGATGGTGTTCGAGACTCTGGAGGCAACCGAAGTGGACATTGATTGGGAATTATTCAAGGTCCATTTTTACGAGAAGTACTTTCCGAGTCGGTTAGAAATGCTAAGGACATTGAATTCATGCAACTTGTCCAGGGGAATATGAATGTGGCTCAGGTACTGCCAGATTTGAGGAACTCATTAAGTTCTCAAGGATGTACCAAGGTAACCCTGATGAGTATTGGAAATGCATTAAATACGAGTCAGGGTTAAAGGCAGAACTTAATGTGGAGTTGCGCACTTGGAAATTAGGGATTTCTCGCCTTACTCAACAAATGCCGCATCATTGAAGAAGGGAGAAGCTGGGTACTTCAAAGTCTGAGAATATCATCAAAAAGTTGACACCTCAAGGTCAACAGTTCAAGAGGCAAATCGACCTCCATTCCCACCTCAATCGAGACCCCAAGGTCCACAAAGGAACTTTCAACAAAGAAGGCCGAACAACAACAACAACCGCTATAATAGCAACCGCTACAACAACAACCCCAACAACAATCACAACAACAACAATAACAACAACAAGGGGAAAGCACCACAAAGGGGTCCAGCAGCACCTCCACGACCCCCACCATCCATGGAATGTCCCAAGTGCGGCAAGAATCATGGGAGCATGCCATGTCGAGCCGAACAAATGTATGCTATCGTGTGGAAAACCGGGCCACTACTCTCGAGAATGCATGGAGAGGAACCCGCCAACCCCAATCCCAAGCCGCAATATCAAGGAAGGGTTTTTACCGTTGCCAGGAACGACAAAGTCACGGAATCTCGTGGAAGGTAAGTGTAACATGCATGGTAAAAACTTAATTGTACTATATGATTCTGCGCTTCCCATTCTTTTATCTCCCACTCATGTGTTAAAAGCCTTAACTTACATGTGACTGAACTTCCTTTTGACCTTATTGTTTCTACCCTATTGGAAAACCCGTTAGGACTTGTAAATGTTGTTTAGATTGCCATTTTGTTATTGAGAATAGATCATTTGTTTTAGATCTCATTTGCTTACCCATGCAAGGTTTAATGTGATTCTTGGCATGGATTGGCTTGAAGCCAACCGTGTACTGTTAACCTATGAGAAAACCATCACTTTTCTTCCTGTTCCATTGAACCTAAGAAACCCATAAGTCTATACATAACTCGTGGAAATAGACTTGGTAAGGGTGAGAATAAAGGTTATATTTTCCTAGCCGCTAGTGATGTAGACTTTGAGCAAAGTATCGATGAGATACCAATAGTAAGGAATTATCCCAAGTATTTCCAAATGAGATACAGAGTTTCCTCCAAGAGAGAGATAGAGTTTTCCATAGAATTGCTTCCGTGTAGGTCCCATATCCATAGCCCCATCCAGGATGTCCCCATTAGAGTTGACCGAGTTAAAAGCTCAATTGGAAGATTTATTGGAGAAAAAGTTTGTTAGGCCTAGTGCGTCACCTTGGGGAGCCCCTGTGTTGTTTGTGAAGAAAAAGGATGGGAGTATGAGGATGTGTGTTGACTATAGGCAATTGAATAAAGTGACAGTGAAGAACAAATACCCTTTGCCTAGGATAGATGACTTGATGGACCAGCTTAAAGGCGCAAGTGTTTTCTAAGATTGATTTGAGGTCAGGTTACCACCAGAATTAGGGTGAGAGATGAAGATATACCAAAAATGGCCTTTCGCACATACGGCCATTTTGAGTTTGGAGTAATGTCCTTTGGATTAACCAATGCTCAGGCATTTTTATGGATTACATGAATAGGATCTTTAGACCCTATTTAGATCAGTTGTGGTTGTCTTTATAGATGACATTCTCATTACTCTAAGACCCACGAGGAGCATGAACGCCACCTAACTATAGTCCTGGAAATCCTGAAGGAAAAGAAACTATATGCCAAGCTTTCTAAGTGTGAATTCTGGTTGGATGAGGTGAAATTTTTAGGGCATGTAGTATCTAAGAAAGGAATTGCTGGATCCTAGTAAGGTGGAACGGTTGTAAACTGGGAAAGACCAACCACGGAATCTGAAGTAAGGAGCTTCTTAGGTTTAGCTGGTTATTACCGTCGGTTTATCAAGGGATTTTCCCAGATTTCCCTTCCTTTGACTAAGCTAACTAGGAAAAACACCTCTTTTCATGGACCCCGGAGTGTGAAAAGAGCTTTCAAGAGCTGAAACACAAGCTAACCTCAACCCCTGTTTAGTGTTACCCGACCCAATGTGCCTTTCGAAGTGTACTGTGATGCTTCGAGGAAGGGTTTGGGTTGTGTACTGATGCAGGATAGGCAAGTGGTGGCCTATGCATCGAGGCAACTCAAGCCGCATGAGGCAAATTACCCCACCCATGACCTTGAGTTAGCCGCTGTCGTGTTTGCTCTAAAGATTTGGAGACATCATTTATACGGAGTGAGGTTTGAGGTGTTTTCCGATCACAAGAGTTTGAAATATCTCTTTGATCAAAAAGAGCTAAACATGAGGCAAAGAAGGTGGATGGAGTTTTTAAAAGATTATGATTTCGGGTTAAACTATCATCCAGGTAAAGCTAATGTTGTAGCTGATGCCCTAAGTAGGAAATCCTTACAAGTGTCCCGTTTGATGGTGAAGGAGGTTGAGTTAATTGAGCAGTTTAGAGACCTAAACCTAGGAATGACCTTGACCACTAAGGGCATAAGAGCTTGTCACCTTAGTGTGACGAGTGAATTCAAGGAAAGAATTGCTCAAGGCCAAAGGAAAGATAGAATTTCAAGAGACCTTAGAGGCGGAAGAGCTGATAAGTTGAAAGGTTTTACCCAAGGGAATGATAGTTTATGGAGGTTTGAAGGTCGTATATGTGTACCTGCTAGTGGTGACCTCCGAAAGGATATTTTGGAGGAAGCCCATAAGAGTCATTTCACCCTCCATCCTGGTGCCACCAAGATGTATCAAGATTTGAGGAAGATGTTCTGGTGGCCTGGATTGAAAAGGATGTGTGCACATGGGTGAATAAATGCTTGGTATGTCAAAAGGTGAAGATTGAGCACCAAAGACCCTCTGAATGTTGCAACCCCTATCAATCCCCGAATGGAAGTGGGATAGTATCTCCATGGATTTTGTAACTGGACTACCGAGGACCTGAAGCGAATCATGACGCCATTTGGGTAATAGTGGATCGGTTGACTGAAGTCAGCCCACTTTTTACCTATTAAGGTGACTTATTCCTTGGATAGGTTAGCACAATTATATATTCAAGAGATAGTAAGATTACATGGAATACGTCGACGATAATCTCGATCGGGATCGCGATTCACGTCACGATTTTGGGGAGCTTTTCAGAAGGCGTTTGGTTCAAAGCTTGTGTTGAGCAAGCTTATCACCCCCAAACGGACGGTCAATCTGAAAGAACTATCCAAACTTTGGAAGACATGTTGAGGGCATGTGTTTTAGATCAAAGAGGAGTTGGGATAAGTACCTCCATTATTGAATTTGCATATAACAACAGTTATCATGCAAGTATCGGTATGGCACCATACGAGGCCCTCTATGGACGGAAGTGTCAATCACCTCTATGTTGGTATGAGCCGGAGAGCAAAGTCTACTTGGACCGGATATTGTGAGGAAACGACGGAACAAATCAAGAAGATTAGGGATAAGATTCTCACTGCTCAAAGTCCAGAAAAACTATGCGGACAAGAGGCGAAACCGCTAGATTTTCAAGAAGGGACCATGTGTTCCTAAGAATCACCCCCACCACAGGCATAGGCCGAGCAATGAAAGTAAAGAAATTGAGCCCAGATTTCTTGGTCCGTTTGAAATCCTTAGCAAAATAGGATCTGGAGCCTACCGTATAGCCCTACCCAAGTCTGTCCAACCTTCATGATGTTTTCCATGTCTCCCAGTTAAGGAAATATCATTCTGACCCAAGTCATGTACTAGAGCCAGAACATGTACAATTAAGAGATGACCTAACGTTTAACTTACCACCCACGAAATCGTTGACCGAGAAGTTAAGCAATTAAGAAACAAGGCTGGACCCTAGTCAAAGTAGCATGGGGACGAGGTGAAACCGAAGAATTTACATGGGAGCTAATCAGACATGCAAGCACAATACCCCGAGCTATTCTCAGTAACGATTTCGAGGGCGAAATTCTTTTTAAGGAGGGGTGTAATGTAACGCCCAATTTTTACTGTAATTTTTACTGTCATTAGGAATTACCGAATTACCGTAGGTAAATATTATATAAAATTTGAGACCAAACAATCCTTAATAAAGGAATATAACGTTAGAAGAGAAGTTAGGAGCAATTCGTGCAAGTATTGCAAACCCCAATTTTCTGTACGTGTAAAATGACCAAAATGCCCCTGAGGTTATTTTACTCAGAAAATGAGGATCGTGGGCCCCACCCGTCCTCAAGGGGATGTTTTGATGTTAATAAGGGATTGTTTGTGTTATGTGTGTTAATAGAGGAGAAGAATCTAATTTTGAGCTTCGACGCGCCAAATGACCAAAACGCCCGCCGTTTTAACTCCAATTTGCATGCCGACTTAGCCGAACCTCACTAAAATGTGTTAAAAGGTGTTTTTAAGCCATGATTAACCATTGGTTAAGCTCGGGTGGTCTCGGGCAATTTTTAAGTAAAATGACCGTTTTGCCCCTGTCTTTGTGAGTTTTACAAATTTTGAGATTTTTGATTCGTCTAACGAAACCTAAGCAATATTAGGCTCAAATTAAAGCTTATTAAATTCTAATTATTAATCTAGAGTCAAAATTATTTATTTAGATTGATTAGAACCTAAAATTGCTTAAAACACCCAAATTGCTTAGTAATTCACTTAAACCCTTAACCGTAAATTGCATGAATACCTTGCCTACACCTAAAAAATACATGGAACACACAAAATCCTCTTCCACAAGGCTGTAATGCACGAAATTATTGAGTAATAAGTCAGAAAATTATTACACAAAAATCCAAAGAATGAAAACAAAGAATCATGAAAACATGGAAACATGATTCCATGTTTTAAGCCACCAAACAAAATGATTTTCTTCCTTATTTTTTTTCCTCTAATTTTTGGTCAGATTTCTTTCCTTCCTTTGTCCATTTATGAGCTGCAAAATCTCTATAAATAGGCATGCTTGAAGATAGTTTAGATGCTTAGTTCATAACTTACACAAATTCTAGTTTTAGGAGCACCAAAAGCTCTCATTTCCTCCTCCTCTTGGCTGAATTCTTTCTTCAAGTTTTCAAGAATATTTTCTTTCATTTCACTCAAGAAACCAAGTTCTCTTCCTTTCCTTCAAATCAGATTAGGTAGGGAGTTGTTTTTAAGTTTATTTCTATGCTTTGCTAAGTGTTGTTCTTGGTTCAAAATGATGATTTCATGGATTTTCTCTAGTTTTTCCATTTGGTTTTCTTCTTCCTTTTTCTTTGAACAATTCAGCCATATGGCCTAGGTGGGACTAAGATGATGGCTTGATGATGAGGACCTTGAGGGTGGGTTGTGAATCCATCACAAGTTAGGCCTCTAAAGCTTGAAAGTTCCACTTGATGCAAAACTTTAAAGAATAATATTTTTATGATGTTTTTATGATCTTGAGTTTAGAACTTGAAAGATGTATTTTTCACTTTGTCTTGCTAAGATATATTGGGTTGAATTTATATTTCTCTAAAGTCTTGGAGGAGCTCTAGTAAAGAAATAAAATGAACTTGCATCCATGTTTAAGTTTATGCCTTGCATAACCATGTTTACTTTCTATGTCATCACTAAATTCTCAAGAATGAATAAATGAACTTGCATATTCATGTTTAAATTTCCAAGCTTGCATTTCATGTTTATGTTTCAAGTTGTCACTTAATCTTCAAAGATAATAAAGAGGTTGCATCTCATATTTATTTTATGCTCTCACTTTATTTTATAATGGCTAAAAGAATCAACGCATGACATGTTTATTTTTATGTCATCACCTAAAGATCCTAGAGCTCAAAGACTTGCCCAAGTATCACAAGCAAAGAAATAAGATTATTGGAGTTAAAGAATTAATTCTTTAAGAAGTCTTGAGATTGGAGCTTAAAAAGATGTAATAATAATTCTCTTCTCCCTTCAGGTCCATGCGGATTACCACCGCTCCGGTTTCTTAAGATTCTTTTCTCCTCCACTGGTCCTATGCGGACTACCGCGCTCCAGTTTCTTGCATCATGTTTATATTTCAAGCTCTTGCATCATGTTTAATTTTCAAGTCATCACCTTAAATCTTAAAGATAAAGAAATGGATTTGCATATCATGTTTATAATTCCAAGTTATCACCTTATAATGACAAGATTAAAATGAGGTTGCATAGCATGTTTATGATTCTAAGATATCACATAAATCTCTTAAGCTCAAGACTTGCTCCTTTTATCTTAAGTGAGAATTTTAATTATGAAGATTCTTTCAAGTTTAGCAAAAAGAATTAGTTTCTAAAAGAGTTTTAAAGCTTTGCAAGGATTTTACGGGAAACTAATATTTTATGTTCACTTAAAATGTGATTTTATACAATTATATGAGGTTCATGATTCGGCTTCTGATATGAGATTAGTACCAATAAATGATGATGATTTAATATGTTTGAAGTTGTGATAATTATGTTTATTGATAAGGAATATTCTATGCATGTTAGAAGTGAAATTAGCTACATAAAGCAAAAAGCTTTAAATATGATTGCCTATGCCGCCTCATATGGTTTAATAATGTTCTAAGGCTTATGATTAATGGTAATGATGGTAATTAATCCCTTAGATGCATAATTAATTAGTTTGATAATTGAGGTTACCTGATTCTAGAGTTTCAATTATTTAAGAGCTTTCAGGAAGGATTTATGATGATGCTTATTAAGTATTTGATTTCATTGAATGATTTCATGGCTTGCATGTTATAGTTGCTGTTGCAAACAATGAGAATGCTTATGCATGAAATAATGAAATATTCTTTGTTATTTAAAAATTTACCCTAGTTGCTGAAAGAAAGTATATTACTAAAAGTGTAATTTGGAAAGGTTCTGGCTAGGAAAGACTTGGTATTTAAGCGTGTCCATTTGTGACCCACCTCTCTTTCCTGGAATCTCCCGAATGCATGATTACAGTGGTATATATATTCCAGAATAAGACTATAAACGAGAAAATGTTATAAATGATTATGAATTGAGAATTGTATTATGATATAACATGCAAAGACTTAAAGGTGACTTAAAATATATGAGGAAATGACCCTTTGGACCCATCAGACTATAGGTGGTGAAAAGGTGATCCTGAGAAATGATCCTTTGGACCCGTCAAACTATAGGGGTGAAGGTGATTCTTGCCCCTAGTCCGTTCTCTCAAAAGGGTAGAGAGAATTTTTACTTATCAAAAGGGATAAGTATGTGCTAGTGACGACTAGCAAGGTATGAGCTCATAACCTAGATTACTCCCAAAAGGGTGGAGCATAGGGTGGCCCAGGAAAATGATGATGAAAGTAACTTTAAGTCACCTAAGAAACTAAGTAAATGCATTATGTGAATATGATGTTCTGCTATGCATAGTACTTATGAAATGATGATGAGGAATATGATGTGATTTTATGCATAACTATGTTATTATATATGAAAGGAAAAGTTCATTATAAACATGACATGCTAAGTTTATGATGCATTATAAGACGCATGATTAAAATAGATGGACCTCGGTAAAGTATATTTCCAAACTAATAAATGAATCTTAGCATGCTCACATTTTCATAATAAACCCGAGGTTCCTGGGACGATGATGATGACACGATGCATATGAGGTGAGTACCCTCCTGAGATTCTTTTATAAGTTTCTCATTCCCTCTTTCTTTCTTTCCATCTCGTCTTCAGAAAGTGATGGTGATGTTCGTGATTCTGTTGATGCTCTCACCTGGTAGATGCACGTGATCTTGTGAACCAGCTTATTATTCTTGAGGAACGTATCGCTAGACCTTGAGCGTGAACTCAGATATCTATTCCTATCTGAAGTGTTATAAATAGGTGCCGTTAATAGATGTTTTTCCATCCATATATTATTTATGTTTTGTTAAATTGCCTACATCTAGCTTAACTCTTGATAGGCAAAATATCTATGTGAAATGTAATTATGGATGTCATATGATGGAGCCAATATGATGTGTTCTTCATGATATGTCTGTTAATTTTATGCTTTATCCATTATCGTCCACGTTATGCGCGGCTCACGTTTTCAATTATGTTTAAAAAAAAAATGGCTCGTAATTTCACTAAGTATTTTCAAAGCATGATTAAGGAACGAAGCAAAGAGTAAAGTCTAGTAATTAATCAGATATGACCTAGGCGTATTGGGTTAATTATTAGGGTGTTACAGGAAGGGAAAGCAAATGGGCGTCCCATGTATGCAAAAGCGCACCTACAATGACCCTTAAGGTGGTAGGACTGATGCTTGGGGTCATAGTGCACCTCCCAAGTGGGCGGGTCAATGAAGATCACGAACAACGCATCGATGTCTAAAGACGTAACAAAGAGAAACAGAGAGAGGAGTGAGAATCTTGCTAAAGAATCTAGGAGGGAAATCCTCTATCCTAGTGTCATCGTTTACGTCCAGGAACCTTGGGTTTATTATGAAAAGGTTAAACATGCAAATGTTTATTATGAGATTTTCATAAAAGTTATTTATCCAAGGTCCATGTCTTTTATAATGAATCTTAATGCATGTATGCAGCGTAATAGTTCATGGATGCATGGCCGTACTCTTAGGCAAACCAAACAATAATCAAACAACATGTAAGTGGCATGTAACTTCTCTTGAATCATCTTTCCTTTTCTCATACTTGTACACTGAACATAATAGTAACCACACCCCTAAAACTAGGCTATGAGCTCATACCTTAACTAGTCGTCACTAGTTCTTACTTATCCTCTTGATAAGCGAATCATAATTATATTCATAATCATCATAAAAATCCGAATTAGAGTACGGGTAGGGGGCCTAAGGATCACCCATCATGGGACTTTTCCTTGTTAAAACGCATCGACTGGTTAAGACCATCAACTTTGTCCTTTGGAGGCTGATGTCTATGCCCTCACGGTTTTACCTTCTCCAAAGCAGGAGAAGTACGTCTTGGTGTGTCACATTAAACATCTTGTTTCTCAAAACTTTCTTAAGTCCCTCAAATTTGACTGAAATTCGGCAGCATGACACTCTCCAATTTCCTCAAATTAAGTCATGCCACATAATCTCAATCACATGCATCATTCTTATGGAATTTTCTCAATCAATAAACTTTCTAGTTCACATGTGCATATTCCAGCTTGTTCATATTTCGAACCTCATGCATCTCCAATTAAGGCATAATACTTCATCACATAACACGCCAATTACATACATAAGGTTTCATGCTCAGGATATTATCATAATCACATCAATAAGAATATGTTCACTCGTCCTCATGCTCACATCACACCTCCTATCTCATGGTATTTTATGCTTTGGCCTTTAGGGTCTTAAATTCATGTTCTAGTGATCTTATCACCCATTGCAAGTCTTTATCATACCTAGGGATCACTCCTTATGATTCTTTCTAACATTATGCTCACCAACTCATCCAACAGCATTATATGGATTACTCCCCATGATTATTTATTCGACTATGGGATTCTAGAATCTACACCTTAGGCTTTTTCTAAGTTCTCTTTGCCTAAGATCCTAGGTTCAACTTCTAGGCATAAACATTAATTATGGGCCATCTTCCTTAAGCTCAATTATGCTGGAACACAAGTTATTATTCTCATGTCTAAGGGTGTTAAGATTTTAGTTCTCAACCCCTTCTCTTACTTAGCCCTTCCTAACCTAAAGGCATCGTTTCTTACTTCTCTCAAACATAATCTTATGTAACACCTAATAATTAACCCAATACACCTATGAGGATTGATTAATTACTAGACTTTACTCTTTTCTTCAGTTCCTTAATCATGCTTTGAAAATACTTAGTGAAATTACGAGCCATTTTTTTAAAAAAACATAATTGAAACGTGAGCCGCGCTTAACGTGAATGATTTAGCAAAATTTAAAAGACACATAGGAATTTACAAACATCACATCATAATATATTGGCTCCATCATACAGCATCCATAAGCACACCATAATACATATACATGATAACCTCGCTTATACATTCCCATCTTAAACAAATACATCAAACTAGAATACATAAGACAACATATGCACTTAAAGTAAATAACCTTAAAAGCCGAGGAGAGCTATCCTAAAACTAGGGTATCTGATCACGCTCAAATTATTAAGAACTTTCACCCCCCTGCCCCTGAAATGGTGGAATATATCCTTTCTCCTGACGAATTCCTTTAGAAAGGGACACACGAGATGTATTGGGCTCAGGACGCATAGATGGTCTTCGTGCCAATCTTCACCAAGTTCCTCACTACCCTCTCTCACATGCGAGGGAGTAGGAGCAGAGCTTTCCAAATATACATGAGTAGGGGTCTCCTGATGGATCCGTCTCAGAATACCTCGTTTGAGGGACATAATCAGGAATACCATGGATGGTAGATGAGGCGGAGTAAGAACGTAGCATCCTTTCATCATGTGGACGGGCGTGCTCAAAAACCATTTCGTCACCATACAGAAGACGGAAAAACGATAACTAGGAATGGGTGTGCAAATGGACGTCCAACGAAATAAAAACACGAACCGTGCACCTCCTTCAAAGTGATATGAACGATGCTCTAGGTCGTAGTGAAATTCCCATGTAGGGGTATCAACATATAGGATGAATGTCGCCATCGATATCTGAAGACAATGACGGAAATAAAGAAAGGGAGTGAGAATCTTGTTAAAGAATTCTATAGGGTATCTCCTTCTATCGTGTCATCATCAAAGTCTCCAGGAACCTCGGATTATTATAAAATAGTGAGCATGCTAAGATTCATTATTAAGTTCAGAAAGTACTTTACCGAGGTTCGTCAATTTTTAAATATGCGTCTTATAATGCATCATAAACTTAGCATGTCATATTTATAATGAACTTTTCCTTTTATCAACGCATTATATTCCTCATCATCATATCATAATAACATGCATAAAAGAACATCATATTTCATTTCTTTAGTACTTTAGGTGACTTAAAATCTTATTATCATCATTATTTTCCTTGGGGCCGCCCTATACTCCACCCTTTTGGGAGTAATCTAGGTTATGAGCTCATACCTTACTAGTCGTCACTAGCATATACTTATCCCTTTTGATAAGTTAAAATCCCAACTCTACCCTTTTGAGAGAACGGTTTCAGGGGCAAGAATCACCTTTTCACTACCTATAGTTTGATGGGTCCAAAGATCATTTTCTTATATGTTTAAGTCACCATTAAGTCTTTGCATGTTATATCATAATCCAATTCTCAATTCATAATCATTATAACATTTTCTCATTTATAGTCTTATTCTGGAATAATATATACCAACTGTAATCATGCATCGGAGATTCCTTGGAAAGAGGGGTGGGTCACAAATGGACACGCTTAAATACCAAGTCTTTCCTAGCCAAAACCTTTCCAAATTACACTTTTAGTAATATACTTTCTTCCAGCAACAAGGGTAAATTTTTAAATAACAAAAAATATTTCATTATTTCATGCATAAGCATTCTCATTGTTTGCAACAGCAACTATAACATGCAAGTCAGAAATTATTCAATGAAATCAAATACTTAATAAGCATCATCATAAATCCTTACCAAAAGCTTTCTAAATAACTGAAACTCTAGAATCGGGTAACCTCAATTATCAAACTAATTAATTATGCATCTATGGGATCAATTACCATCATTACCATTAATCATAAGTCTTAAGAACATTATTAAACCATATGAGGCAGCATAGGTGTAACGCAGGGACGGAGGTAGGGATCGCTCGGACACGGACAAGGAGCGGCTCCTCCTCCAAGCGGAGGGGTACATGAATGAACCGATTACACACCAATGAGAGGATCCTGAGTTGTATAGGTATGGGACTATACAGTTAAGGAGGGCTTATATGAATTGATTGGTACTACCTATGCCACAAAGATGCATCTTTCTTTTTGGTAGCCCATCACGAAAGAACTCCATAGTTAAGCGTGCTTGACTTGGGGTAATTTTGGGATGGGTGACCTCGAGGAAGTTCCCAGGAAGCGTGTGAGTGAGGACAAAGCACGCTGAAGACCTGTGTTGGTTTGACGGTCGTCAATGCATAAAGGAGGATGTTATTTTGGTATTAGAAGGTCATCCTTTTAGAGCCTGGGATGGTCTAACTTGCTTCTAAAGCATGCTTGAGGCTTTAGTGTCATGCAATAAAATCTTATCTGTTTAGATAAGGAGTAAAATTTTATATGCATGATTGTTACCTTTGAAGTACTTAGTTCTGTCACACTAAGCTTTGTGTTGAGTCTGATCACCTCAATATTTTTGTTATGTGTGACAGGACTAATGGCTCCAGGTAGGCGTCCTAGTACTAACAATAACCGCAACAACACGCCTGATGAAGACACGGCAGCCTTCAGGCAGGATTTTGGAATATGGCTAAAGCTTAGAGAACAAGCAGCGGCTACTAATCGAATGATGGAAACACTTGGAAGACAAATGGGACAAGGGATCAAAATGGCAATGGCAATGAGCGGTTAATGTTCTCGGAGTTTCAAAAGGCATGTCCACCTCGTTTTAGGGGAACTGTGAACCCTGATAAGGCGGAAGAATGGATAGACAATGGAGAAAATCTTTCAGGTCCTGAACCTCAAATCAAGAAGGTGACATTTGCTGCTTTTCCCGAATGCTGATGCAAATTCCTGGTGGGTTGGAACGAAGACTCTTGGAAGGAGTTGGGATTGAGATTACTTGGGAAGTGTTCAAGGAGGCCTTTTATAAGAAGTATTTTCCTTTCTGTAAGGAATACAAAGGAGTTGGAATTCTTGAGACTCCAAGGACAATATGACTGCCTAGTCACGCTAAATTTGAGGAATTATGTAAGTTTTCTACCATCTACCGCAGAACCCCAATGAAGAGTGAAAATGTGTGAAATATGAAGGGGTCTGCGAGAATATCTTGATGACTGTAGGGCCAATGGAAATTAGAGATTTCCCTACATTGGTGAATAAGAGCACTCTTGTGGAAGAATATGCTAAGAAGTTGAATATATCCGAGCGAAGCAATATGATAATAGGAGGAAGTTTGCACCGCAAGGCCCAAGATTTAAACCTGCCCTACCACAATGAAGGGATTTTTCCTATGGGAACGGAAAAGGAAACAGCTGCCAGATCGTTTAATAACAAGGAATGCCCGAAATGTGGAAAGTATCATGGTGATAAACCATGTTTGTTTGGACAAAACATTTGCTATCGCTCAGGAAGCCAGGTCACATGAGTGGTGAATGTCCAACTAGAGATTTGCCGCCTTTTTCCAAGCCACAACAATAGGGACGTGTTTATACTATGAATGTTGAGGAAGCTACACGTCGAGAAACTCATTCAAGGTACGTGCAGAATTAATCAAGAATCCCTAGTAGTCCTGTATGATTCAGGAGCCACACACTCATTTATATCTTTGAAATGTGCGCATTTTCTGAAACTGCCATATCTGATTTACCCATGATTTGGCTGTCCACACACCTACTAATAAACCCTAAAGACGAGTCAAGTTTGTAAGGGCGTTCTTGTTCAAGTTGAGGGTAGGACATTCATAATTGACTTAGTCTGTCTACCATTAGTTGGTCTCGATTCTTGGCATGGATTGGCTCTCTGCCAACCGTGTGATGTTAAGGTGCTATGATAAGACAGTAGTATTCCGTAGATGTCCTCTCTGAACAAAAAGTCTCCATGTGTTTTTACCTAAATTCCTTCGAATTAGGATGTGGGAAGTCTAGTAAATAGGGTACGTATTTTTGTTGACTAGTGTAGAGGGTGACCGGCATTTCCCACAAAGGGAAATAGAGTTCTCTATTGACTTGGTACCAGGAGGGTCCGATTTCCATGGCTCCTTATCGAATGTCTCCTTTGGAATTAGTAGAATTGAAGAAGCATTGAAGACTTGAGTAAACATTTATCTGACCAAGTGCATCACCATGGGGAGCTCCTACTATTGGTGAAAAAGAAGGATGGAGGTATGCGGCTATGTGTTGACTATAGACAACTAAATAAGGTGACGATCAAGAACAAGTATCCTCTCCCAAGGATTGATGATCTCATGGATCAATTGAGGGAGCGCAGTATTCTCCAAAATTGATTTGAGATCGGGGTATCACAGATTCGAGTTCGAGAAATAGATATTCCAAAGACTGCTTTTAGAACACGGTATGGGCATTACGAGTATACGGTGATGTCCTTTGGATTAACGAATGCTCCAGCCATTTTCATGGACTACATGAATCGAATTTCCAACCTTATCTCGACAAGTTTGTGGTTGTCTTTATAGATGATATTCTCATCTATTCGAAGGTGAGGAAGAACATGAGACGCACCTCTAACAGTGCTAGAAGATTCTCGAGAGCGGAAATTGTATGCCAAGCTCTCAAAATGTGAGTTTTGGATGAAGGAAGTAAAATTCCTTGGTCATGTCGTATCACGGGAGGAATCAGGTTGATCCAGCTAAGATTGAAGTAGTTCTAAAGTGGGAAAGGCTAACCACTGTTCCAGAGATTCGAAGTTTCCTAGGATTAGTTGGGTATTACAGAAGATTTATCAAAGGATTCTCCAGATATCTTTGGCTTTGACAAAGCTAACTTGCAAAATATACCATTGACTTGGTCGATAGAGTGTGAGAAGAGTTTTCAAGAACTAAAGCGAGATTGACAACGGCACCAATGTTGGTCTTGCCAGATCCACATGGTCCATTTGAGGTTTACTGTGATGCGTCGGAAGAGGCTTAGGGTGCGTTTTGATGCGAAGAGGAATGTGGTGGCCTATGCTTCAAGGCAGCTGAAGTTGCATGAGGTGAACTACCCTATTCACGATCTTGAACTAGCAGGCGTAGTGTTCGCTTTGAAAATTTGGAGACACCATCTCTATGGAGTGAAGTTTGAAGTCTTTTCTGATCACAAGAGTCTCAAATACCTTTTCAATCAGAAGGACTTAAACATGAGACAACGTAGGTGGATGGAATTTTTGAAAGATTATGACTTTGATCTAAGCTACCATCAGGAAAGGCAAATGTAGTAGCAGATGCTCTCAGGAAAGACCTTGAGTATTTCATGGATGATGATTAAAGAGGCAGAAGTTAGAAGAGACTTGAAACCTTAAATTAGGAGTAGAAGAGAGGCCTAAGAGTGTATATTTAGGTCAAATTAGGATCACAGGTGACTTCAAGAAGGAAATTTCACGAGCCCAAGAAGATTCAGAATTTCAGAGACCATGGCTGTTAATCTGGAAGCATAACGGATTTGCAGAGATAAAGATAGGATATGGAGGTATCAAGATCGATCTATGTGCCGAGAACGGGAAATCTTCGTCATGACATTTTAGAAGAAGCTCACCAAGGTAATTTCTCTGTACACCCAGGAGTCACAAAGATGTATAAAGATCTTAAGCAGATGTTTGGTGGCCAAAATGAAGATTGATGTAGCGGAAAAGGTGTCTAAGTGTTTGACTTGCCAGAAGGTAAAGATTGAGCATAAGAAGCCACCAGGTACATTACAACCCCTTGAAGTTCAGGATGGAAATGGGAAAGCATTTCCATGGACTTTGTCACGGGATTACCCAAAACGCCATAAGGATATGATGCTATCTGGGTTATAGTGGATAGACTAACTAAGTCCACACTTTCTACCTATCAGAGCCTGCACCTCTCCCAGGATGGTGTGGTTCGGGGACGAACCAAGCGAAGTGGTGGGCATGCAACGCCCGGGAGACGAGCAGGAGTGATCGCTGTTGAGAAGGCACTGACAAGGAGCGGCTCCTGCCTCCAAGCGGAGGGGTACATGAATGAACCGATACACACCCGAATGAGAGGGATCCTGAGTCTGTATAGGTATGGGACTACACAGTTAAGGAGGGCTTATATGAATTGATTGGCACTACCTATGCCACAAAGATGCATCTTTCCTTCGGAGCCATCATCACGAAGAACTCCATAGTTAGCGTGCTTGACTTGGGGTAATTTGGGATGGGTGACCTCCTGGAAGTTTCCCAGGAAGCGTGTGAGCCAGGACAAACACGTTGAAGACCCGGGTTGGTTTGTGGGACAGCCGTCAATGCATAAGGCAGGGGATGTTACAATAGCAAGTTGTTCTTAAGGTTTTATGTGTTAGAGTTGCGTTTTTAACCTTTCTCATTACCCTTTTTATGATGCTAAAATTAATTACTAAACCAATTATGAATCATTCTACTTATCTAAACATGATAAAATCTGGTTCTTAAGATCATGAAGGCTCTAGACAGAATACATAAATTTCATTCTAAAGTTCTAGAAATCTTGCTTTTATGGTTTTCTAGTTGCTAGTTTCATTTTTAGTGTTTTATCAATCCAACACTAATTGTTACCAAATTTTTCGTGGCTTAACCAATCTTAGATAGAATTATATCATACTAAAACATTTGGCATGGCTAAAGTTAAAGAGATCAAAGACTAGCTAAATTCAAGCTTTACATTGTTTTATATAGCTAGTTCTCTTATAACTTGCATAGAATTGTTTCCTCATTAAACATAATAATCACAACTTTAAACATATTAAATCATCGTCATACATTGGTAATAAACTTATATCAATGGCTGAATCATGAATCTCATAAAATCACATTTTAAGTGTACATAGAATACTAGTTTCTTGTAAAATCTTTGCAAAGCCTTAAAACTCTTTTAGAAACTAATTCTTTTTGCTAAACTTGAAAGAATCTTCATGATTAAAATTCTTACTTAAGATAAAAGGAGCAAGTCTTGAGCTTAAAAGATTTATGTGATATCTTAAAATTATAAACATGCTATGCAACCTCATTTTAATCTTGTTATTATAAGGTGATAACTTGGAATTATAAACATGATATGCAAATCCATTTCTTTACCTTTATGATTTAAGGTGATGACTTGAAAATTAAACATGATATGCAAGACTTGAAATATAAACATGATGCAAGAACTGGAGCGGCGGTAGCACTGAACCAATGGAGGGAGAAGAGAATCTTAAGAAACTGGAAGGCGGTAATCCGCATAGGACAAGGAGAGGAGAAGAGGATTCTTATTAAGCTCCAAACTCAAGACTTCTTAAGAATGAATTCTTTAACTCCAATAATCTTAAGAAATTGAAATGGGCTTTAGAGTTCTTATTTCTTTGCTTGTAATATGTCTTTGAGCTCTAGGATATTTAAGTGATGACATAAAAATAAACATGTCATGCGTTGATTCCTTTAACCATTATAAAATAAAGTGAGAACATAAAATAAATATGAGATGCAACTTCTTTATTATCTTTAGAGATTAAGTGACAACTTGAAACATAAACATGAAATGCAAGCTTGGAAATTTAAACATGAGATATGCAGGTTCATTTATTCATTCTTGAGAATTTAGTGATGACATAGAAATAAACATGGTTATGCAAGGCATAAACTTAAATATGGATGCAAGTTCATTTTATTTCTTTACTAGAGCTTCTTCAAGACTTTAGATAAATACAAATTCAACTCAATATATATATATATATAGGAAGACAAAGTGAAAATACATCTTTCAATTTCTAAATTCAAGATCTTTATTTTTACATCATAAAAATATCATTCTTTAAAGTTTTGCATTAAGTGAAATTTTCAGGCTTTAGAGGCCTAACTTGTGATGGATTTACAACTAACACTCAAGGTCCCCATCATCAAGCCATCATTTTATTCCTTCTTAGGCCATTTGGCCGAATTCTTAAAGGAAAAATAAGGAAAGAAAAACTAAAATTTTAAAGCTTTAGAAACTAGTAGAACCTTCAAGTTTTAGAGGTCTAACATGTGAAGGCTTTGCAACCAACACTTAAGAACCTCATCATCAAACCATGGTCTCATCCTAATCTCATAAGGCCGAATTACTCAAAAGAAAGAAGGAAGAAAATTGAATTGAAAAAGCCATAGAAAAGGTTCATTGATTCAACATTTTTTAGCTAGAAACATAACTTGTCATAGCATAAAATGAACTTAGAAACAACACCCTACCTAATTTTATTTGAAGGAAAGGAAGAGAACTTGGTTTTTTGAGTGAAATGAAACAAAAATATCCTTGAAAGGTTGCAGAAGAATTTCGCCAAGGGGGAAGAAAGAAAGAAAGTTTTTGAGCTTAGGAAAAACATGAAGTTGTGAAACTTTGAGCAAGTCTTAAAGACTTCTAAGCATGCCTATTTATAGAAGAATTCAAGCTCATGTATGGAAAGAGGAGGAGGAAAATCTGAATAAATTTGAGGAGGAGACAAGGAAGGAAAAATCATCTTGTTTGGTGGCTTAAAATATGGAATCATGTTTCAAAGTTCCTTGTTTTATGGTGATTTTTGGCATTATGTTTTAGTGCAATTTTTGGTGTATTATGGCTGCATTATTTCGGCCATTTGCAGCCCATGGAAGAGAAATTGTGTGTTCCATGTATTATTTAGGTGTAGGTAAGGTATCTTTGCAAATTAGAGAATTTATGGTTAAGGGCTTAGGTGAATTAGTAAGCAATTTGAGTGTTTAAGCAATTTTAGGTTCTAATCAATTTAAATAAATAATTTTGACTATAGATTAAGAATTAGAATTTAATAACCTTTAATTTGAGCCTAATATTGCTTAGGTTTCATTACAAATTGAAAATCTCAAAATTCGCAAAACTGCAAAAGAGGGCAAAATGGTCATTTTCAAAAACTACCCAGGCCACCTGAGCTTAACCAATGGACAATCATAACTTAAAAACATGTTTTAAAACATTTTAGTGAGGTTCGGCTTAGTTGCACGCAAATTAAAGTTAAAAGGTCAGGGGTGTTTAGTCATTTTGTGTGGAAACTCAAAATTGATATTCTTCTCCTCTATTAACACACATAATACAAACAATCCTATTATCCTAGGACATCCCCTTAAGGACGGGTGGCCTACGATCCTCATTTTGAGTAAAATAACCTAGGGCATTTTGGTCATTTTACACGACAGAAATTCTGGGTTTGTTTAAGGAATCGCTCATAACCTCTTTTCTAATGTTATATTCCTTATTTGAGGATTGTTTGTTCTAATTTTATGTAAGAATTACTTAGGGTAATTCGATAATGACAGTAAAAATTGGGCGTTACATCTACGCATTCTAACTCCTCGACATAATTCATCCAGTGGCCAACAAGATAGAGAACCAAAAGCATGTATCACACACATTTGTATCAAATCATGTTATAAGTGCATACAAGTTACTAGTCTTTCTCTTGGAATAATTTCATGAGCAAAGGGGTGTTCTGGTAATCGGTTACATGTTACTAGTAATCGATTACCAGGGACTAATTTCATTCTGGGTTCAAAACAACTTGGTAATCGATTACAGGATGGTAATCGATTACCTAGGCTAAATATTTAGGAAAATGAAGAACATTTGAGTAATTGATTACACAAATAGGTAATCGATTACAGGGCTTTAAGGACCTTTGGCATGAAGACAGCCTTGGTAACGATTACATTGTCTCTGGTAATCGATTACAAGAACCAAAAACCCTTGAAAAAATCACTTGGTAATCGATTACATAAGCTGTAATCGATTACCAGACCTCAGAATTTGAGAAAATATGATTTTGACACATTTAAACTATTTAAACACCTTGAGACCTCATAAAACATTTTTCCACATTTTTCTAAATCATCCTTACATTTTACAAAATCAAACCATCATTGTATCATACTAAACACATTCATTTATCATGGTTAAAATTTCCTTTGAAGATACTTAGGGCAAGTCTTTGAGCTCTAGAGTATTTAGGTGATAACATAATCTTAAACATGCTATGCACTTCATTTTACTCTTCATTACAAAGTAAAGTGAGAGCATAAAATAAATATGAGATGCAACCTCATTATTATCTTTAAGGATTAAGTGATGACTTGAAATATAAACATGAAATGCAAGCTTGGGAATTTAAATATGATAATGCAAGTTCAATCATTTATTCTTATGAGATTAGTGATGGCATCAAGATAAAAATGAGATGCAAGACATAAACTTAAACATGAATGCAACTTGTTTTATCTTAACTAGAGCTCCTATAAGACTTTAAGGAACATCAATGGCCTTAATCCAACATGTAGCTTAACAATGGAAGATGAGCTTTAGAGTTCTTAACACTAAGTCTTCAAAGAAGTCTTTGGTTTGAACTTCATCATCAAGCTCAAGAAAATAGATTAAAACCAAAAACACCAACACTTTAACAAAACAAACATAAATAAAACTACTCATATTCTTTATTTTACTCATGGGCTTCAATCTAGAGTAAACTCTTAGAACGGCCGACCAACTTTAAGGTTGGCAAGGGTAAGCTTAGAGCTTTTTGAAAATCTTAGGATTAATTTTTCTTAACAAAACTTTTGTGCTCTACTTTACAATTTTTAGCAACTTTGTTCCAACCAAGGCAAAAGAAACCGAAATCCTTCAAAGGAAAAAGGAAAAGGAAACCAAAAATTATAAGCAAGGAAAAGAAAGAAACACAAGCATGTATGGTCCAAGACCAAGTTGTTTCAAGCTTTAGAGGTTTCTCACATGACAACAACAAGTCATAATCTTGAAACCTCATCATCAAGCTCATGTTCTCTTTATAAAAGGGCTTCTTGGCCAAAAAGAAAAAAAAAGGAAGAGGAAAAGAGTTTGAAACCAAGAGAAAGCTAGAACTTTTCTTAAGAACACAAGCAAAAATATTAAAACAAAACCCCTACCTAAAGAAGTCTTGAAGAGAGATGTAAGGAAGCTTTGTTTTCTTGATGAAATGAGAAGGAAATCCTCTTGAAGTCTTGAGGAAGAACTCAGCCAAAGTGAGGGAGTTTGAGAGAAAATGAGAGAATTTTGCAAGAAGTGTAAACTTAACAAATGAACCAAAGTGTGACAAGGTTCATCAAGGCTTGGTATTTATAGAAATTTTCAACAATGAGGCTTCCAAGGGGGAGGAGGAACTGCCCACTTTGAGGGAGGAAGGAGAGAAGAAATATCTCTTACAAAGGTATGGTTGTAAGTATGGTTGAAGGCATGGTGAGGTATAGGCAAAGCATGGCTTGAAGTATGGCTCTTGAGTGTAATTGAAATAACACATGATGGGCTATGGAGGGTGGAGTGGCCGGCCACTTAAGGCCAAGAAAGAGAGAAAATTAGTTCATCTAATTGTGGGTTAGTTATGTGTTTATGTGTTTCTTTGATTAAGGTTTTGGTTAGGGGTTTGTAAGAAGGTGTTTAGGTAAGATAATTGGTTAATTAAGGTTGTCAAGACTTGCTTTAGGGAGTGGTCATTCTAGATTAGAGAATTAAAACTCTCATTAAGTCTAATTGAGTCATAGACAAGTTTCCTTAAATTAAGGAAGTGGAGAGAGAAAACACTATTCAAGATTCTATGACTAGGAATCTTCAATTAGAGAATGCAATTAGAGTTTAACCAAGCAATCTTAGGTTCTAATTAACCTTAATAAATTATTTTGACTCTAGATTAATTATCAAAATAAATTAATCTTCGATTAGAGCCTAATATTGCTTAGGTTTGCTTAATTGCGTCATTAGGCTCACTGTACACGTTCTAGGGGCAAAAATGGTAATTTTGCACTAAAACTCCGGACCTTCAGCCCAACTAAACATCAGACATCACTTAAAAACATCATTCTAAACTTCTTGGAAAAATTTCGGCTCAAACGGCACCTTTTACCCGCATAGAACACAACAGGGTATTTTGGTCATTTTGAGCTGAAAGTTCAAAAACGAGGTTTTCACCTTGGATAACAACCATAACAATTATAACCCCTTCAAACATTGAGTTGACCTATTCAAGGATTGGGGTTGACTGTTCTCAAATTTGGAAAAATGACCTCAGGGCATTTTGGTCATTTGCACTCGAAGGAGAAATAGGGCGTTCCAGAATGCCATCACTAAGTTCTCAAGATTTACTAAATGGACTTGCATTATCATGTTTAAATTTCAAGCTTGCACCTCATGTTTATATTACAAGCCAACACTTAATCTTTAAAGATAATAATAAGGTTGCATCTCATATTTATTTTATGCTCTCACTTTACTTTCTAATGAAGAATAAAATGAGTGCATATTATGTTTAAGTTTATGCCATCACTTAAACCTCCTAGAGCTCCAAGACTTGCCCAAGTATCTTGCATAAAGTTTTAGAAAATGGAGGCATTCCAAGGATGCCATCTCGGCCTTATGGTGATGATGATGGACTTGGATGAGTTCATCTTATCATAAGTGTCCATAGTCTAAGTCTTGGAATTTTTCTAAGCTTAGATGCACTCAAGGAGCTTTATGAACAAAGTTTTATGTTTTAATTCCACTCCTTGAGCTAAATAAAATAGCCACTGACCTAGCACATTTTCATGTGATTTTAATGAGTTTAATTGGTTTCTAAAAGAGTTTTGAGTCCTAAAAGGACCCCAAGAGAAACTAGCAACTTGTATGCATAAAATTCATGAGATTTTATGACTTTATGGGCTTTACATTTCGGTTCTGCCCTCTTATGTTTGGCCACTGTATAATTTTTGTTTTATGGTGTTAAAATGTGTAAAATTATGTTTGAGTGAAGCAAGGATCGATTTAGGGAAGTTAGAAAAGAATAAGTAACTTGAAAGGATTAAAAATGAGAATTCTAGAACACTCAAATGCACAAGATGTGCATTCTATTCCAGCATGATTAATTCAAGGATAAATGGCACATAATCAGTAAAACATGTATAAAAACCCTTCAAAACTGATTAGGTATTAATTACAAAGTTTAAGGTGATGATAAGGACTTAAAATGAGAATTCTAGCACACTTAGACATGGTAATATGCAATTCTATTCCAGCATAGTTAGATTGAGGAGAAATGACTTATAACTTAGTAAACATGCTTAGGAATCCCTCATAATTGGTTTACGAATTGATTATGGAACCTTAGGCGAAGACGGATCTTAAAAAGAGTCACGAACGAGGATCTAGAGCCCTAAGCATATGATATTTTTCTGTCCTTAAATGTATAATGCTATATGGAATTTTTAGTAAGCCTAAATCTTAATGAGAATTATAAGTGATGATCTCTTGGGAGTAATAAGGATGTAATATGGGTATTAGAATGATTGGAACATAAGTTTAAGACCCATAAAGGTCAAAGCATAAAATACCACGAGATAAGAGGTGTGATGTGAGCATGAGGACGAGTGAGCATATTCTTATTGGTGTGATTATGATAATATCTCAAGCATAAAACTTTATGTGTATAATTGGCATGTTGATATGATGAAGTGTTGTGCCATGTATTTGAGATGCATGAGGTTTCGAAATATGAATGAATTAGAAGAATATGCTCATGTGAACTAGAAATTTTATTAATAGAAAAAGTTCCATGAGAATGATATGTTTGATCGAGTTATGTGCCATGACTCAAATTTGAGGAAATCCGTAGTCGTTATGCTCAAATTTCCATCAAATTTGAGAGACTTAAGAAAGTTTTGAAAAATAAGATGTTTAATGTGACACACCGAGACGTACTTCTCCCTTCTGAGGAGAAGGTAAAACCGTGAGGGCATCGACATTAGCCTCCAAAGCGGACAAAGTCGCTGGTCTTAACCACTCGATGCGTTTCTAAGAAGGAAAAAGTCCCAAGATGGGTGATCCTTAGGCCCCTACCCGTATTCTGGGAGTCGGGATTATGATGATTATGATTATGTTTATGATTCGCTTATCAAGAGGATAAGCAAGACCTAGTGACAACTAGTTAATGTATGAGCTCATAGCCTAGTTTAAGGGGTGCGGTTACTATTATGATGTTTGGTGTCACAAGATTAAGAAGAAGGAATGATGTTCAAGAGAAGTTACATGCCACTCATATGTTGATTGATTTACTATTTGGTTTGCCTAAAGTACTCCATTGCATTCATGTTTTGCTATGCTGCATACGTGCATTAAGATTCATTATAAAAGACATGGACCATGGATGATTATCTTTGTGACCTCAAAATGAACCTATGCATGTTTAACCTTTTCATAATAAACCTAAGATTCCTGGGACGTAAACGATGACACTAGGATAGAGGATTTCCTCCTGAGATTCTTTACCAAGATTCTCACCCTCTCTCTATTTCTCTTTCCATTACGTCTTCAGACTTATGGCGTCGTTCGTGATTTTTGTTGATGCGCCTGTGGGAGCTACACTACGATCCGATCATCAGTCATACCATTTTGAGGGTCGTTGTGCCATACGCATTTTTACATACATGGATCGCCGTTTGCTTTTCCGTCCGCTTTCTTTCACCCGACTTCTCCCTTTGGCGATGATATGATTTTTGAGAGGAAGCGACCCCGTGACGAGAGAACGCCGTGCTCGACCATCATCTTCAGCGATGCGTGACTACCCAGACGTGCCCTCATACGTTGCGTGGGAGGGCTGTCCGAGGACTCTCACCGATCCCTACTCGAGGATTCTGCCCACGATGCCTATGGGAGTTTGTAAGAGTAGCGAGGACACGGTCTCTAGCCGAGGCCCATAAGGGGTGTACGTCAACTCGAGTGGCACCCTCGTCGAGGAGGCCACGTCGCTTTGCCAATCCACATGCCCACACCCCTCTTCATTGGGCCACATCCGAGGAGCTTCGAGTTCAGGCCACCTCTCCCCGTCCAAGGAGTAGCGTCTTTGGAGGTTTTTAGAGGGAGGGTTGTTGAGCCGGAGTATCTTTTGAGGGCTTTTCATGTATTAGCAGTTATGTTTCTTATATTTTATATTTCTATATTGCAAGCTCTGCCCACTTATATGGGTATGACTCCATGCTTTCCTTTATGTTCCATATGAAGTACTAGACTATTGTGACTAATATTATGATGAATATTTCTATGATTAGTGTGCTCATATTTGTATTGCTATGCGTGGTTTGTTTGTTATTTCGCTTTACGTTTCTTTTATATGGTACGTGAAGGCTCGCACTTTGTTTTATGTACCTCATTTCAAAAAAAAAAAATTTACCCGTAGTTTCCGCTAAGTTTTTTGTAAATGAATTTAAAAGGAAGTAATAACTAATAATTAATCTTAATACGTCCTAGGCATGTTGGGTTAAATATTAGGGTGTTACACATATTGGTGAGTCATCTCTTCTGCCATTATAGTCAACTACCTCAACTTCTAGAAGAAAGAGTTAAGAAACCATGTTTAGAAAGTAAGAGTAGTTTCTAAATTGAGATCAGAAACCTCAAACTTATAAGCTTCCCAAAAGCTCTAACCAACAGCAGTGCTACTCTTCTAGACCGTTTTTCTAAGACACAAATGGATGATCAACACGTGTCACTTGGAGATCTGATCAATGGCAATGGTTACAAGGAAGACCATCTATAAATAGAGATGCTGCTCAACGAACTAAGGATTGATATTGCACAAGAGTGGAAACTCTATGAAAATCTCTCCTCACATCCTGTAAGTTCATCTCATCATGTAATCAGATTCCTTACTTGTAAAAATCTTCTTTCTACATTCTTAAATAGTTATACTTTTTTCCTAGGAAGAAATGCTAAAAAGAAGTCATTCAAGTTTTCCAGGTTGTTCATGTATATTTTAAGGAAACTTGAGTATAGGTTAGTTTGAGTGGCAACCTAAACACAAAACCTTTGTATCCTCGATCCAGGAGTGATCGGTGAGTTAGCTTGGAGAGAGTAATGTAAAACTACTTGCAACGTGACAATAAGGTGTTCTTACTGGTCACGGTTTAGCTTAGAGAGGCTAGTCAAAGACTACTTTCAATGGGATAATAAAAGTTGTTTACTTGTCACGGTTCAGTTGAGGCCTGGTGAAACTTGGTTAAGCTTGGAGAGGCTAGTGAATAACTACTCATGTTGTGACAGGAAAGGTTGTTTACTAGTCACAAGTTTCAGCTGGAAAGGCTGGTGAATAACTACTCAGTTTATGATAGTAAAGGTTGTCTACTAGTCACAAGTGAGAACTTGGGAAGGCTAATGTAAAGACTATCCCTTTTCTTTCTAGATTGAGAAAGATGTTTAGTGAAACATCAACAAGTATTGATTACTTGGATGTAGGATGTTTGGCCAAACCAATATAAAAATATGTGTCAAATCTTCTTCTCCTTAATCTATTTTATTTCTACTACTATGTGTTCTTATTCAATATCCTGAAAAAATCCTTTTGTTGTTCTGAATATGGATGTTATGCTTCATAAAGTAACTTATTGATACATCTAACCTTGTTTCCGTTGCACTTCAAGCTTACCGCTTGATAGCACTTTTGTTTTTAAGTTTCAGGATCAGAAAAAAGAAAAATGAAGCAAAGCATGATTCAACCCCCCTTTTGTGCATTTTCCTACCTACACCATTGGTGTTGCTGCATGGTTAACCATCAACTGCTATATGAACCTACAAAGTGCCTGAAGGTCTGATCAATACTAGATTCTCTGGTTAGCTAACCTCATGAAGGCCCTTGGTATTAGTAGCTGCCTGGATAAAACCTGAAAGTTTAGCCATATCTATCTAAGCTTTACCCTCTTCCGTGTCTTATCAAGGTTTGCCCCTCCACTTGCAGCATCAATCATGCATCTCTTCAGTCTGAAGACCATCATACTAGAGAAGGAGTTGCTCTGGGATCTAATGGTTGGGCAGCTTACACATAAGAGCTTGAAATGCTCCCAATACTCATGCAAAGTTTCATTTAACTAGGATTCCAAAGATTTCGTTTATGATGGAAGCTACTCAAGAGGCGAGATCCCTCTCAAGGAAAAGTCTCTTCATCCTCATCCAAGCTATTCACAATCCCATCTAGCAAGTTGAAAACCAATTTTCTCAGCACCCTCTAGGGACAATGGGAATGCTCTAAGTTTGACATCATCTACCTCCAGCCTATTGGATCTCATGCCAAGCACACCATATGAGCTTCTTCAAATGCTAGTGTGGATCCCCTCCAGACAACCCATGGAACTGAGGTAAAGCATGAACCATATACCACTTTAGCTCAAAAAGTCATGTCAGCCTGGGTATGTAATTGCCAAAGGCTACTAGGCAACAGGAGCAGTGAGCTCCCTAAGCGTCCTATTTGATCTTACCACATTCCTTAAGCTCCCTAAACGTTCCTCTTATTGACGCTTTGCCTAATTCGCCCTTAAAGTTTTCTCAATTTCATAATCAAGTATTAAATTGCCGCAGGTAGGGAACGTCTCATACAAGAGAACAATAAAAAAAGGAATTAAGAACTAAAATAAAATAAAAAGGGAAATAAATAAATAAGTTCCAATGCCTCCCCCAAAATGGTGCCAAAATTTGACGGAGGATGTCGATACTTCCTCAAATTAAAATTAATTTGTATGCTAAGTTCCATAAAAGATGTAGTAAAGAGCACAACCTAAGTCACCTATCAAGGAGGCTTTGTCACTTAGTTGGAAATTGGGGGTTTTGATAATTAAATTGAAACAATTAAAATTAATTGGAATAAACTCCAGGTTGGTCCTAACAATTTCACGTTGGATAAGTTAGTCTTTGACAATTAGAAAGTATCAACTTGGTGCTTGACAATGCCAAAAGTCACACATTTAGTGGTCCCTGGAGGGAAACATTAACATGTTAGTCACAATTTCATTATGGAACAAATTGGTCCTAGTGTCATTACACATACAAAAAAAACCCATTCACATCCCCTTCCTTCTTCCACCCTCTTCATCCTTTCACCACCACCACCACCACTAGCCATTTCACTAATGTCTCTACTATTTTATTGACCCCAAGCATCATTTGTAACTGTTCCTCTCTTATTGCAGCCTGCTTCTATGAAGCTTTTGGGCTTACACTTATGAAGGCCACGACTTGTGGGCTTGCCACATTTCCTACTTGCCATGGTGGTCCTCCTAGATCATTGAGCATGGTATTTCGGGTTTCCATATTAATCCTTATCACCCTATCAGGCTTCTAAGCTATTGGTTGGATTCTTCCAACAATGCAAGGAGATCCAAGCCTTTGGAATAAAATATCAGATGGTGGTCTTCAAAGAATTTATGAAAGGTAGGAAATTTTAGTAATAATCGTAGTAGTTTTTTTTAGGTGACATTTATGCTAAGCAAACAATGAACAGGTACACGTGGAAGATCTATTCTAAAAGCTTAAGACCTTGGCGGGAGTCTAGGTTTAGGAAATTTGTCTCCAAATTAGAGAGGCGTGAAACTCGAAGATAACTTGAGATGTTCTATATTCTTAAGTTCTACGATTTGGTGAATGATATTAAATCTGTTCGCTTGTTAATTTTTGAATCCGTTTGTGATGCTATCATGGGATTATGAACTTCACCAAGTTGTGTCTTATGCTTTATAAATTTATGGCATAAGTAAAGACCAAAGAACCATAAGCCATTTGTTACTAGCATTGACGTTTTTTAGGGCAAATTCTGTTCCGCTAGCAAAGGATGATGCAAATTAGCCATCTGGGGCATTAGCAGTTTGTATTTTCACCAAGTATTAACAACAGACAATAAAAGAGTATTACATGAATGTTTATAAAAATCTGCTACTTGTGTGTAAAATCTTGTTTCCCAACATAGAGGAGTTTTATGAAAACTTGTCTATGATAACTTTAATTATCTCATAATGCTCGATCGTTCTCATGTATCGTTTTCCTTTACTTAAGTTGTCGATCATATCTGAAATGTTTGAGTGAGGCATCTGGTCTAAGATTCATTCTGCTGGTTTTAATATAATTGTTATCCTTCAGAATGGAAATTTGCAAATTGTAGGATTATTCTAATGTTAAAACAATTTGCATCATAGCCAGAAAATGGGAGTAAAGATAAGTAACAATAAACCATACCGGATTAGTTAACCTAAAATAGCTCAGAACAAGTTTGTTACAACATGAAGGGTTTTCCTTTCTTGTCATTGGATTGGTATCCAAGGCTGGCAAGCACAGCCATTAGTTCCCTGAATATGTGAACGTAATTGAGAGAAAAAGTGGTGGTGGTGATGAAAAGGATGAAAGAAGAAAGGTAATGGGGTTCTGTGTAAATAATGTTAGGGACCAATTTGTCTAGTAATGAAATTGTCACTAGCATCGTTAATGTTTTTCATCCAGGGACTAATAAGTGTCCAATTTTTTACATTGTCAGCGACCAAGTTGGGACTTTCCAATTATTAAGGACCAATTTGTCCTATATAAAATTGTCAAGGACCAACTTGAGAATTTACTCAAATAATTGGGAATAAGTAATAATTAAAGGCACTAGTGCAAGGTATTTCTAGGATTGAAACTACTTATCAGGCCAAATATTGAACAAATTATTGGCAATTATACTAGTGATCCTCTAAAATTTTACCAATGTAAATAACTAACAAATGAGATCTTTAATAAGAAATCATATTCATTTAATGAACAAATTTTTATAACCTAACCTTAATGAAAAAGTTAATTCTAATATTCTCTCAAACATAAACCAATGGATCCATCAATTTATGCCCAAAGAGTTTCGTTAAATGACAATCACCAATTTAGTTATTCCAATACAAATTGCAACAATCGTAACAATAATTATGAGAATAGAAACTGAAGAACATCATGAAAACTAATGCATTCAAATAAAAGGGGTATCAAACATCCTCTTAATCCATCCAAAACCCTTACATAAGTAAGAAAATCTACTCGTCCATCTCTTGAGGATTACAATAGTGCAAATAAAAAAGAACCCTTAGAATAATAGAAATAATCCTTGTCACAATATCTAAGAACAAAACCCCTTCACTAATAAAATTTCTATAGAGAAAGAGTAGGAAAGAAGATGTAGAGAAAGATAGAGAGAGAATTCTAGCTGCCTAACTAGATAAAAAATTAGGGTAAAAGTCTCTTCAATCCTTTAAACGTCTTCTAAAATAGCCTAAAGTGGGGCCCAAAATTAGATTAATTATCTGTAATTCCATCATCGCATGAGCACTACAGCATTGAAATGAGCGCTAAGTGCTCACCAGACGGTGAGCTTGAGTTTGTCATCTTGGTGCCTCTGCGAGCACTACAATGCTAAATGAGCACTATAGCATTCACTTGAAAGTTAACTTCTACAGTTTGCTCCTTTTAGCTTCAAGCTCCTCCCAAGAGTTCCTAGCCTTGTTCTTGACCCTTTGCACTTAATCCAAAGCTCCTGTGTACAAAACTATACTCAAAGAAATAAGTTAAACACATTAGGCTGTAATTACTATTTATTCCCAAAATCAATGCAATAGTCAATGATATTATCAAAAATGCATAATGAAAACTAAATCAAAATCCTAAGTATTGACATTAATAACTAAGTTAAACTTATGCAAAAAGTTTAGGTTTGGTAGCAAATAGTGGCATAAATGTCTCTTATCAAACTCCCCCACATTTAAACTTTCACATGTCCTCATGTGAAAATAAGATCAAGTCAAGGCCTGGATGAGAAGCAATATACAAGGAATTAAAATGTACATTATAAAAACTAGACTCCTACCCTAGTAACTCTAAAAATACATGATGCATGAAAAAAATGACAGTACACCAATCCAATGAGCCTAGAGGCACAACAGTAAGCTTTCACACCAATAATCAAGAGAATTTCAACAAGCAATGCATGAACAAGAACATAGTACACAAGGTCGAATCCACATACATGATGCATGGACCAAGTACAAAAATCTTCCTTAGGTCAATGTTTGTCTCTCATTCACTCAAGTGTTTTGGGCTATGAAGCTTACACAATCATCTCAAATAAAATGTATTACCATAGGCTTGCCACGAGTCTCATTCTCCATTCATCATATACACATGCATACCGAATCAAAAAGACTTACCTTAGATTGTAATGGGGCTTAGGTGAAGGTGGGTAATTATATAGGCTAATAAGATAAATCTCTAGTCAAAGAAGAAGTGTATACACCAAAAGCATAAATACTTGAAGGTATAGTTTGCTCAACTTAATACAGTTACAGGCCTTTAATTTGCAATGTGGCACACCTTCAACCACTTTTCCAGAATTTTTTTTTCAATCAACTTTACATTTATTTATTTTCTTCTTTTTCATTTCCTTGGTATGCCACTTGCTAAATTTCTTTTACTTTGGCTGCTCATGGATACACATTGTCCATCCTTTACACTTAAATTGGGGCATGTCCACATGCTCTCCCCACACTTATGCTCAAGCACATATAAAAATCCATTAATGCTCTCCTAAGTCTAAAAGTTGAAAATTTTCATGGTTTTTCACATTTAGCTAAGGATGTTCTAAAATAAAAGAATGTGCAATAAGGCCCAAAAGGGCTAGACAATGGTAACATGTAAATGGTGGCTATATGGATAAATGGCTAAAAACAAGAAAAATGCCTCAATCATATTCAAGCATGCACTTGGAAACATATTTTCAAACAAGACCTTAAGCTAGTTCTAGAATGCAAATTCAAATAGGGAACACACATGACAAACAAGAATGGCACATGTTAGTCTAATAAAAAAGGCTCAAAATCTCACAAGTAAATTGCATGTACTCAATCCATACAATATAGTGAATCACCAAGCATGCAATACAAAATAAAGTCAATGCCAAGCAAGTCAATATAGCGCATATGGTGTGAGCTAATACATGTGACCTCTAAGGTGTCAAAGGATGGTATAAGACATAAATAAAATAAAATATGATGCAACACTCAAAACTAAAAATGACAATAATTAAGATGCAATAATATAAAGGAAAAAAGTAAAGAACTCCCTCACGGTAGGTTGTCTCTTATCCAGCACTTTGCTTTAATGCCTATAAGTTGGATGATCAAGACCTTCTTCATGGAGGGTTTGTGGCTTTATCCCAAGAAATGCCATCTGAGACCCTAGATCCTTGGAGGCTTCATGGATGTGCTACAACTTGTGCCCATCAATCTCATAGCAAATCTTGGACCTGGGTTTTCTAACTCAATTGCACCACCGGGTGCACACGGTGACCAAGAACGATCATTTCCATGTGGACTTCAGCCTCCTACTCATCAATTTTTCCCATGGACTTCAGCTGTGTTTCTTTTTTCTTATTTTCTACATCTATTCCATCATCATCTTCATTATCTTAGTCATAGTGGGATATGAGGAAGGAGATGGGGGAGGGCCTATTGCCACTGATGAGGTTCTTGGTACTTTTGCTGTGAACATTGGTCCTTTTACTGAGAATTGTTTCCCTACTTCAAGTTACCTGATTTTCCAATTTCATTGTACGTGTTCCTAAATGGAATGGCCTAAATAGTTCTGAGATTGACTCTGGAAAGGGTTTGTTGCAGCTACCTTAATGGTTGAGTCATCTTTGTAGTGCTAGGCACATATACTTGTGATGCTCATTGGAAGTGCAAATGCCGTAGATCTTGGGAACCACTTGTTCCTGCATGGTTAACCATCAACTACTATATAAACCTACAAAGTGCCTGTAAGGTTCCTTCACACTTTTCTGGTTGGCTAACCTCATGAAGGCCCTTGGTATTAGTAGCTGCCCTGATCTAAATTGCTGAATGTTTGCATCCATATTTTCTATTAGGGCTCGAGTTCTTCTAGTGTCTTATCAAGGAGTGCCCTCCACTTGCAGGATCAATCATGCATCTATTCAGCAGATATAAAACCTTCATAAAAATACAGGAGGAAGAATTGCTTTAGGATCTAATGGTTGGGGTAACTTGCACATAGGAGCTTGAAACGCTCCCAATACTAATGCAAAATTTCATTTGATTGGTGGATTCTTGAGATTTCTTTTTTGATGGGAGCCATTCAAGAGGAGGGAAATACTTCTCAAGCAAAAGTCTTTTCCTCTCCATCTAGCTATTCATAATTCAATCTGGCAAGTTGAAAAACTAATTTTTTGTAACAACCTTTAGGAGGAGGGGAGTGCTTTAAATTTGACATCATCCATCTCCACCCCATTGGGTGTCATGCTAGAGCATACCATATGTAGCTTTTTCAAATGCTGGTATAGGTCCTCTCCAAATAGCCCATAGAACTTGGGTAAAGCATGCATCATGTACCCCTTTTAGCTCAAAATCAATGTCAAGCCTGGGATATGTAATTGCCAGGGCCTGGGCAAAGTCAGAGGCAGTGAGCTCCCTAAGTGTCCTATTGCATTCTCCAATATTGTCGATATCCCTTAAAACAGGAAACAAAGGATTAGAATGCTCAGATAGTTCCTCTTGTTAACACTTTGCTTATTGATCGCTTAAAGTTTCTCAATTTCAGAATCAAGAGATATTTAATTGCAGGAGATAGGGAGCACATACAAGGGAACAATAAAAAAAGCAATTAAAAATTGAAATAAAATAAAAACAGGAATACAAACAACTAAGTTTCAATGCTTCTACAACGATGGCAAAATTTGATGGAGGATATTGCTACCTCCTAAAATTAAAATTAATTTGCATGCTAAGTTGCATAAAAAATGTACTAAAGGGCACAACCTCATCTCTCAAGGAGGGTACGTCACTCAATTGGAAATTAGGAGTTTTGAGATTTGAATTGAAATAATTAAAAGAAATGAGGAATAAACATTAATTAAAGACACTAGTGCAAGATATTTCTAGGATTGGAACTAGTTATTACATACCAAATATTGAACACATTAATGACTATTAGTAACAAATTACTAGCAACTATACTAGTGGTCGATTAACCTCTAGAATTTGACCAATATAAATAACTAACAAACGGAATCCCAATTTAATTAGAAATCATATTTATTTAATGAACCAATTGCTATAGCATAATCGCCAATTGAAAAGTTAATTCTAATGTTCTCTCTCAAACATAAACCAGTGAATCCATCAATTTATTCACAAAGGGTTTTCCTAAACAATGATCACCAATTTATTTATTCCAATAAAAATTTTAACAATCACAACAATAATTATGAGAATAGAATTGAAGAACATTAAGAAACGAATACATTCAATAGAAAAAGGGTCTTAAACATCATCCTAATCCATACAGAAACCTTTACACTAGTAAGAAAATTTACTTGTCCATCTATGGAGGATTACAACAATGAAAATAAAAGAGAACTTGAAAATAATAGCAATAATCCTTGCAACAATCTTCAAATACAAAACCCCTTCACAAATGAAATCCCTAGAGAGAGAAGAATAGGGAAGACAATGTTGAGAGATACAAAGAGATTCTAGGTTGAAAAGTGCACGAGAAATAGGTTGAATCATACTTTGACTTTTCTTTCGTATTTAGATTCTGAAAACTTAAACAAGTACTATCAAGTGTGAACTTGAAGTGCAGCAAAATAATGTCAGGATATGTCAAAAAGTGACTTTAAACTAAAAGAGATATAGAATTGACTCAAATTAAGTTATTCTGAAGAGCAAATATTATAAGCACAAAACAGAATATAAAAGAGATTCAGGAAAAAGAGAAGATATTGCACAAGAGTTGTTATCCTGGTTCAATTAATCTGCCTACATCAGATCTCAATAGTTGTTGAGTTCCTCTAATCAACCCTTTTCTCAATCTAGAAAGTCTGATAGTCTTTCAATAGTCTTCTTAAGCTATCTCAAGTGACCAGTGGCTCATTCTACTGTCACTTCCAAGTAGTCTTTCACTAGCCTCTTTAAGCTACCTCACAACGATCACTCCTGGATCGGGTTACAAAGAATATGCTTAGATTGGATCATTCTACTATCAAATACTCAAGTTTTCTCTAGATGAAACGGTGTATGAACTGAAAACTTAGGTGACTTCTCTAACTATACTTCCTCAAAAGAAAGTATAATCTAATAAGAATTTGGAAAGAAAATTTTTCTAGGGATGAAACTGATTACAAGCTATAATAGCTTTATAGAAGATGAGAGAAAATTTCTCAGCTTTTCAACATAAGGTAATGATCAAGAATCTTAAGTTGTAAGCACATCATCTCCTTTTATACTTGATCATCATTTATGATAGTTGCCTTTGATCTGTTTTCCTAGTGATAGGTGTTAATCTTCTTTTTGTGTCTTGGAAATAAAGTCTATAAGAGTAGTCTTGACATGTCGGAGTTACTTTTATAGTTGCAAAAGCTGCCTAATATAGGTTTCTAAGTCCACCTTCAAAAACTATTTTTTGCTTTCTAAATGAGGTTTTTGAACTTTTTCTTCTAAAAGCTAGGACGTTGACCAAGTTGAAAAGTAAAACGTCACGTCATTCTTGACTAGGTTTGACTTTAATTTGAATTTGAATTTTCCCTTCTATTTACAGTAAACGTGCTTTCTGAAGTGTTGTTTCAGTTTCTGGACTTTTCTTTGATCTTCCTTGCTTCAATCAGAACCAATTAGTAAATGAACTAATATGATCCTAATGATTAAAGATGGTAACCACTTCTTTCTTCATAGTTGAATTGAAATCTTCACTTGAATGATTTTTTCTAAGGTCATGGATTACATTTTGAAAATCTAAGTCTTGGTTTCGTGTTCTTGATAATTCCCTTTCATGTGCTCACCATACCAGCGTCCATTTCAAGGATTATTTTTCACTTCCTTTAAGTTGTAAATCTCTTTGAATAAGATTCAACGTGTTCACACATGGTTTCGTGAAAAGAAAACTTGTTCATGAAGTTGTATGTTAATGAGAACGATCTTGTTTGTATACTCAAGAAACGCAAGCAAAATATTAGTCCATCTTTAAAATATTATCACGAAATTGGTTTTGTTATCATTCAGAACATTTAGCCCTGATGCTTCTGAAGGTTCTGGAGCTAACGAACTCTAGCTGCCTAAACTGCAAATAAAAAACTAGGGTAAAATTCTATGTTAATCTCTTAAACACTACTCTCTAAATATCATTAGTATAGGGAGTGGAAAGGGAGTAAAGCAAGGATGTGTTCTCCTTATGGCGAGTGAGGTAAAGTTAGAGCACGTAACACCTAGTGAGGAAAGTGGGTGTAATCGCCTGCAAGAAGGCACAGACAAGGAACGTCTCCTAGCAGACTTCTAAATGGAAGGGTACATGAATGAACCGATTATATACCCGAATGAGAGGAATCCTGAGACTATGTAGGTATGGGACTATACAGTTAAGGAGGATTTATATAAATTGATTTGTACTACCTATACTAACAAAATGCATCTTCTTTCGGTAACCTATCACTAAAGAACTCCAGCTAAGTGGGCTTGACTTGGAGAAATTTTGGGATAGGTGACCTCCTGGGAAGTTTCCAGGAAGTGTATGAGTGAGGATAAAACACGCTGAAAAGACTTGTGTTGGTTTCTGGAGACAAGTCGTCAATCCATAAAATAGTAGGGGATGTTAGAACAAGCTTTAGAGGATATTCCAGTGGTGAAGTAGTATCCTGATGTTTTTCCAAAAGATATACCCAAATTTTCCCTACAAAGGGAAATTGAATTCTCCGTAGATTTGGTAATAGGAATGGGACCCATATCTATTGCACCCTATAGGATGTCACAAATGGAGTTGGTGGAATTGGAAAAGCAATTAGAGGAGTTGCTAAAGAAGAATTTCGTTAGGCCAATTGCATTACCATGGGGAGCTCCTGTGCTTTTCGTTAAGAAAAATGATGGAAGTTTGAGCTTGTACGTAAACTACTGACAGTGAACAAGGTCACCAGGACCCATTGCCAAGAATAGATGACCTCATGGACCAGTTGAGAGGCGCCAAAGTATTCTTGAAGATAGACCTAAGGTTCAGATATCATCAGATTTGGGTTAGGGAAGAAGATATACCTAAAACAGCCTTTAGGACAAGATATGGGCATTTGAGTTCAACATGATGTCATTCAAGACTAACTAATGTTCCTACCATATTGATAGAATATATGAACGAATTTTCAAACCTTACTTGGACAAGTTTGTAATGGTTTTCATAGATGATATTCTCATCTACCTAAAGATGGAAGAGGAACATGAGGGACACTTGAGAGTCATAGTAGAGACCCTAAGAGGTAAGAAGTTGTATGCCAAACTTTCCAAGTATGGGTTCTAGAAGAAGGAAGTATGGTTTTTGGGTCATGCAGATCACAAGGGGCATACCTGGATCTAAGCAAGGTGGAAGCAGTGTAGAAGTAGGAAGCCCTAACCAGTAACAGAGGTTTAGAGTTTTCTTGGACTTGTGGGTTACTCCTGGAAGTTCATAAAAGGGTTTGAGATTAGCATTGCTTCTAACCAAGCTAATAAGGAAGAATGCAACCTTTAAATAGACCCAGAGTGTGAAGCGAGTTTTCAAGAACTACAAAGAGGCTAACCTCTACCCTTGTGTTAATCTTGCTAGACCCTAAGGAGAAGTTTGAAGTGTATTGCAATGCTTTAGGGAAAGGTTTAGGTTGTGTGCTTATACAAACCGAAATGTGGTGGCCTATACTTCTAGCCAACTTAAGCCTCATGAGGTTAACTACCCCACCCATAACCTGGAATTCATAGCCATGATCTTTGCACTTAAGATTTGGAGACAATATCTTTATGGTGTGAAGTTTGAAGTATTTTTAGACCATAAAAGTTTGAAGTACCTTTTTGATCAAAAGGACCTCAATATAAGGCAAAGGCGTTAAATGGAGTTTTTAATGGATTATTACTTTGGGCTAAACCACCACCCAAGGAAAGCAAATGTGGTGGTAGACACCCTAGGTCGAAAGCTATTCATGTTACCTGGTTGATGGTGAAAAAGTTGAATTAGTAGAAATTTTTAGAGACCTCAACCTTAGGTACACCATATCTAGGTAAAGTAAAGCTTGAGTAAGTATGACTAGCACCTTTAGGGATCAGATAATCCAAAACCAAAGGGATGATAAGGACTTCCTAAAGACCCTATCCCTAGTAAAAGCCGAAAAGTTGAAGGACTTTTCTCAAGATAAGGAAGGAGTGTGGAGATATCAATGAAGGATCTGTGTCTTTGACGGATGGCCTAAGGGCTAGTATTCTAGAAAAAGTTCATAAGAGGCAGTTCACTATGCACCTAGGTATGACCAAGATATACCACGATCTAAAAAAGATGTTTTGGTGGCCAAAAATGAAGGTGGACATGGCGAAAGTAGTAAGGAAATGCTTGGTCTGGCAAAAGGTTAAGATTGAACATAAAAAACTTCTGGGTTGCTACACCCTCTTGCTGTTCCCGAGTGGAAGTGGGAAAGCATATTGATGGATTTTGTTATGGGTTTACCAAAGACACCAATTTGACACGACTCCATATGGGTCATAGTGGACAGATTAACCAAGTCTGCTCACTTTCTACCCATTCAAGCTAACTATCCTATGGATAATTGGCCCAGATATATATCCAAGATGTAATGAAACTCCACGGATTACGTCAACCATTGTTTTCGATAAGGATCTAAGGTTCACTTAGATTTGGGAAGCCTTCTAAAAGGCTTTTGGATCAAAGTTGAGTCTCTATAGCTTATCACCTAAAAATCAATGGTTAGACAAAGAATCATCCAAACCCTAGAAGACATACTAGGAGCATGTGTCATGGACAAGCCGAAGAGTTAGGACAAATAATTTCCATTGATCAAGTTTTCCTATAACAATAGCTTTCATGCTAGCATAGGAATGGCTCCTTACGAAGCCTAGTATGGGCAGGAAGTGCCAATCACCCTTATGGTATGAACCTAGAGACGGAGTTTGTTAGGACTTGACTTGGTAAAAAAGACAATAGAATGGATACAAAAGATTAAAAGTTGAATCCTCACTCCCAGAGCAGACAAAAGAGCTACAACAACAAAAATAAGAAAACCTTTTGAGTTTGAAGAAGGAGAACACGTGTTCTTACAAATTACCTTAACCATAAGCATAGGTTGAGCTATGAGGGTAAAGAACTGAGTCCTAGGTTCTTAGGGACATTCCAAATTTTGCAAAGAGTTAGTACCTCAGCCTATCGCATAGTCTTACCACCCAACCTATCCAACCTCCACAACGTGTTTCATATATCACAACTTCAAAAAGTCTGGTCAAACACGAGTCATATTCTAGAGCTAGAAGTAGCACAACTAAAGGAAGACTTGACATTCGAACTACCTCCAATGAGGATTGTCAACCGAGGAGTCAAGAAGCTGAGAAGCAAGAATGTGCCCCCAATCAAAATAGGTTGGGGGAGGAACGGGATGGAAGAATTTGCATGGAAGGAATCAGAAATGTGAAAAGATTTTTCGTGTTTGTTTGTAGGTATAATTTGCGGGCAAAATTTTTAAAAGGGAGGGGAGAAATGTAACATCCTCATTTTGACCCTAAATGAAGGTTTACTCAATGATAACTTAAGTGAACAATTTCGCTTAAGACAGTTGAACTTTCACTCAAAAAAGGCAAAGTCAACACAAAGGTTAAGTGTTGACCAATAGTCAACAAGAGTCAAGATCAAAGTGAAAAAGTCAAATCCCTAGGTCAAAAATCAACTACAAAGTCAAAATCAATCCAAAAAAGTCAATGGTTAAGAAAATTAACTAAAATCATGTAAAAGTCAACAAAAGCATATAATAGTCAACATTAAGACAGAAAAATTATCAAAGACTAATTAAATCAAGATCAAGTGGTTTAAATAAGTTAATCGAGGTTTAATACCCCAATAATGTATTAAAACAAATTAAATAACATAGGATTCCAAGAATAATAATAAAATAAGTTTAATTAGTAATTTACTATAAATGGTAATAATCTTAAAGGTAGATTATACCAAAAATGATAAAAGTAGACATTAATTAATTGTCCAATCCAATAAGAGGTTAGGAAAATTAATCCATCAAAGATTCATCATTAAGAATAAAATATGATTAAAACATGAATTAAACCATTTATGATAAAAAGGATTTTGCCAAAAGTAGTAAAAACACCCAAGATAATGAGACCCACCACAGAACAAACTCTCAAAACACAATGGACCCTTTCTAACCCTCTAATTTTGGCCAACATACAAAGGAAAACACATGCACAAATTTGTTCAAGACAACTTACACTAAACCTAATTTAACTACAAGACAACTCCAAGATTTCCATCAAAAAAAAAAAAAAAGATTCTCATCTTTTCCCATTACATGGCCAAATACTATAATCATCATTTAAAGTGGAAAAGTTGTGATTTGAACTTGGCTTGCATGTCTCCATGAAAGCTTCATAGGTGTCAAGTTTTGACAAGTTGCTATTAATCAATTCTAGGCTTGTAATCTAACACTAGGTTAAGCATTCTTATGGCATAAAAACTAACCAATAAATGTAACACCCTAGTAAGATCGGACCATGCTTAAGTCATGTTCCGTTCTTATTAGTTATTGCCTTTTGCTTGGTATTTCTTTTTAAATTAATGTTACATTAAAATAATAGGAAAGTTTTTCTTTTTGAAACCACATATTCAAAAATTAAGCCTATAGCGTGAAATGGAATTTATGCATAACGGTTAGAACTATTCTTTTGGTTAAGTCTCTTTTACGAAGTACTAGATACATAGTATAGATAACAAACTTTAATATTAATTACAAACTTAGTACATAGTAGATTCAGAGATGGGCATTCCCATCTTTAAGTACATCTCATAGTAGAGGTAATAGTACATACTACAACATCCAATACAACAAGATTCCAAATAAAACTTACCAAGTACAAAATTATAAAGAAACAACACTAGGCATAACTAAATAAATAGCTAGCGATAAGGGATTAGCAAGGTGACAGTAGACGTCGGCCCTATATCTCAAACAATGTGGTAAGTGTGGAAAAGCCTTCTAATAACTGGGCCTGGGCGCGAGCACATGTACGGATCCTCGATGCGGGTGCTTTGATGATAACTGGGTGGCTGAGGCATCACTATGCTGGTCATAGTCTGATCCAGACATCACATTAGGAACAGGACCCACTTATCCACATCAGAACAGGACCCAACTCATCGGAAGGCATCTCTCAGTGTTGCCAACCATCTTCCCCGCAGTCATCATTCCAAGTGTTCAAAATCTTCTCCTATCACATCCTCCTCGACCTCCAAGGCGCCTTCCTCATCATCGGTGTCGTGATTAGCATGCTCAAGGGGGAATCATCTGAGGGCTCTAAATCCAATGGTTCTTCAGAACCTCAACTTCAAAATCTCGATAACCCTATCACAGGCATTTATCGGGAAGGGTCTTTAGAATCTGCATGTCGGAGTTTGAAGAGTTGGAGATGACGTGAGGTGTATAGAAATTTATTTCAAAAATTTTATTTGAACTTTATTAATCAAAGTTTCATGAATTGGATAAAATTAATCTTGATGAGAACAGTTAGTAAAAAAAAAAAAACTGAGTAGTAACCATGCGAGCCAGGCAAGCTTGGGACCACCTCATGTGCAAGTTGGACATGGTTAGGTTAGAAATCATTAGAAAAGGTTAGGAATGAAGATGTTAGACCTAGATTTAAATTTAAGCAATATCTGTTTGGGTCCGATATTTTACGCCAATAAAAATTCCAGTGTGAGTTTCTTACACTATATAAAACTTGTAGTGCAAGTTGGACACCTCATGTGACAAGTATGTGGTTAGAAGAAGCCACACCATTGCCTTTACAAAGAGCCAATAAGAACTTTACAAAAAATTCACAAATTATCTTCAAGGAAACCATTTTTATAATAGAAATTAACATATATATTATCTTAAATGAATGAAAATATAAACTTATCATTTCTCTCCCTAGGATTTCAGCCAGTAACCTCTTTTACAACCATCTTCATCTTCTTCCTCATCAAACACCAAAACCTAGCCTAAAAACCTAAGTTACAGGTACCAAAAAGCCATCACCAAAAACCAAACTACAATCTATCTCTTGTAATTCCTAAATCAACTTTTTTATAAAATATTCTGCCTCACTTAACCATCAATAATTTCTATTGTGTTTCATGCCTAAGAAAAGGATTTAAGAGGGTTAGATCAAAAATTAGGTGTAAAGCTTTTGAAGGAAGCCAATAACAAGAGTTAAAGTTTGCAAGAACCAAGTAGGGTTTTTTTAACCTCTTTTCTTTCAAACTTATTCTGAAATTTATTTAAATGATTTGGTCTTCAGTTTTATTAAATGTTTAGACATGTATATTGATGTGTTTAATTTGGTGGAGTGTTTGGATGATGTTACAAAATCCTTTTCTCAAAACATGTTGTGAACCATGTTGCCTGGAAATCTAAACTTAAGGTGAAATTATTTCATTTTTTTAACCTGGTTAGAGACCTTACCTTGAACTGAAATTTTTATATGATGAAGCTAACATGTAAAGGTGTCTTCAGTATTTTTCTTGGATCATTTTAAGTACTTTTGCTATTGTTAAAAATTAATGAACCAATCTGGTTAAGGTTTCTGCCTACAGTCAAGAAGCACTAAATTTTTCTAATTTTGTTAATATAACAATTATCGAATTTTGAGCTGAAATTTTTATAGGATGTTGAGAATATCTTGAGGTCCAACCCTAAATTTTTGTAGGATTTTAACTATTCATTTGATAGGGTAATAAAATTGAGACTTTTGACTTTGCCTGAAAATAAACAGTTTCTAACCTTTGAATTTCTAGAATTTTCTTAATATAGCTAGAAACCTTACTTTGCTTGAAATTTTTATAGAGTTTCATAGACATGATGAATTAACTCTGAAAATTTATTTGGCTCTGTTTTGGTGAGATTTAGTAGTTCCATAATTTTCTTTAGAATTGAAATTCTATCAGCATACTAGATTCGCTAACAGATGATGAAATGTCTATGATTTGATTTCATTGATACTATGTGGATCTATTGATGATGTTATACATATGCAATGGTGAATGTTTGAGATTGAAAATATTGACAGATGCTCTGTGAGTTAGAACTGAGATTATGAGCAACATGTTTGCACATGTAACTAAGATTCGTACATAATCGAGATACATATATGATTGTGATGCTTGTATATGTGCCATGGAGTACGAAAATGTTATGTGCATATAATTGTGAATACTTTTAACAATTGCTTACATGAATGATTATGTTTTCTTAGGCTGAGAGAGTAAATCCGGTCTCTCAAGGAAAGTAAACTTGACTACCCTTGAATTCAGTTAGGGAAAGTAATCCTGGCTAAGAATAGATCTATGTGAGAGTTGGAGAAAGTAAATCCAATGATCATGTATAGAAATGAGTTCAGTCCTAAAAACGGTCTAGTACCCTAGAGTGGAATAAGCCACCATAGATTAAGGGCCAAGACAAGTTAAAGTAGCTATTGTCCTAAGTAGTCCTCTATACTATGTGCTAAGTAAAATCAGAATATCCCTCAATATATCAAGGGCACGTAAAGATAAGATCCTCTCAGGATGTCAAGGGCAAGTAAAGATAAGAAAGATATGATCCCTTCAATGTACCAAGGGTACGTAAAGATGAGAATGATATATGAGATCCCCTTCGACATATCAAGGGCACATAAAGATAATTTCACTAAAGATCACTGCATTTATCAAATGCACACTCATGTTACATTGAATTGTTTATCTAATACGATTTATTATGAGCCTAATTATTATGAGATATATGTATTAAGTGATTGAATGATAAAAGAAACTCACTTCGGTAGAATATTTTATAATTTTAAAATGAACCTTTGGTAGGTGGTATGGTCACATTTTCTTAATAAATTGAAGTGGTTAGGATAATGACGATGACATAGATTTTATTATGCATTTTTGGGATGCCCCTAGAATTTTAAAATTCTCACTCCTATATTTTGTGTTGTTGTTTTCTCCAGATTGATTCAGAAAACAATGAGGCTATTACAAGGAAGAATTGAACTTGCAGTAGTTCAATAGCTGAAGCTTTTTGTCAGTTGTATATATATAAATGTACTGGAAAATAGATATACAATAAAGCTTATAGAGGAGCTTTTTCTTATATTTGGAAGTGTATTAAATAAATATTTTATTTCTTTGTTATATATTTTAGTAGAATTATGAATTAATTATGATATAAATCAATCAAATTTACTATAGATATTTAAGAAAGATTCGCTAATGTATAAGTAATAACTCCTAAGTCTAATGTCATGATTTAAGGATGATGTTATACTTGGGAATGTGTTACATGAGGGCTATTGTATGAGGTTTGGTGACTCCGCATCCTATTGCTAGGGCTACCTCTATGATATGAACTCCTCGAGACACTACCCTACCTCTCGGGATCCAATCTGAATCAAGAGTCACTATGTGGGTGTGGCATCCTCTGATGCTCTCGAATTTAGAGACGACATGGTCAAAGGTGTGAGAAATCATATATTTCTCAGGAAGGGATTTTTATCTTAGCATAAGTGTCATCGTGTACATCTCTCGCCACTTTGAGTTTATTATTAAAGAAAACATGGGTATTTAAAGATTCCATTATGCTTGTTTCGTAAACATTTATATTCCAAAGTGACATGCCTTTTAAGATTGAACATACATACACACACATACACACACACACACACACACACACACTCTAGTGCTGGAATATGATTTTAACTGAGTTAGGTTCACAAAAACTTGTAAAAATAGTGAAGCTTGTCGATTTTTCCTCTAGGGAAAATATTCCGAAACTTAACTTTTTAAAGAATATTCCCAAAAGAAAGTATGGAAAAATTCATTTTTTAGTAAACGATATAATTTTTCAAAATTCATCATTTTCTTGAGGTTGTTGTGTGACCTCTTAACACTCACTGAACTTTTCTCTCTATTGAAATAAAGTAAATTTGTAAGGGTATAAAAGTAATTTCACTTGGAGACATTTTGTAAAAATACCCTCATAGAAAGATACATGAGTGCGGATTTTAAGTGTAACACCCTAACTTTCACCTCACACGCTCGAGTCGCATTTGGCTAGTTATTAGACGTTACGCCTTTTGTTTCAGAACCTGACTTATCTTTATTTAAAATACGGGTAATAAAATATGACTAAATTTTTTTTTTTGAATTTAAGATTTAAAATGCGAGCGCGTGCGTATACATAACGATTAATACACACATGATATAGCCAACATATACACATTATCATAGCATATAGAAACTAGTCATGGAATAGTCACAACATAATTTATATTAACATATCATAGTCACATCATAACGACGATGCCCTTCGAACATGAGGACATCTCAAGATACTAATCCTAACCAAAAGACGAACGTACACGAACCCAACGCTAGACATTACTATAATTTCTCTAGACTAATCTTCGCGCTTCCGCTTGACCTGATAGGTGGGTAGCGTGGTTCCTAAACTTGCGCCTCACAAAGGATCACGAACATCCGCATCACCCGCCTCTGGAGACGACACGGAAGAAAGGAAAAGGGATGAGAAATCTATATAAGATTCTCAGGAGGCTTCCGACTCTAACACAAGTGTCATCGTCGTCGCCCCAGCCACTTCGGTCTTATTATGAAAGGGTGTGCATGCATAAGATTCAATTTTACATTTCTCAAGTTCTTTTTGAAGTGGGTATCTTTTAACATGGGTCTTAATGACATGAATGCAACATATATTCTATGTATGCATGGCAATACTTTGAGCATGACAACACACATAGATAACACATATTACTTAATCAAAGCATCAATGAAACTTCAACGAAACATATGCATGTGCATTTTTTACTTTATCATCATTGAACTTGTGAGTTCCTTTCATAACTTTTCACTTTTTCATTATTCTCATTTTCCATTTTCCACCCTCGTCATAGCCACCAAAATCCATCCAACATGCCGCCCGGCGATTTATCATAGCCACCGATCTCCTAATCACCTATCGCCTAGGAATGAGCTCATCCTAACTAGCCGTCGCTAGATTTATACGGGAAAAAATAGAGGGGGAATCATATCTCTTTCTTGGATCACCCCATACAACCCTTAACTCGGGAAGTCATAATGGGATCATTTCCTCATTAACATATCTCTTTTCTTTCTTGGAAACGCATCAACTTGGTTAAGACCAAGTGACTTTGTCCGCTTCGGTATGGCTCGACCATACCCCACGGGTTTACTTTCCTCACCGTAGCAGGAGAAATGCGTCTCCATATAACCTTTACATTAACATATCTCTTTTCTTGGATCACCCGTACAACCCTTAACTCGGGAAGTCATAATGGGATCATTTCCTCATTAACATATTTTGTATGGATGCAACATGAGCGTACAATCATAATTCATCATATAACATATCATTTATGCAACATGAGCATGGAATCATCTTAAAACATACCATATACTTTTCTCATATGCAACGTTATAACATTTCAAGTAACATTCATCACGTCATATACATTTCAAGTAAATAATCAAGTAAGACTTCAATACACATAGACATTCTCATCATAATTTCATTTCATCATATCATGTACATTCCCATTAAGTAATCATGTAACAAGGCAACATCACATAAGCATCCATATCATAGGTTCATCCCATTAAAATCAAAACACTCATTTTTGGCACTTTTAGGTCCTGGTAATCGATTAGGTGCTGGTAATCGATTACCAAGACAAAACTTGTTTAAAAGGAGAACATCATGGTAATCGATTACATGAGTCTGAACTGGTTCTGGGTATTGAGAACACCCTTGGTAATCGATTACTAGAAAAAATCTCATAAATTGCTTCCTGGTAATCGATTACATAGACCAGTAATCGATTACTAGAATCCTTTTTGAAAAACTAAACTTTCTAACACATATTCAAGTATCCTTCCTTTCCAAAAACACTTTATCACACCTTTCTAAAAACTCTTTGAAATCATTATCATATTTCCACAATTTAAAACCAACATCGTAACATAACCAAGAAATAAATCTCAACACTCATAAAAGCAAACATAAAGGAAACTACTTCATATTCTTTATTTTATTGCTCATAGGCTTCAATCTAGCGCGGATTCTAAACGGCCGACCAACTTTAAGGTTGGCAAGGGTAAGCTTAGACCTTTTTGAAAACATGTGATTAAGTTCTTCAAACAACTTTTAGTGATTACTTAACATTTATATCAAACTTGTTGTAACAAAAGGAAATGGAAACCGAAACCATTAAGGGAAAAGGAAACAAGAACTGAAAACTTTGAACAAGGAAAGGAAAGGAAACTGAAATCATTTATGGTCCAAGACCAAGTTTTCAAGCTTTAGAGGTTTCATTGTGATGAACTCAAAGTCATCATCTAGAACTCTCATCATCAAGCTATCATGAAACATCATCAATGGCCTTGAAGGCCGAACATGTAAGGAAAAGAAATAACTTGAAAGAAAACTCCCTACCTAGTGGTGAAGAGGAAAACTTGGTTCTTGAAGCAAGTTGAGAAGAACAACTTCTTCCTTGATGCTTGATGATTTTCGGCCAAGGCAAGGAGGCAAAGAAGATGAGGTGTTTTCTTTGTGAGCTTGAAGAGGTGAAGAAAAGGAAAGGAACTCTTGAGTCTTGAGAGAAAAAGAAAGAACTCAAGATTACTCTTTGAAGCTAATCTTGGCAAATGAACAAAAATGCAACCAAGCTCATCCAAGCATGGTATTTATAGAGGAAATGAGACCTTGTGGCTGATTTGGGGAGGAAGGTTTGGCCTCATGTTCCATGAGGTGAGAGAAATTGCTTTATGGAGGCATGGTGAGGTATGGTGGAAAGTATGGGCAAGGCATGGCCTAAGGTATGGGCTTGGAGTGCAACAAAATCAACATGTGGCACAAATGGAGAGCATGAATTCAGCCAACATTTTAGCCAAGGGGGAAAAGGATGATTTGCTCATGTAATTGTGGTTTAAGGATGTGTTTAGGTGTGTCTTTGATTAGGCTTTTGATTAGGCATTTGTAAGCAAGTGTTTAGGTGATAAAATGGCTAATTAAGGTGGTTCAAGACTTGATTAAGGAGTGGTCATACTAAATTAGAGAATTAAAACCATACTTTAGTCAAATCAAATCATAGACACAATTCCATGATTTAAGGAATTGGAGAGAGAAAATACTATTCATGAAAATGTGACATAATGTCTTAAATTCAAGAATAAGATTTTGAGCTTCTCTAAGCAATCTTAGGTTTTAATCAACCTTGATTAATTATTTTGACTCTAGATTAGTAATTAGAATTTACTAATCTTTAATTAGAGCCTAATATTGCTTAGGTTTCGCTAATCGTGTCATTCGGGCAGAATGCACTTAGTTAGGGTAAAACGGTAATTTTTCACTAAAACCGGGGCCACCTGGGCTTATCCCGACATAAAACATTACTTAAAAACATCATTTAAAACCTTTTGGTGAAGTCGGGTTCAACCGGCACTTAAAACGAGGTTAACGCCACATGGGCATTTAGGTAATCTCACGCGTCAAAACTCAAAATGAGATTCTTCTGCTCTATTACCACACATAACATACACAATCCCCTATCATCACAAAAACATCCCCTCGAGGATGGCCGGACGATCCTCATTTTCCGGGTAAAATGACCTCAGGGCATTTCGGTCATTTGTACATGGGAAAATGGAGACGTTACATTAAGCATTCCCTTGGTTTTTCAAAATAATAAGTGTAGAAAGAGAAATTCATTTTCTTTGTAAACATGTTAAGACCTAATTAAGCTAAAAATTCTAACTTAAGCCAAAGGAACAAAAGTAAACTTTTTAAGGGTAAAGAAGTAATTTCACATTTCATGAAAGGTTAGAAACTAATTTATTAAGACTTAGTAATACTAATATAAGAATGATAATTTATAATCTATGATTTAACCTAAATAAAAGATTGACACTCATAAAACAACCATGAGGCACAAATAATGGATGACTTTGACCTATGAGCTTGTATGTGTATGAAGGGTATTTAATTATCATGATTGACAAATAATTCATTATATGCATGTATGACTCAAGTATTGTATCTTACATGATATAAATGTTATGCATGACATGATTGAGTAATGTGTTTCATGTGATATGGTCTATATTATATGAGAATCGATGCCATCATAATTCGCATGAGATATGTCAAATGCTAAGAAGAATTTTACAATATCATGATAAAAAATAAAAGGAAAAGTTTACTACTTAACCCTCACCCTGTGTGTTGGGATTTTTCCATGGAACAAAGTTTGTGGTGAACAACAGTATGAGCTCATTACCTCAAGGAGATGGTTTAAGGCAACAATGTTGGTACACTCATGAGTGAAGGACCGAACCAAGTTAAAAATGCATTCATTATTAAATTCATGCATTTAATTATGTAGAATTGCCATGGCTGTGATACTTGCTTAGATTTATATTTTTGCTAATGAAAGATGTTTAAAAGACATGTCACTTTAGAATGTAAATGTTTTCGAAAACAAAGCATAATGGAATCTTTAAACACCCATTTTTTTTAATAAAACCCAAAGTGGCTAGAGACAAATATGGAAGCACTTATACCTAGATGCAAATCTCCTCCTGAGAAATAAATGATCTTTGACTATGTCATCTCTAGATAAGCTCTGTCCTCAGGATGGCATGCTAGTCCAATGATTCTGACTCAGTGAACCCCTGGGATTAAGGCCGCATTCCCAAGGGTTCTTTTTAGAAAGGTGGCACAAGTAATAGGACCAAAAGTCTCCAGACGACATTCAGTCACCCTCATGTCATTTTCGATTCCTTAGACTTAGATGTGATCTTGGAGACCCCACCACGTCATATTCGGGTGATAGAGGCACCTTTGGATTCAGAGATTGAGATTCTCAAGAAGCCACTCGATGGGGAGCCCCATTCAAATGATCCTTCCTAAGAACATCTACTATGATGAGGAAAGAGGACCTCGAGGAGGATCCCATGGAGGTAGATGAGGATCTAGTGGGAGAAGACTTTGAGCATTGGCATGACGATTTCAAGGAAGATGGATGGTACCATTAGGAGATGCCCTCTGGCAAGTTAGGTGTAACACCCTACTAATTACTATATTCTACTCGAGTATTGACAGGTAATTAGCAGCATATTACTTACATCTATAACCCATACTATGGAAATATATAGTAATAAAGAAACTTTGATACATATGTTGCTACAACCATATTCCCATTTATAAACATCATGTCTCAGTTACGATATATATACATCATAAAAGCCAATGAATCAACCCTAACTAGTCAAGAACTCTAAACGAATGAGGCTAATCCCCTACTGATACCTAGCCTGCTCAAATATTCAGCCTGACAAAATGTCATATAGATACAATGAAGCAAAAGAAAACTAATAGTACATTAGTCTAGGCTGTAAAGCCCTAACACTATACTACTATGTACATGCCAACAGTCTCAGAAGATCTCGCCTCCTCCTCCAGGAAGCTGTTGGCCATCGGGCGATGACCTTGCCTTCACCGGAGCGTCGAGGCCCTCAAAGGGACCGAGTCTGAAAAGGAGGATGAAGAAACGGGTGCATCTATTGGCGGTGTGTTGGTGGAGCAAGTGGAACCTCAAATACATAGATGCGCCATATGGAGAAGCACTCCATCGTAAGGGAAAGCGGGTCGAAATCTGTAAAAACTGACGTACTAAAGGACTGCGAAAACATATTTACACAAACTGAGTAACCTACGGCATACAAAGAGTTAAGTGCCAGGTCGTCCTGCCACACCCATTGTGGCGAGTCAAGGAAGAATACCAGTGATGGCATTCTGCTGAAATTGAGTAATACAATACATACAGCTAGGGGTGAGAATACTATAAAATTCTCAGGAGGATAATTCCCAATACTATACAAAATATAGATAAGGAATTTATGCATATAAATCATTCATATAAAGATCGTAAGCATCAATGCTAAAATATATGGATTATGGGAACTTAGAATGACACCACTGAAATCAATCATTTACTATTATTTGCAACCATAGGTTCAATTCCATGTATTTTCCTCAATTTGTTAACATAGGGAAGGCCTAATTCCACATAGAGCTACATCTACAATTAATAATTTCACAGAGGACAATAGACTGTAGGACATGAGCTCATTCCTATTTGTGATTATCGGACTTCATTTTTTTCCATTTCCGACTACACACAGTTCTATTCCTAGCCGATACATATACCGACTTATAAATTTTCTAGGGAAGTCCTTATTTTTGCCTTCCCTCTCTATTCCATTTAGGCCTTGTTTCTTTTTTCCCATATGTTCAAACATGCAACAACATAATTTATACATACTATTTCTATACTTTCTCACATAACTGCATTATGTACTTCTTTTCCTTTCTCAAAACATGCTTACCTTACAAATAGGTATTCAATTATATTCAGGTTCCTTTATGTCTCATGAAATAGTAATTGAAATAATCAACATGGATTCATATACCATAGACTTGGAATAGGTACCTACTATCATAAATTTTCAACCACCCTCATATTAAAGAGCCACAAATATTACATGACACTTCAATGTGTCTAGAATGTAAAAATTTTAGGGTAACAGAGCTCTATAGCTACTGGTAAAATGTACAAATTTAGTGGTCAGAGGCCACCAATTCACAGTCTAACACAGTTTCAAATTTTTACCCCTAGTAATTGATGGAATCAAGGCACAAGAAAATTTACAGTGATACTTCAATATGTTACTAACTTTGTGTAAAAATTTCATGAGCTAATTCATTCAATTGCTATGATAATAAATTTGGACAACTTTATTGCTTCAGTTTTAACAACCAAGACAGCATCAATCACATTTCGGTTCTTGATTTTTTTGAGGCAGTAAAATTTAAAATCAACACCCAAAAAAACTCATGTAGTTATTTTAAGATGTTAAATACAACATATAATTTTTATAGTTCATGAAATTACCCACAACTATACCAGAAAATTCGTGCATAATTATTGCTTGCAGGACAACTAGGAATCCAACAACCTAGTCCCAATTTCCTTTGAGAAAAACCCTTTTCTAACCCCATTGAAACACACCACCAAAATTCACACATCAATATCAACATATTATCCATCAATACAACCAGAAATTTCGGACCTAGGTCATGCCAAAATAGATCAGAAAAATTTGACCAGAAAGGCAGCAAAAACCCTACTTTGAGTAGCCTAGTAGATCTTTGGCTTTAAGATTGTCCAAGCTTGCTTCCTTCTCCTCCAAAGCTCCCAATACAACTTCAAACCCCTTTGATATTAGTGAGGTATGAGGTACAAAACAAGGTTTTGATAAGGAATGGAAATTTTGTTCAGATTAGATTGGTAGAGAATTAGGTGTAGAACAAGTTTAATGAAAGAACTTTGAGGTTTCAACAACTCTAGGCTAGTGTTTTTAGGCTTGGAACTCAAGAACAAGCTCTTGAGGACAACAATGGTGGCTGATCTTTTCTCTCCATGGCTGGCCGAATTTTTATGTGTTTTTGGGGAAGAAAATGTGACTAGACTTCTTATAATTAATGCATGGTGGATATTTAGTAAAATAATCATTATTTATGTAATAAAGTAAAATGGATGGCTAAGACTTGGCCTTCCACATGTCTTAATTAGATAGATATCATCCATTTGTGGTGATGGAAATATCTTTTGATATTAAAAATCACACACCGAAATCTCACCAAACGGGTAAACACCCTACCCAATAAAACCGATATTGCCAAAATTAATTCTAGGCATAAAATTGTCATTCCTACACATTTCTGACCTTATCCTCATATTTTCCTAACTTTGGGCACCTAGGTTCCGAATCTCCAGTTCGGCTATCCTCCGGCCTAGAGCAGTAAATACTATTCACTTTTTTTCTTTTTTTGTGCTCATTCATAGAGTCGTTCTCATCACAGCTGCATCTATCAGAATCTTAATATTCCCATTAACCATTCCTCAATCAATTTCTAAAGAAAAGAACTAGGATGTTACATTACCACCCACCTTAACAAAAATTTTGTCCTCAAAATTTCATACTTGAAAACAATTCCGGATAATCTTTTTTCATGGTTGACTCTAACTCCCATGTGAAATCTTCCTTCCCTGGCCTACCCAAGCTACTTTTACTAGCTGCACCAATTTATTCCTCATTGCCTGACTTCTCTATCCACGATCTGAGCGGGAGGTGTTTGGAATGTTAAGTCATCCCGTAACTGCTAGATTCGAGTTCAATGACATGGGTTGGGTCTGGTACATCCTATTGAGATACATGGAAGACATCATGAAGATTGGATAAAGGTGGGGGTAGGGCTATTTGATAAGCAATTGACCCTATTTGTCAAAGGATTTGGAAAGGGCCTATAAACCTAGGTGACAACTTTTTGACCTTTAAAGCTCTACCTACTCCCGTAGTGGGTGGACCTTCAGGAATACATGTTCTCCCTCCTGTAACTCTAAAGGCTTTCTTCTGTTATCCGCATAGCTCTTTTGACGACTCTGTGCGGCGAGGATTTTATCCTTGATTTTCTGGATTTGTTCCGTTGTCTGATTAATTAGATCGGGTCCCAACAACCTTGCTTCCCCAGAATCATACCAACACAATGGAGAGTGACATTTCCTTCCATATAAGGCTTCATATGGGGCCATGCCAATACTAGCATGATGGCTATTATTATAAGCAAACTCCACCAATGGGAGCAATTTATCCCAACTTCCCTTATGCTCAATCGCACATGCTCTCAGCATATCCTCCAAAGTCTATACGGTGCGTTCTCTTTGTCCATCCATTTGGGGGTGATAAGCCGTACTTAAACAAAGTTTGGTTCCAAAGGCCCTTTGGAAAGCTCCCTAGAATCTTAAAGTAAAGCAAGGATCTCTATCAGAAACTATTGAAGAAGAAACACCGTGTAGTCTCACTATTTCTTGAATGTACAAATAAGCTAACTTGTCCAAAGGATAATTAGCTTTGATGGGTAGGAAATCAGGACTTGGTCAATCTATCCACTATAACCCATATAGCGTCATGACCTGACGATGTCCTTGGTAAACCCATGACAAAGTCCATGGAGATACTTTCCCACTTCCATTCTGGGATCTCTAAGGGGTGTAAGGTCTCAACCGGCTTTTGGTGTTCTATTTTGATTCTTTGGCAAGTTAGGCACTTCCGAACAAACTCCACTATATCTTTCTTCATCCGGGCCACCAAAACATCCTTTAAGATCTGCATACATTTTACTAGTTCCAGGGTGTATGGTGAAATCGCCTCCGTGGGCCTCCTTTAAAATCTCATTCCTAAGATTACCACTTGCAGGTACATAGACCCTATCCTTATATCTCCATATACCTCACGGTCTTGAGTAAATTTTGGCAACTTCTTGGTATGAACTAATTTTAAAATCTCTTGAAGCTCTTGGTCTTCGGGTTGTGCACCAAAATTCATTCCTGGAACTCGCTCGTTACTTTCTAACCTAACACCACACCTTCAGGGCTCAAAATACCCAGGCTAAGCTTCTTAAAGCCTTCTACTAGTTTCGTTTCCTTGATCATCATGCATGCTACACTTAGGGACTTCCTACTCAATGCATCAGCCACAACGTTTGCTTTGCCTGGATGGTAATTCAGGTTGAACTCATAATCCTTGAGGAATTCCATCCATCGTCTCTGTCTCATATTCAACTCTTCTGATCAAAAAGATATTTTAAACTTTTGTGATCAGAGAAGACATTGAATTGTACACCATAAAGATGGTGTCACCAAATTTTGAGAGAAAAACCAAGTTGCCAGCTCCAGGTCATGTGTTGGGTTCACCTCATGGGGTCAACCTGGAGGCATAAGCAACCACATTTCTATACTCATCAATACACACCCTAAGCCTTTACTAGAAGCATCACAATAAACCTCAAAGGGTTCATGTGGATCAAGTAACACGTCAGGAGCCATAGTCAACTTTTGCTTCAACTCTTGGAAGCTACTTTCACACTCTAGTGTCCATTTAAATTGAGCGTTCTTTCGGGTCAACTTTGTTAAAGGTAAGGCTAGCTGGGAGAAACCCATAATAAATCGCCTATAATACCTAGCTAACCCTAGGAAACTTCAAATCTCCATCACTGTTGTAGGTCGTGCCCAATGAAGTACTGATTCTCTTTGTTGGGATCCACGGAGACTTATTCTCGTGATACCACATGACCAAGGAACTTAACCTCTCCCATCCAGGACTCACACTTTGACAATTTAGCATATAACTTCCTCTCCCTTAGGATTTGTAACACAACCCTAAGATGCTCCGCATGTTCCTCTTTGGTCCTTGAATAGATAAGTATGTCATCTATAAAGACAACTACGAATTTATCCAAGTACGAGCTGAAGATTGGTTCATATAATCCATGAATACCACGAGCATTGGTCAACCCAAAAGACATCACTTTATACTCATAATGTCCATATCAAGTTCTAAAAGCAGTTTTGGGAATATCCTCATCCAGAACTTTAATCTGATGGTAACCCAATCTAAGATCAATCTTTGAAAAAATGGTTGCCCACGTAATTGATCTATTAGGTCATTAATTCTTGGCAAAGGGTACTTGTTCTTGATCGTCACCTTATTCAACTGTCTATAGTCCACACAAAGCCTCATACCTTCATCCTTTTTCTTTACTAGTAGAATAGGGGCTCCCCATGGAGAGGCACTTGGTCTAATGAAATGTTTCCCTAGTACTCTTCAATCTATGACTTTAATTCCTTCAATTCTAAGGGGGACATCCTATAAGGAGTAATTGAAATGGGACTCGTTCCAAGACTAACTCAATGGAGAATTCGACTTCCCTCTTGGGAAGAAATTCTGAATATCAGTCGGGAATACATTCGGATAGCCAAAATCACCACTGGAATCACTCATTGCTTTCCATGTCACTAGCCGAGAGAGAACATATTCCTGATGGTTCGCCTTACTAGGGTTAGGTGTCACTAGGTCTAAGGAAAAGAATAAAGAACCACATGGATAGAAGAAGATACAAGAAGAAATAGAGCTGTTGGACAATGTAAAAGCACATAATTTGGTACCAACCAATCCATACCTAAAATGACTTCTAAACCAGATAAAGGTGGGCAAAACAAATTAGCAGTAAATTCTCTAGTATTTATCAGAAGAGAAAGGCTCATGCATGCCTGACAAGTCCTAATAGGACCCGCGGAGGGTGGATACGGAGGTCATACGATAACTCAGACACAGGTAATCCTAACCTTTGTACACAGTCATAGGATATGAAAGAATGAGAGGCACCCAAATCATACAGTATGTCTAAGGTATTTCCATTTATTTCACACTTACTTTGGATCAGAATTCAGATTGAGAAGCTTCCTTGGCACTCACAGCAAAAATGCACCCTTGTTGTTGTGGCCTGGGGATGGGCTGAACTTTCTTGTTAGGGCATTCAAATATTTTATGTCCTGTTTTTCCACCCGAAGCACACAATTTGCATTGTCACACGGCCTTTCCGTGATATTTCCACATTTAGGCACTCTCATCTTATCTTCGGTCTTGGGGATTAAAGCTTTTTTCCTCTATTATTGTTGCTATTAGGTGGAAATCTCCCCCTAGGCTAGTGCACATGCTTGAATCAGGCCCCAGGGTGCTAGTCTTCTCCTGGCATTGTTTTGTGTATACTTGAAACTGGCAAGCTTCTTATTAGATTCCTCAGCACGCGATACTTATTCACCAAAGTAGGATAGTCTCGAATCTCCAAGAGGCTTACAGCTATTTCAATGTCTTCACGTAGACCCCCTTCGTACTTCATGCATTTCCAAGCTCCGTCTAGGTCGCATTGATAAATCGTAGAAAACTTGCAAAGCTCTTCAAACTTGGCAGTGTATTCGACTACACTCATAGGTCCTTGTTTAAGAGCCATGAATTCTAACTCTTTTGCATTTCTCAGAAGAAGGGAAATACTTATGATAGAAAGCCTCCTTGAAGATATCCCAGGTAACCTCTTTTGGAAGCTCAAATAATCCCCTAGTACCAACCCACAGAATTTGCATCTGCTTCTAACATGTAGGTGGCATAAGCTACCTTCTAAATTTTGTAGGGGCAGAATGAAAATCTTTTCCATTGCCTTGATCCACTCTTCTCCTCAGGGGTTAAAAGCTCCTCGAAAGGGCGGGGGGTTTTCTTTTCTAAACTCAGAAAATTTCTAGTATTCCCTATCCACTTCATTTCCTCTCAAATTGCCAACCGGGTTCTGCCTCATTGCGGTTTAATCTTTCCATCATTCGATTGGCAATTGAGCTTATTCTTTCATCCGTAGCCATCTCACGAAAGGTATTCATCATTTTTGTGTCATTTCCTGTTCCACTCCTAGTTTGCCGATTGAAGTCATCGATTCCTATCACACAAAATAAAATATTGAGTTGATCAGGCTCAATACCAAGCTAAGTGTGGCAGTAACCCACAACATTACTAACCGCAGTCATACACACATAAAAGCATATATGCATCATATTGCATGACAATCCTTACGGAAACATAGTCGGTCCAATCTTCAAGCTGATAGGATAGTCAGCTTATACCATAATGTAACACCCTACTAATTACTATATTCTACTTTATTGACAAGTAATTAGCGCATATTACTACGTCTTAACCTATACCAGTTGAAATATAAAAATAAAGAAACTTTGATACATATGTTGCTACAACCATATTCACATATATAAACATCATGTCTCAGTTACGATATATATACATCATAAAAGAAAAGCCAATAAAACAACCCCTAACTAGTCAAGAACTCTATCAATGAGGCTAATCCCCCCTCGTACCTAACCTGCTCAAATATTCAGCCCGATAAAATGTCATATAGATACAACGAGCAAAAGAAAACTAATAGCACATATTTAGGCTGGTAAAGCCCTAACACTATACTCCTGCTATGTACATGGCAACAGTCTAAGATCTCGCCTCCTCCTCCAGCAAGCCGTTGGCCATCGGCGCGATGACTTCGCCTCTCCGGGGCGTCGGGGCCTCAGAGGGGTCAACTGAAGAGGAAGATGAAGAAACGGGTGCATCTGGCGGTGTGCTAATGGAGCAAGTGGAACCTCAAATACATCAAGGTGCGCCATATGGAGAGGCACTCCGTCATAGGGGAAAGCGGGTCAAAATCCTGAAAAACTGATGCACTAAAGGAATCTCAAAAAACATATTTACGTGAAACTGGGAGTAACCTACGACATACAAAGAGTCAAGTGCCGGTTGTACCTTACACCCATTGTGGCGAGTCAAGGAAGAATACCAGTGATGACATCTCCTAAAAATCTGGTAATACAATACATACAACAGGGGTGAGAATACTATAAAATTCTCAGTAGGGTAATTCCCAGATACTATACAAAATACAGATAAGGAATTTATGCATATAAATCATTCATATAAAGATCGTAAGCATCAATGCTAAAATATATGGCTTATGGGAACTTAGAATGGCACACTTAAAATTGTAACGCCCAATTTTCCTATAATTTTTACTATCATTAGGAATTATCGAATTCCGTAGGTAAATATTATATAAAATTTGAGACCAAACAATCCTTAATAAAGGAATATAACGTTAGAAGAGAAGTTAGGAGCAATTCGTGCAAGTATTGCAAACCCCAATTTTCTTACGTGTAAAATGACCAAAATGCCCTGAGGTTATTTTCTCAGAAAATGAGGATCGTGGGCCCCACCCATCCTCAAGGGGATGTTTTGATGTTAATAAGGGATTGTTTGTGTTATGTGTGTTAATAGAGGAGAAGAATCCTAATTTTGAGCAACGAAATGACCAAAACGCCCTTAAACTTTTAACTTCAATTCGTGCCGTTAACCGAACCTCACTAAAATGTGTTAAAAGGTGTTTTTAAGCCATGATTAACCATTGGTTAAGCTCGGGTCTCTCGGGCAATTTTTAAGTAAAATGACCGTTTCCCCTGTTCTTTGTAAGTTTTACAAATTTTGAGATTTTTGATTCGTCTAACGAAACCTAAGCAATATTAGGCTCAAATTAAAGCTTATTAAATTCTAATTACTAATCTAGAGTCAAAATTATTTATTTAGATTGATTAGAACCTAAAATTGCTTAAAACACCCAAATTGCTTAGTAATTCACTTAAACCCTTAACCGTAAATTCTCTAAATTGCATGAATACCTTGCCTACACCTAAAAAATACATGGAACACACAAAATCCTCTTCCACAAGGCTGTAATGCACGAAATTATTGAGTAATAAGTCAGAAAATTATTACACAAAAATCCAAAGAATGAAAACAAAGAATCATGAAAACATGGAAACATGATTCCATGTTTTAAGCCACCAAACAAAATGATTTTTCTTCCTTATTTTTTTTCCTCTAATTTTTGGTCAGATTTCTTCCTTCCTTTGTCCATTTATGAGCTGCAAAATCTCTATAAATAGGCATGCTTGAAGATAGTTTAGATGCTTAGTTCATAACTTACACAAATTCTAGTCTTAGGAGCACCAAAAGCTTTCTTTCTTTCTTTCTCTTGGTTGAATTCTCCCTTTAGCTTTTCAAGGATATTTTGCTTCATTTCACTCAAGGAAACCAAGTTCTCTTCCTTTCTTTCAAATCAAATTAGGTAGGGAGGTGTTTCTAAGTTCATTTTATGCTAAGACAAGTTATGTTTCTAGCTCAAAAATGATGTTTTCATGAGCTTTCTTTTAAGTTTTCATTTTCAGTTTCTTCTTCCTTTCTTTTTAAAGTATTTTGGCCATATGGCCTAGCTTATGATGAGACCATGGTTTGATGATGAGATTCTTGAGTGTTGGTTGCAAAGCTTTCACAAGTTAGATCTCTAAAACTTGAAGGTTTCACTAGTTTCCAAAGCTTCTAAAATTTCAGTTTTTCTTTCCTTATTTTCCTTTCATGGTTTCGGCCAAATGGCCTAGGAAGGAATGAAATGATGGCTTGATGATGAGGACCTTGAATATGGGTTGTAAATCCATCACAAGTTAGGCCTCTAAAGCTTGAACATTCCATTTAATGCAAAACTTTAAAGAATAATGTTTTTATCTTGAGGTTTGAATATGAAATATGTATTTTTACTTTGTCTTGCTAAGATACATATATTGGGTTGAAAACATAATTCTCTTAAAGTCTTGAAGGAGCTCTAGTAAAGAGATCAAGTGAACTTGCATCCACGTTTAAGTTTATGCCTTGCAGCCATATTTATTTTATGTCATAACTAAATTCTCAAGAATAAATAAATGAACTTGCATATCTCATGTTTAAATTTCAAGCTTGCATTTCATGTTTAAATTTCAAGTTGTCACTTAATCTCTAAAGATAATAAAGAAGTTGCATCTCATGTTTATTTTATGCTCTCACTTTATTTTATAATGGCTAAAAGAGTCAATGCATGGCATGTTTATTTTATGTCATCACCTAAAAATCCTAGAGCTCAAAGACTTGCCTATGAATCATAAGCGAAGAAATGAGATAATTGGAGTTAAAGAATTTATTCTTTAAGAAGTCTTGAGAATTGGAGCTTAAAAAAAATGTAATTCTCTTCTCCCTCACCGGTCCTATGCGGACTACCGCGCTCAGTTGCTTAAGATCTCTTCTCCCTCTCCTGGTCCTATGCGATTACCGCCGCTCTAGTTTCTTGCATCATGTTTATATTACAAGTTCTTGCATCATGTTTAATTTTCAAGTTATCACCTTAAATCTTAAAGATAAAGAAATGGAATTGCATATCATGTTTATAATTCCAAGCTATCACCTTATAAAGATAAGATTAAAATAAGGTTGCATAGCATGGTAATAATTCAAAGATGTCACCTAAATTCTAAAGCTCAAGACTTGCTCCTTTTATCTTAAGTGAAATATTTAATTATGAACATTCTTTCAAGTTATAAATCGGTCCCATGGTTAAGTTAGGCCTAAAGTCCTATGACTTCTTTCAAGTTTAACAAAAAGAATTAGTTCTAAAAGAGTTTTAAAACTTTGTAAGAATTTTATGGGAAGCTAGTAATTTATGTGTACTTAAAATATGATTTGATGCTTATTAAGAATTTGGTGTCATTGATTGATTCCCTGGTTTGTATGTTATAGTTGCTGTTGCAAACAATGAAAACTTATGCATGAAATAAAGACATATTCTGTTCCTGGAAGAAAGTGTATTCCTGTAAGAGTGCAATTTGGAAAGATTCTGGCTAAGGAAAGATTTGGTATTTAAGCGTGTCCATTGTGACCCACCTCTCTTTCCTGGGAATCTCCAGATGCATGATTCCAGTTGGTATATATTATTTTGGCATAAGACTATAAATGAGAAAATGTTATGATGATTATGAATGAAGAATTGTATTATGATATAACATGCAAAGACTTAAAGGTGACTCAAAAAATATGAGGAAATGATCCTTTGGACCAATCAAACTATAGGCGGTGAAAAGGTGATTCTTGCCCCTAGTCTGTTTCTCTCAAAAGGGTAGAGACGAAATTTTACTTATCAAAAGGGATAAGTATATGCTGGTGACGACTAGCAAGGTATGAGCTCATAACCTAGATTACTCCCAAAAGGGTGGAGTATAGGGTGGCCCAGGAAAATGATGATGAAAGTAACTTTAAGTCACCTAAGAAACTAAGTAAATGCATTATGTGAATATGATGTTCTGCTATGCATAGTATTTATGAGATGATGATGAGGAATATGATGTGATTTTATGCATAACTATGTTATTATATATGAAAGGAAAAGTTCATTATAAACATGACATGCTAAGTTTATGATGCATTATAAGACGCATGATTAAAGGGACGAACCTCGGTAAAGTATATTTTGAACTTAATAAATCAATCTTAGCATGCTCACTATTTCATAATAACCCGAGGTTCCTGGGACGATGATGATGACACAATGCATCATGAGGTGAGTACCCTGAGATTCTTTTATAAGTTTCTCACTCCCTCTATTTTCTTTCCATCTCGTCTTCAGAAACGGGAGGAAGCGTTCGTGAATCACATTGAGGTATAAGGGTACTGAACTTGAATCCTGCTAGTTTCACTCGTATATTTCAGATATCTATCCCTATCCCTGGAGTGTTATTACTAGGTGCCATTAATGGATGTCCTTCCATCCATATATTATTTATGTTTTATTAGATTGCCTACACTTAGTCTTATTCTGTTGGTAGGCAAAATATCTATATGATATGTAATTATGGATGCTGTATGATGGAGCCAATATATTATGATGTGATGTTTGTAAATTCCTATGTGTCTTTTAAATTTTGCTAAATCATTCATGTTAAGCGCAGCTCACGTTTTCAATTATGTTTAAAAAAAAAAATGGCTCGTAATTTCACTAAGTATTTTCAAAGCATGATTAAGGACTGAAGCAAAGAGTAAAGTCTAGTAATTAATCAGATACTACCTAGGTGTATTGGGTTAATTATTAGGGTGTTACAAAAATCAATCATTTACTATTATTTGCAACCATAGGTTCAATTCCATGTATTTCCTCAATTTGTCAACATAGGGAAGGCCTAATTCCACATAGAGCTGCATCTAGTTAATAATTTCACAGAGGACAATAGCTGGTAGGATATGAGCTCATTCCTATTGATCATCGACTTCATTTTCTTCCATTTAGGACTCACAGTTCTATTCTAGCCGATACATATACTTATAAATTTTCTAGGGAAGTCCTTATTTTTGCCTTCCTCTTCCATGTAGGCCTTGTTTCTTTTCCCATATGTTCAAACATGCAAGCAGAATTTATACATACTATTTCTATATTTTCTCACATAACTCATTATGTACTTCTTTTTCCGTTCTCAAAACATGCTTACCTTACAAATAGGTATTCAATTATATAAAGGTTCCTTTATGTCTCATGAAATAGTAATTGAAATAATCAACATGGATTCATATACCATAGACTTGGAATAGGTACCATACTATCATAAATTTTCAATCACCCTCACATTCCAGCACCTTGGGAATCCTGTTCTAGGTACAACTTTTAATTTCCATAACAAACGGCCATTTTAAGAGCCACAAATATTGTACATGACATTTCAATGTGTCTAGAATAACCTGTAAAAATTTCAAGGTAAACAGAGCTCTATAGCTACTTTAGATAAATGTACAAATTTATTGGTAAGGGCACTAATTCACAGTCTAGACTTGAGTTCCCATAATTTTTACCCTTACTAATTGATGGAAATGTAACACCCTAATAATTAACTGAATACACCTAGGTTGTATCTGATTAATTACTAGACTTTACTCTTTGCTTCAGTTCTTTCATCATACTTTGAAAATACTTAGTGAAATTACGAGCCATTTTTTTTAAAAAACATAATTGAAAACGTGAGCCACACATAACGTGAACAATAATCGAAATAAAGTGAATAACGTGCAGATATAGCATGATAAACACATCATATTGGCTCCATCATATAACATCCATAATTACATAACACATAGATAGTTTGCCTACCAACAGAATAAGACTAGGTGTAGGCAATCTAACAAAACATAAATAATATATGGATGGAAGGACATCCATTAATGACACCTAATAATAACACTCCAAGGATAGGGATAGATATATGAAATATACGAGTGAAACTAAGGATCAAGTTCAGCTACCGGTGAAATCCTCAATGTGATTCACGAACACTTCCTTTATTTCTGAAGACGAGATGGAAAGAAAAATAGAGGGAGTGAGAAACTTATAAAAAGATCTCAGTAGGGTACTCACCTCATGATGCATTGTGTCATCATCATCGTCCCAGGAAGCTCAGGGTTATTATGAAATAGTGAGCATGCTAAGATTGATTTATTAAGTTTGAAAATATACTTTACCGAGGTTCATCGGTTTTAATCATGCGTCTTATAATGCATCATAAACTTAGCATGTCATGTTTATAATGAACTTTTCCTTTCATATATAATAACATAGTTATGCATAAAATCACATCATATTCTTCATCATCATTTCATAATACTATGCATAGCAAAACATCATATTTCTCATCATCATCTCATAAATACTATGCATAGCAAACATCATATTCACATAATGTATTTACTTAGTTTCTTAGGTGACTTAAAGTTACTTTCATCATCATTTTCCTGGGCCACCCTATACTCCACCCTTTTGGGAGTAATCTAGGTTATGAGCTCATACCTTACTAGTCGTCACTAGCATATACTTATCCCTTTTGATAAGTTAAAATCTGAACTCTACCCTTTTGAGAGAACGGGCTAGGGGCAAGAATCACCTTTTCACCACCTATAGTCTGATGGGTCTAAAGGATCATTTTCTCAGGATCACCTTTTCACCACCTATAGTCTGATGGGTCCAAAGGATCATTTCCTCATAAGTTTAAGTCACCATTAAGTCTTAGCATGTTATATCATAATCATCAAGATGCATGAACATTCTCATTGTTTGCAATAGCAACTATAACATGCAAGCCATGAAATCATTCAATAATATCAAATTCTCATAGGCATTACATCATCATATAAGCTGACATTCCAAAGCATCAAAAGATGTCATCTAAAATTCTCACAATAAAGCTCCCTTAAATAATCGAACTCTAAAATTAGGTAACCTTAATTATCAAACTAATTACTTATGCATCTAAGGGATTTATTACCATCAATTATAAGCCTTAAGAACATTATTAGACTACATGGGGTAGCATAGACGTAAGTTGTTCTTAAGGTTTTATGTGCTAGAAGTTACTTTTTAGCCCTTTCTCGTTCCCGCTTTCCCTATGATGCTAAAATTAATTACTAAACCAATTATGAATCATTGTCCCTTATCTAAACATAATAAAATCTGGTTCTTAAGGCCACTAAAGGTTCTGGACAGAATGCATAAATTTCATTCTCTAGAGTCCTAGAAATCTTGCTTTTACGGTTTTCTAGGAAGCTAGTTTTATTTCTAACATGCATAGAATCATTCCTTTAGCAATAAACCATAATTATCACAACTTCAAACATATTAAACCATCATCATACAGTAGTACTAAACTCAGATTAGTGGCCAAATCATGAACCTCATATAATTGCTTGAAGTCACATTTCAAGTACACATGTGATACTGGTTTCCCATAAAATATTTGTAAAACCTCGAAACTCCTTTAGAAACTAATTCTTTTTGTTCAAATTGAAGGAAGTCATAGGACTTTAGGCCTTCCTCAATCATGAGGCCATTTTATACATTGAAAGAATGTTCATGATTAAAATTTTCACTTAAGATAAAAGGAGCAAGTCTTGAGCTTTTAAAGATTTAGGTGATACTAGAATCATAAACATGCTATGCAACCTCATTTTAATCTTATCTTTATAAGGTGATAACTTGGAATTGTAAACATGATGCAAGAACTGAAACGGCGTAGTCCGCCTGGACCAGTAGAGGGAGAAGATCTTAGAAGGAAAGGCGTAGTCCGCACTGGACCTGAAGGGAGAAGAGAATTCTTATTACATCTTATTAAGCTCCAAACTCAAGACTTCTTAAAGAATGAATTCTTTGACTCCAATAATCTTAAGGAAATTGAAAGTGAGCTTCTTATTACCATGGTTCCAACTTTGTTTGTGATACTTGGGCAAGTCTTTGAGCTCTAGGATCTTTAAGTGATGACATAAAATAAACATGTCATGCATTGATTCTTTTAGCCATTATAAAATAAAGTGAGAGCATAAAATAAATATGAGATGCATCCTCTTTATTATCTTTGAAGATTAAGTGACAACTTGAAACATAAACATGAAATGCAAGCTTGGAAATTTAAACATGAGAATGCAAGTTCATTTATTCATTCTTGAGAATTTAGTGATGACATAGAAAGTAAACATGGTTATGCAAGGCATAAACTTAAACATGGATGCAAGTTCATTTTATTTCTTTACTAGAGCTCCTCCAAGACTTTAGAGAAATATAAATTCAACCCAATATATCTTAGCAAGACAAAGTAAAAATACATCTTTCAAGTTCTAAACTCAAGATCTTTATTTTTACATCATAAAAACATCATTCTTTAAAGTTTTGCATCAAGTGGAATTTTCAAGCTTTAGAGGCCTAACTTGTGATGGATTTACAACCAACACTCAAGGTCCTCATCATCAAGCTATCATCATATTCCCATATAGGCCTTATGGCCGAAATGTTCAAAGGAAAAGAAAGAAAAAAACCGAATGGAAAAGCTAGAGAAAGTCCATGAAATCATCATTTTGAACCAAGAACAACACTTAGCAAAGCATAGAAATAAGCTTAAAGACAACTCCCTACCTAATGTGGTTTGAAAAAAGGAAAAGAACTTGGTTTCTTGAAGTGAAATGAAACAAAATATCCTTGAAAGGTTGAAGAAAGAATTTCGGCCAAGGGGAAGAAAGAAAGAAAGTTTTTGAGCTTAGGAAAAACTTGAAGTTGTGAAATTTTTGAGCAAGCCTCTAATGACTTCTAAGCATGCCTATTTATAGAAGAATTCAAGCTCATGTATGGACAAGAGGAGGAGGAAAATCTGACTAAATTTGAGGAGGAAACAAGGAAGGAAAAATCATCTTGTTTGGTGGCTTAAAACATGGAATCATGAAACATAATTCCTTGTTTTCATACCTTGAGTTTTGTGCCAAGTTTGACAAATTTTCTGATGCCTATTAGGCCATATAATTTCGTGCATTATAGCCCAAGGAGGATAAAATTTGTGTGTTCCATGTATTATGTAGGTGTAGGTAGGTATCTTTGCAAATTAGAAATTACGATTAAGGGCTTAGGTGAATTAGTAAGCAATTTGAGCGTTTTTAAGCAATTTTAAGTTCTAATCAATCTAAATAAATAATTTTGACTCTAGATTAATAATTAGAATTTAATAAGCTTTAATTTGAGCCTAATATTGCTTAGGTTTCACTATACGAATCAAAAATCTCAAAATTTGCAAAACTACAAAGCGGGGCAAAATCGTAATTTCACTTAAAAATTCGGGGCCATCCGAACTTAACCAATGGCCAATCATAGCTTAAAAACACCTTTTAAAACATTTTAGTGAGGTTCGGGCTAAGTCGGCACGCAATCGAAGTTAAAACGCCGCAGGGCGTTTTGGTCATTTCGCGTCGAAACTCAAAATTGAGATTCTTCTCCTCTATTAACACACATAACACAAACAATCCCCTATTATCCTCAGAACATCCCCTTGAGGACGGCGGGGCCCACGATCCTCATTTTCTAGTAAAATAACCTCAGGGGCATTTTGGTCATTTTACACGTCCAGAAATTCGGGGCTTGCGACTCTTGCAGGAATCGCTCATAACCTCTTTTCTAATGTTATATTCCTCTATGAGGATTGTTTGGTCTCGAATTTATATAAGAATTACCTAGGTAATTCAATAATTGTAAATGACAGTAAAAGTTGGGCGTTACATTACTCCCTCCTTAAAAGAATTTCGCCCTCGAAATTATTACCTAAATAGTTCGGGTCCTGTGCTTGCATGTCCAATTCCAGCTCCCATGTGAATTCTTCAATTTCACCTCGTCCCATGCTACTTTGACAGGGGTACAACCTTATTCTTAATTGCTTAACTCCTCGGTCAATGATTCTCATGGGTGGTAAGTTAAACGTTAGGTCATCTTTTAATTGCACATGTTCTGGCTCTAATACATGACTTGGGTTAGAATGATATTTCCTTAACTGGGAGACATGGAAAACATCATGAAGGTTGACTCGGGGGAAGGGCTATAGGTAAGCTCAGGCCAACTTTATTAAGGATTTCAATGGGCCAAGAAATCTGGGCTCAATTTCTTTACTTTCATTGCTCGGCCTATGCCAGTGGTCGGGTGATCCTTAGGAACACATGGTCCCTTCTTGAAAATCTAGCGGTTTCGCCGTTGTCCGCATAGTTTTCTCTCGACTTTAGCGGTAGAATTTTATCCCTAATCTTCTTGATTTGTTCCGTTGTTTCCTCACAATATCAGTTCAAGTAAACTCTCTCTGGGTTCATACCAACATAAGGGAGATTGACATTTCCGTCCATAGAGGGCCTCGTATGGTGCCATACCAATGCTTGCATGATAACTGTTGTTATATGCAAATTCAATTGCAAGGTCTTATCCCAACTTCCCTTTGATCCAAAACACATGCCCTTAACATATCCTCTAAGGTTTGGATAGTTCTTAGATTGACCGTCTGTTTGGGGGTGATAGCCGTGTCAAACAGCTTCAACCAAACGCCTTCTGAAGGCTCCAGAAAGCGTGACGTGAATCGCGGATCTCGATTAGAGATTATTGTCGACGGTACTCCATGTAATCTTACTATCTCCTGTATATATACCTGCTAACCTATCCAAGGAATAAGTTACCTTAATAGATAAAAAGTGGGCTAGTCAACGATCCACTATTACCCAAATGGCATCATGATTCGCTTGGGTCCTCGTAGTCCAGTTACAAAATCCATGGAGATACTATTCCACTTCCACTCGGGGATCGATAGAGGTTGCAACATTCAGAAGGTCTTTGGTGTTCAATCTTCACCTTTTGACACACCAAGCACTTACTCACCCATGTGCACACATTTTCTTCAATCCAGGCCACCAAAACATCTTCTTCAAATCTTGATACATCTTGGTGGCACAGGATGAAGGGTGAAATGAATCTTATGGGCTTCCTCCAAAATGTCCTTCGGAGGTCACCACTAGCAGGTACACATATGACCTTCAAATCTCCACAAACTATCATTCCCTTGGGTAAAACCTTTCAACTTATCAGCTCTTATTGCTCTAAGGTTTCTTGAAATTCCGTATCTTCCCTTTGGGCTTGAGCAATTCTTTCCTTAAATTAACTCGTCACACTAAGATGGCAAGCTCTTATGCCCTTAGTGGTCAAGGTCATTCCTAGGTTTAGGTCTCTAAACCTCAATTAACTCAACCTCCTTCACCATCAAATGGGATACTTGTAAAGATTTCCTACTTAGGGCATCGGCTACAACGTTAGCTTTGCCGGATGGTAGTTCAACCCAAAATCATAATCTTTCAAGAACTCCATCCACCTTCTTTGCCTCATGTTTAGTTCTTTCTGATCAAAGAGATATTTCAAACTCTTGTGATCGGAGAACACCTCAAACTTAATTCCATATAAATGGTGTCTCCAAATCTTCAGAGCAAACACGACGGTGGCTAACTCAAGGACATGGGTAGGGTAGTTTGCCTCATATGGCTTGAGTTGCCTGACGCATAGGCCACCACTTGCCTATCTTGCATCAGTACACAACCCAAACCCTTCCTCGAAGCATCACGTATACTTCGAAAGGCACATTGGGTAAGGTAATACCAAAACATGGGTTGAGGTTAGCTTGTGTTTTAGCTCTTGAAAGCTCTTTTCACACTCCGGGTCCATGAAAGGGTGTTCTTCCTAGTTAGCTTGGTCAAAGGTAGGGAAATCTGGGAAAATCCCTTGATAAACTGACGGTAATAACCAGCTAAACCTAAGAAGCTCCTTACTTCAGTTACCGTGGTTGGTCTTTCCAGTTCACGACCGTTCCACCTTACTAGGATCTACATCAATTCCTTTCTTAGATACTACATGCCCTAAAAATTTCACCTCATCCAACCAGAATTCACACTTAGAAAGCTTGGCATATAGTTTCTTTTCCTTCAAGATCTCTAGTACTATGGTTAGGTGGCGTTCATGCTCCTCGTGGGTCTTAGAGTAGATGAGAGTGTCATCTATAAAGACAACCACAACTGATCTAAATAGGGTCTAAAGATCCTATTCATGTAATCCATAAAAATTGCCGGAGCATTGGTTAATCCAAAGGACATTCCTCCAAACTCAAAATGGCCGTCTCGAGTGCGAAAGGCCATTTTCGGTATATCTTCATCTCTCACCCTAATTCTTGGTGGTAACCTGACCTCAAATCAATCTTAGAAAACACTCCTCACCTTTAGCTGGTCCATTAAGTCATCTATCCTAGGCAAAGGGTATTTGTTCTTCATCGTCACTTTATTCAATTACCTATAGTCAACACACATCTTCATACTTCCATCCTTTTTCTTTACAAACAACACGGGCTCCCCAAGGTGATGCACTAGGCCTAACAAACTTTTTCTCCAACAAATCTTCCAATTGAGCTTTTAACTCGGTCAACTCTAATGGGGACATCCTGTATGGGGCTATAGATATGGGTCCTGCACCCAAAAGTAATTCTATGGAAACTCTATCTCTCTCTTGGGGGAAACTCTGTATCTCATTTGGAAATACTTCGGGATAATTCCTTACTATTGGTATCTCATCGATACTTTGCTCAAAGTCTACATCACTAGCGGCTAAGAAAATATAACCTTTACTCTCACCCTTACCATCCATTTCCAGCGTTATGTAGAACTTATAGGTTTCTTAGGTTCAAAGGGAACAGGAAGAAAAGTGATGGTTTTCTCATAAGGTTAACGTACACGGTTGGCCTCAAGCCAATCCATGCCAAGAATCACATCTAAACCTCGCATAGGTAAGCAAATAAGGTCTAAAACAAAGGATCTATTTTTGATAATAAAATTACAATCTAGACAACATCTACAAGTCCTAGGTTTTAGTTAAGGGTAGAAACAACAAGGTCAAAAGGAAGTTCAGTCACATGTAAGTTAAGGCTTTTAACACATGAGTGGAGATAAAAGAATGGGAAGCGCCAGAATCATATAGTACAATTAAGTTTTTACCATGCATGTTACACTTACCTTCCACGAGATTCGTGACTTCATCGTTTCTTAACATTAACGTAAAGACCCTTCCTTGGTCCTGTGGCTTGGGATTGGGGGTTAACGGGTTCCTCTCTCTCTCGAGAGTAATGGCCTGGCTTTCCACATCGGTAGCAAACATTTGTTCTGGCTCGACATGGCATGCTTCCATGATTCTTGCCGCACTTGGGACATTCTGTGGATGCTGGGGGTCGTGGAGGTCCTGGACCTCTTTGTGGTGCTTTCCCCTTATTGTTGTTATTGTTGTTGCGATTGTTGTTGGGGTTATTATAGCGGTTGTTGTTGTTCAGCCTTCCTTATTGAAAGTTCCTTTGTGGCCCTTGTGGTCTTAATTGAGGTGAGAATTGGGGTCGGTTCTGCCTCTTTGTGACCTTGAGGTGTCAGCTTCCTGGTGATATTATGGACTTTAAGGTACTGGCTTCTCTGCCCTTCTTCAATGATGCAGCATTTGTTAACTAGGATAGAGAAATCTCTAATCTCTAAATGCGCAACTGCACATTAAGCTTCTCCTTTAACCCTGACTCGTATTTAATGCATTTCCAATACTCGTCGAGGTTACCTTGATACATCCTTGAGAACTTAATAAGTTCTTTAAATTGGCAGTGTCCTGGGCCACATTCATATTTCCTTGGACAAGTTGCATAAACTCAATGTCCTTGGCATTTTTGACCGACTCAGGAAATATTTCTCATAAAAATAGACCTTAAATAGCTCCTAATCAATGTCCATGTCGGTCGCCTCCAGAAGCCTTCGGGCACCTGTCCACCAAAAGGGCATCACCTTCAAGCATATGGGTAGCGAAGGTGACTTTTTCTTCTAAGCATGGGACTACAGCAAAGACCTTCTCAATATTCCGAATCCATTCATCTGATATTTGGATTGAGGGTCCCTTGAAAACGGGTGGGTTCGCCCTCGAAATTCCCCAAAACGAGCATGTTCGGGATCTCATGGCCTTGATTCGCATTAGCTTGCGATCCTGATCCATTTGTTCCATCATCATCCTCATTGTCCTTGCCACATCACGGAGTGCTTCAGCGGTCTGATTGTTCTGGTTATATCCTACGCTCCTAGTCTGTTGTCGACGTGCCATTGGTCCCTATACACACAAAACGGCAACACTGAGGTGATCGGGCTCAACATTCCATGCAAAGTGAGCAAGTTACCATGGCACGTGCAACATACAGCGGTCATGCATCGCTAATCCTCAAGCCCATCCTAATGATAAACATATACACATGACATTTCTAACGTAGTATGCTTTAGAAGCATAGCCGGTCCAATCCTAAGGCTCAGTGAGGAACTCTCTGATACCAAAATGTAACACCCTAATAATTAACCGAATACACCTAGGTTGTATTGATTA